>OY992876.1:5685754-5833254 GCA_963921405.1 Cepaea hortensis | reverse complement strand
GCACTAATCACTGCGCCACAGCGGTCTCCTATCCATGCAGTAAAGATGGCCAACAAATGTTGCATGTTCTGTCCATGCGGTAAAGGTGACCAACAAATGTTGCACGTCCTGTCTAGGAATTTGCCATCAACCCTCAGGTTGATGTTATAGTCAGTTTTACCTTCAGTAGCTTGCCGTTGCTTTCTGAGCGGGAGGCTAACTACAGGCTGATCATTTTGTGGAAAGAAACCACTTATCCTCCATCAGCGCACAGGAAGTTTAAGCGCGAGCCCAGTAAACCTCTCAGCGACGCCGACATCACTGAAGATTAGCAACAACAAAATTGTCATCTACAGTTCTAGAAACTCCTACCGATAATTTTATGACATAATTTATTTTATAACAGTGTTTAATGACAGTTTAATGACAGTTTTATGACAGTTGCCAAGGATCTCTTTACTCGCACATCGGGTATATGGTGCCAAACCCATCTATTATAAACCAATCGCCGCTCGGTGATTCAGGTGGGTCAGGTGGGTCAGTATGACACGGGCCGCCATTACTGTCCACGATATATCCTAGTACATATGCTAGAGTGGGTCCACCTAGGAACCCAGGGTTTTCTGATATCCATAATGAGGATTCGAACCCGTGACTCCCGGGGCGAGAGGTACTCGTGTAGCCACTACACTCACGCGGCTACCTGTATAACAGTGACCCAATTTGATTAGATTTGTTTGTTTGCCATCGCTCGCTTTGAAATCAAACGTAGTCTATACTAGTACTATTACTTCTAGTGCACTGGACTGATTGATGCGTATGAATTAGCTTTACCAGCTGACAGTATCCCTCGCCTTCAGGCGAACCCACTCCGACTTCTAAGGTACTTATAATCTACGCTCACATGTCAAGGACGAGAAGTTAACATTTTAGTCCAACAATTTGATATATCCAATCACATAACAGGGTGCGTCTAGGATCGGGATAAAATTAGGATATTCGCTGAAATAAATCGATAAGCTACCTTTGCACCGAAGACAGCCATCTTACTTCAGGGAACCATACATACACAGGGAAAGTGGTTGAGAATTTAAAGATTTTTACTGCCAGCTGAAAGTCACAGCAGTAACCAAGTTACCCGTCAGGTGCGGGTAAAAAGAGAAACAAGTAATTAGTGGGCGCTGACATGAGACAAGCTAGGGCTTATTTCATTGATTATTGCACCGCCAGCCTGGCAGCTCGGTACTTGGTTGTGGGAAGTTAGATTCTTGCGTCAAATTATGGTAACCTAGAGGCGCCTAGCGGGTTGTTAACTTTGTACTGGGTTCTCAGGTCCACCCAGGCTAACGTAGACACCAGTAAATGTCATGGACAGTAGAGACGGGCAGAGTGATATGACCTCATCACCCATACACGTCATACGAGTGGTCTCTACAAATATTAGTTAGTTAGTTAGCTAGTCTTTCCTCTGACGGGCCTGCGTGCCCAATTCTTAACCCTTTGAAAATAAAGATTTTCGTTCGTTCGTTCGTTTGTTCTTGAGCCTAAGGTGGCGCATAGAGCAGAAGTCATGGCTCTCCATGTCTGGCGGTTCGCTGCTACCTGTTGTAGATCTTGGATGTTTACTTGGCCATTGAATGAGCCTTCTCTAATGATGGTTCTACGCAGGGTCTCTCTTGGTCTTCCCCGTTTTCTTTTCCCTACTGGTGACCATATGAGGGCTTGGTTGGGGAGTCTTTTCTTGTCCATTCTGAGTACATGGCCGATTTAGTTCCAACGGCGTATTCTTATAATCAATCAATCAATCATGTGCCATGCCGGAAAGCGTGGGCGGTCATGATTCGCCATTTCACTCGATCACCAGAGTCGTGGATCAGCTCAGTGTTCCTGTCTCGTCCATGCCATGTGGCCAAGCCATCCAGGTATTTTCCTCTCGGTCTTCCTCTTGGTCTGTTCTCTTCGATCTTGCCAGCTGTCACTAAGTTCTCCAGTCCATTTCTTCTCATAACATTGTTCAATATCTTGCTTAGTCTCTTGTCTTTTTTGCGTATTGGTTCTGAAATCTGCTGTTGGTAACATCAATAGTTGTTGTGTTTGCTGTGTTAATAGCAAAATGTATGGGTCCTTTGCTTACGCTTTTATGGGCGCCATGTTTAGGAAATTAGGACGTGAAACTTGGGATCATCTATCGGCGCCATATTGTTACATTAGGACGTGCATCTTGGTGTAATCTATGGTCGTCAAGTGGTTATATTAGGACATGCATCTTGGTGTAATCTATGGGCGTCAAGTTGTTATATTAGGACATGCAACTTGGTGTAATCTATGGGCGTCAAGTTGTTATATTAGGACATGCAACTTGGTGTAATCTATGGGCGCCAAGTTGTTATATTAGGCCGTGCATCTTGGTGTAATCAATGGGCGTCAAGTTGTTATATTAGGACACACATTTTGGTGTAATCTACGGGCGTCAAGTTATTATATTAGGCCGTGCATCTTGGTGTAATCTATGGTCGTCAAGTTGTTATATTAGGACACACATTTTGGTGTAATCTACGGGCGTCAAGTTATTATATTAGGCCGTGCATCTTGGTGTAATCAATGGGCGTCAAGTTGTTATATTAGGACACACATTTTGGTGTAATCTACGGGCGTCAAGTTATTATATTAGGCCGTGCATCTTGGTGTAATCAATGGGCGTCAAGTTGTTATATTAGGACACACATTTTGGTGTAATCTACGGGCGTCAAGTTATTATATTAGGCCGTGCATCTTGGTGTAATCTATGGTCGTCAAGTTGTTATATTAGGACACACATTTTGGTGTAATCTACGGGCGTCAAGTTATTGTATTAGGCCGTGCATCTTGGTGTAATCTATGGTCGTCAAGTTGTTATATTAGGACATGCATCTTGGTGTAATCTATGGGCGTCAGTTTATTACATTAGGACGTGCATCTTGCTGTAATTTACGGGCGTCATCTTGTTATATTAGGAAATGCAGCTTTAGGTAACCTATCGATGTTATGGTGTACTCACGAGCATGTGCTCTAAAGTATTTTTAGTAACAAACCCCATACCTCGTATTGTGACCTAACAGTAATACACTTCTATTTATGTGTTCATTAGTTGTGTGTATGTGTTCATTAGTTGTTTATATGTGTTCAACAGTTGTTTGTATGTGCTCATTAGTTGTTTGTATGTGTTCAACAGTTGTTTGTATGTGTTCAACAGTTGTTTGTATGTGTTCAACGTTGTATGTATGTGTTCATTAGTTGCTTGTATGTGTTCATTAGTTGTTTGTATGTGTTCAACATTTGTGTGTATGTTTTCAACAGTTGTTTGTATGTGCTCAGTAGTTATTTGTATGTGTTCAACGGTTGTTGGCACAGGCTCAACAGTTGTTTGTCTGTGTTCATAAGTTGTTTATATGTGTTCAATGGTTGTTTGTATATGTTTAACAGTTGTTTGTATGTGTTCAACGGTTGTTTGTATATGTTTAACAGTTGTTGATCTTCTCCAACATATTTTAGCATCTGGGCACGTGATCGTTTCTCTGTTCAATGTATTCAGTGCATCCTGTGAGATCTCATCTCCAACTATACACTGCATTCCAACAACCAGACAGTCTGTCTCAGCGAGGCCCGGGGAATTACTAGGGTAATAGGAAACCAGGATTTGAACCCAGGGTTGCGTAGAGGGCAGTTGTTACATTATGTATTCAGAATTACTTCATTTCCGTGAAGTGTCTGGGTGGGCATATTGTGTGTTGTGTCAGCGGAAGTGGTTTCTGCCCTGCCCCGGAAACTGTGTTGACATTGTATATGTACGGCTGTGTTTGCGCGTGTGTGCTTGTGTATGTCAGTGTGTCTGTTTGTGTGCTCCTTCGTGCCGCTGTGGGTTTGCTTCTGTGCCCGAGTATATATTCATATGTGTGTGTGTGTGTGTATTTGTGTGAGAAAGAGAGGGTGTGTAAGTGTATGCGCGTATGTGTTGCCGCGAACAAGTATTCACGCATCATTAGAGAGGAAACACGTTTTACACTACAGAAATACGAGACAATAGGACTTCTATTTCACTTTCGACGAACACTAACTCCTTCCTTCCTTCCTTCCTTCCTTCCTTCCTTCCTTCCTTCCTTCCTTCCTTCCTTCCTTCCTTCCTTCCTTCCTTCCTTCCTTCCTTCCTTCCATCTTTCCTTCCTTTCCTCCTTCCTTCCTCTCCCTCCCTCCCTCCCTCCCTCCCCTCCTTCCTCCCTCCCCTCCTTCCTCCCTCCTTCCCTTCCTTCCTTCCTTCCTTCCTTCCTTCCTTCCTTCCTTCATTTCTTCCTTCCTTCCTTCCTTCCTGCCTGTCTGCCTGCTTGCTTGCCTGTTTGCCTCCCTGCCTCCATGCCTTCCTTCCTTCGCTCCTTCCTTCCTTCCTTCCCCTCCCTCCCTTCCTCCCTTCCTCCCCTCCTTCCTTCCTTCTGCGATCAACCTTCGCTATGAATGGTATATATATATATCCGCTGTCTATTCCAGTGCCACTTGAACCTTCCAACTTTGACGGTTGACGTTTCTTTTCTGGATTCCTCCTCCCATCGGCAGATTGCCTTCCCGGGCTTGTGGGCACTGCCTGACCACACACTGTTTACTTTCACATCTGTAAATTGCCACACCAAAGATGCACCTTTACACAATGTTTACTTTCACATCTGGGGGGGGGGGGGGTGTGGGATGACAGGTATTGGTAGTACCTTTGGTAAGTTTCTGTCACGCCCTTTTCAGGGCTCATTCCCCACTAGTCCACACCTGACATCCAGCTTACGCTTGTGGCGCCTAGTAGCTGTCAGCACGCGACAGCGGCCACCCGCCACCCCCTGCCCGGGCAAAAAGCTGTGACAGGCCGGCTAACCCAGGCATAGGTAACCGATTTGGTGTCAAACCAATCGGGTATGCCTACCCAGCATGTGTAGGCACGAAGATGAAACTAATCTTTGCCAGCCGAGACCGCTCCAGAGCCAGCAACCATTCTCTTCTGATCGACCCCATCTCTAACTTGAGCATGCTCATTGAGTCGCTAAGGAAGTCTCGAGCCATGTTATTGCTTTACTTACTGCCATGACTTCCATAGTCAGGCTACTTGTGGTTTCAGTGAAAGCACCAGAGCCCTCCTTCACAATTCTCCCTCCGGCCCGAGCCGTAAAGGCCCATGAGCTTCTCACATGTCGGACGACCGACCCATCTGTGTAGATGACAGCATCACCGTCTAGCGAATTATCGAAAATCAACGCTTGTACTTCAGCTTCCACAGCAGCCGGATTTTCTTGTCTGCATTTGCTGTCTAGTTGGAAGCAAACTGAAAAGGATGTGCTGAAATATGTTGGCACTTGTACCCACTCCTCGCCAGGTTCTAAGTCCTCAAGTGACCACACCTGTTGAAGAATGTCTTCGGCTTGACCCATCCACAACCATCTTCTTTTTAAACTGCTGCCCTTCACCTTCATAATTTCACTGTGCAGTGGATGTTGTGTGTTTGCGTTAATTCTGAGGTAGGCGCGTGCTCTGCAAACTTGTATTCTCTCTTCAGTGGTTGGAAAATCCAGAAGGTAGCGCATCGCCCTGCATGCTGTATCTCTTGTACATCCAAGAATAATGCGCATAGCTTCATTCTGTATCCTTTCCATCCTTTCTATCTGCTTACGGCTGAGAGTCAGGATTGCCATTGCATACCTAGAAAGAGCGTCCATGCCTAGTGTCCACACTCTACTAATGAAGAATCAAATTCGATGGCCTGGTCACCTGACTTGCATGCCAGATCACAGGCTCCCTAAACGAATTTTTTTTTTTTTACGGTGAGCTGCGCAGTGTTAAACCCTCCCAAGGTGGCGAGAGGAAATGCTTTATAGACACTGAAGATCTCGCTTTATAGACACTGAAGATCTCACTGAAGATCTCACTTTATAGACACTGAAGATCTCACTTTATAGACACTGAAGATCTCACTTTATAGACACTGAAGATCTCGCTTTATAGACACTGAAGATCTCACTGAAGATCTCACTTTATAGACACTGAAGATCTCACTTTATAGACACTGAAGATCTCACTTTATAGACACTGAAGATCTCACTTTATAAGATCTCACTTTATAGACACTGAAGATCTCACTTTATAGACACTGAAGATCTCGCTTTATAGACACTGAAGATCTCACTGAAGATCTCACTTTATAGACACTGAAGATCTCACTTTATAGACACTGAAGATCTCACTTTATAGACACTGAAGATCTCACTTTATAGACACTGAAGATCTCACTTTATAGACACTGAAGATCTCACTAAACGTTTTTGGAATTCATCAGGACACTTGAGACACTGCTGCCAAAGAACGAAATTCGTAGCATACATCAAAACACAAGAGGTTGTAGTCACTTGTGAAGCAAACAGAACTGCAAGAGCTGTGAAAAAAAGGCTGGACACAAAAACACACTGCAGGAGATCCTCCTCCTGGAACGTCAAGCATTCTTTGCCTACATTGTCAGAGAATATTTCGAGCCAAAATAGGCCTCTTCGGCCATCTTCAGCCTCTTCAGGTTAGGATGTGTATGTGGGTGGGCGCGGGATGTGTGGGTTGGTGGGGGGTGTTTGTGGGTGGCGAGTGTGTTTGGGTTGGGGGAACAGGTGAGGGCAGTGTGTGTGGGTGGGGGATGTGCTGGAGGGGAATGGGTCGGTTGGTGGGGTATGTATGTGTCCCTCTGTGTGTGTGTGTGTGGGGGGGTAGGTGGGTTTGTGTGTGGATGGGGTGATGTGTGGGTAGGTGGGAGATGGGCCTCATATCATGGTAATTTACCTTGTTTATGTTTACAACATTCATTTCACAATGTTTATTTTTCTTCCTATGTGAATGTATAATGCTCTTGATGAACGAAAGACGAGTGATTGGAAGGGCCGAATGTAAGACATGCATGCCCAATTTGTGACCCTTTTAAAATAAAGTTGATTTGATTTGATTTGATTTGATTTCTTAGAACTCACGGCTCCATACTTTTAATCCCACTGGATGAGATGAACGGTCATCATCATTCTTAATGTACAAACACCACTTTGACATCCGTAAATTGCCACACCAATGATGAAGCATCATACAATGTTTACTTTCACATCTGTAAATTGCCTCACCAAAGATGCATCTTCTCACAATGTTTACTGTAAGTGTTGTTCCATTGACAAAACCCGACAGAAATGACAGGAGCCTGGTGTGTCGCTGTCAGCTCTTAAGTCGGCCGGAGATGTGAGGATCATGTGTATCGGATTAAGCTTATTCCCGTTCATTTATTGGGGGGAATTATCTCAATTATAAATTCATAGGGCATGGCAATTCTGTATCAAAAAATCCTATGCCGACAGCCGACAATTGTGTATGACGTAATTAATGCACGATGTTTGTTTTATTTATACCAATTTAAGCTGATCATTTTTTTGTCTGCACTTTAATGTTCTTGTTCAGATTTCGATTTTATTTCGGGTGTACTTTTTGTTATTTTGAAAACGCCGCTGTCTTCTTTCTGTTTCGTGGACATTCAGAGGTGAATTTTGAAGTTGCGATCTTTGTATTTGATATAGTATACATTAGTAAAGGATATTTCAGCTTTATTTCATGATCTCGACATTAAAGGAGGCAATACTTGTAAGTTTTTGTTTCTTCGTGTGTCTGTCGAGTTGAGTGCATGATGCGCAGTTGCAGAACTTCCAGGGTTAGTGTGTCAGTATGTGACATGCGTTTGCATCAGGGTGACTTTCTGTAGACATTGATTAGTTGATTGATTGATTGATTGATTAACTGATTGATCGACCGATTTATGGATGGATTGATTGATTGATTGATTGATTGATTAACTGATAGATAGATAGATAAGATAGATAGATAGATAGATAGATAGATAGATGTATAGATGTGTATAAGTGTTATAGATGTAGATGTGTATAGTTCCAGTATCAAATGTCGTTAGGGTAGGTGTTTATAGATGTGTATAAGTGTTACAGATGTAGATGTTCATAGATGTGTATAGGTGTTATAAATGTAGATGTTTATAGATGTGCATAGGTGTTATAAATGTAGATGTTTATAGATGTGCATAGGTGTTATAGATGTAGATGTTTATAGATGTGTATAGGTGTTATAAATGTAGATGTTTATAGATGTGCATAGGTGTTATATATGTAGGTGTTTATAGATGTGTATAGGTGTTATATATGTAGGTGTTTATAGATGTGTATAGGTGTTATAAATGTAGATGTCTATAGATGTGCATAGGTGTTATAGATGTAGATGTTTATAGATGTGTAAAGGTCTTATAAAAAATTTGAAACGAAAATTATTATAAAGTTATTGAAAATAGATCCATCCATCCATCATGTGCCATGCCGATAAGCGTGGGCGGTCATGTTCTGCCATCTCACTCGATCACCAGAGTCGTGGATCAGCTCCGTGTTTCTGTCTCGACCATGCCACAAGGCCAAGCCATCCAGGTACTTGCTTCTAGGTCTTCCCCTTGGTCTGTTCCCCTCGATAGATGCAATAAGGCAAATCAACTCATTGGACAAATAGCACCAATACTAAAGAACAAACATGTATCAATAACTACTAAGAAAGCACTTTACAACACAATCTTCCTACCAACTCTATGCTACCAATGCCAAACCTGGACAATGACAGAAAAGAGAAAAGAAAAATCACAACAACAAAAATGAGGTTCCTGAGAAGAATACTCAACGTATCAAGAAGAGATAAGCTCAGAAATGAAGAAATCAGGACTAAAGTGGGGGTTAAAGCAACACTAGATTTTATTAGAAAGCAGCAAGTGAAATGGTTTGGCCATGCAAGTAGGTTACCAGTCAACAGCATACCACAACAAGCAATGATGTACAGACCAGATGGAAAGAGAGGAAGAGGCCGACCACGTAAACGTTGGACGGAGGGAATAGCAGAGTCCATGGGAATATCGATATATGAAGCCCATAATCGGGCACTCTCACGATGTTTATACTTCACCTCGACACCGCAAGGTACAAGAGGAACATGATGAGATGAGATGTTATAGGTGTAGATGTGTATCGTTCCAGTAGCATACGTATCCTTCCTCTCATGCGTCCCTTCGTGCCATGTACCATATACCGTTCCATGTCATCGACCTCTGCAGCGCCTCTTTCTTATAACTCCCACATGTGTTGAGACTGATGACCAGTCTTTCTCCCTCTCTTGTCGTCCTCACCTCCACAGATTTCCCAGCGCAGCATGTCTCCGAGCTACCTGATAGATGCCTAGGGTCATAGCTGGACCGCCATTGATGTCATTGCTTGTCTTTTGGACTGGGTGTGTCCCGTGACATCCTTTAGCTGTAGTTATCTCTTGCTAGATTTGCTGATCTGTCAACTGTCCACTTTCTTCTTGTTCTGAGTTCGGACTGGGAGGCCAACACATGTCTATGGGGACTTGCTCAGCATCATCCGACAGTGTATTCTTCCGTGATGGACTGTGATTGGAAACAATCACATAAGCGATATATTAGGAACAATCTGATGAACGATAGATTGGAAACAATCATATGAACGATAGATTTGGTAAAATCACATAGAAGATACATTGGGTAAAATCACATAAAAGATAGATTTGGAACAATCACATGAACGATAGATAGGGAACAATCACATGAACGATATATTGGGAACAATCATGTAAACGATAGATTGGAAACAATCACATGAACTGTAGATAGGGAACAATCACATGAAAGATATATTGGAAATAATATAATGAACGATGGATTTGGAACAATCATATGAATGATAGATTGGGAACAATCATATGAACTATAGATTTGGTAAAATCACATAGAAGATACATTGGGTAAAATCACATAAAAGATAGATTTGGAACAATCACATGAACGATAGATAGGGAACAATCACATGAACGATATATTGGGAACAATCATGTAAACGATAGATTGGAAACAATCACATGAACTGTAGATAGGGAACAATCACATGAAAGATATATTGGAAATAATATAATGAACGATGGATTTGGAACAATCATATGAATGATAGATTGGGAACAATCATATGAACTATAGATTGGGAATAATCTCATAATCAATAGATTACAAATAATTACATGAACGATAGATTGAATGCAATCAGATTAAAGATAGATTGTGAACAATCATATGAACGATATGTTAGGAACAATCATATGAACGATAGATTGGAAATAATCTTATGAACGATAAATTGGAAACAATCTCATGAACGATAGATTGAAAACAATCAGATGAAAGATATATTGTCAACAATCATATGAAGGATAGATTTAGAACAATCTAATAAGTATAAGTGGCATAAAGTACCTAAATCTGGAGCTCCAAATTTGAGTCATGCTTCGTCTCTGTTTCATGTTGAGATATGTTGTTGTTGGTTCGTTTTTTTTTTCTGTTGAATTATTGTGGCCACAACGTTCTCTGGTTTTATAATCGTAGTCTTGTAAGGATAGCCTAAAAAAAGTCGTGTTTAACACTTATTCCCCCCCCCCCCCCCCCCGACAATACCGTAAGAGATTTAAAAAAAAAAACACATTAACAAGCAACAGGTATAAGCCAGAATTACTTGTCATCTCGTGTGTCCAACACTCTATTGTAAATAAATGAACCCACGTGTCAGGGAAGAGTCGATCTATCGATCAATATACCATTAACATAACAAAGGGGAACATTCGATCCATCGAACAGTATAACATTTACATAACAACAAAACGTCTATATTTTTCCTCCATAACAGATGTAGTGAAGAAATGTCACGATTTCATTGGTTACTTGACACGCGGGGCGAGCACTCCAGTTTCTTTTCCAACACGGCTCACTTCTCTCCCTCAATGTACACTCAATGTGACGACGTAGAGAGGAGAATTCACGTGAATGCTAACTTAGCCCGCGCTAGTGGCAAGACAACAAGTGATATAGTCCTGTCGGAGTGTTCTGATGTAAATTCACAAGCACGGAAGCGAACCAATTAATAAATATGTAAGTCTACACGTGTTTAGTTGTAAAAAGAAAACATTTTTTTATTGAAAAAAAAAAAATCCTGCTTAATTACTTACAAGCACAAGTTTTACAGAATGTTATTTCAATATGAATAATATTAATTTAATGTTATCATATCTAGGAGATGTTCACAAAACTTACCTAAAAGTGGAAA
Organism: Cepaea hortensis; assembly: GCA_963921405.1. Taxonomy (NCBI): domain Eukaryota; kingdom Metazoa; phylum Mollusca; class Gastropoda; order Stylommatophora; family Helicidae; genus Cepaea; species Cepaea hortensis. The sequence goes on along the minus strand of OY992876.1, from coordinate 5,822,041 downwards.
CAACTCATAACTATTAACGCGAAAAAAAAATGTTCACAAATCGTTAGTGAAAGTTGAAGAGACACACAAATTGTTAAGTCAACCAGGGAAATTTCGCAACATTGTTTACCATCGATTTTAAAATTGGAAAACACAAAATTCGAACTGTTGTTATTTTCAAACTTCAAGATTGCTCACCCCAATTGTCTCCGGGTATATCGGTGGTTATTGCCGATAAGACTGTAATTTAGGGTTCAATTCCCTAAAGACGTCTCTGTAACCAATTGATTGGCCCGTTCTACAGCGTGTGTAAAAAGGCTTATTGAGTATTCAACTTTATTTATTTAATTCAACTTTATTTTAAAAGGGTTACAAATTGGGCTCGCAGGCCCGTATCACATTCGGCCCTTCCAATCGCTCATCTTTCATTCATCAATAGCGCATGATACATTCACGTAGGAAAATACATTGTCAAATGAATAGTTTGAGGCCTGTATTATTGTGAACCAAACAGCAGTCGCACCGCTTGGTAGGGTATTGGTGCATGATAAGACCGACGGGGTCAGGGCCATTTGGTATGGTGTGTATACTGCAGAAGAACAGAAAAATCATCACGGCTTGGAGAGAGTGGTTCTGACCGACACTCAGGACTCACAGGAAATGACAGAAGGGCTGCTTCTAGGAACAACAGTATTGGGACTCTTCTCTGATTGTTGCAGATGAGGATGGAGCACTTATGGGAATATCGCGAGTGCTGTGATGTCGGGTCTTGACTCTGCTCAATTAAACTCAACCACAACTGATGGTTGATATGGTCAGTATCTCTACGACCGCCTTTATTCCCCTGGAGATTTCCTGGTACCCAATTTAGTCTGTGTCGACTTTAGGGCACAGTCCTCACAGGATTCAAAGACATTACCACTGGATTAGAGGCCAGCGAAATTACTACTGCTCCATCTCGGATCCCTCTTTCTGTGTATTTATGTACAAGAAAACAGGCAAATATATCCCCGGAGACTGACTTTGATGAGTGTAACGTATCCTAGACAACAGTGTGATGAGATGTGGTTACAGAGTTCAATTCCTCGTTATCTCCCCACAACGTAATTCTAAGAAATTCTTAAACTTTCTAATACTCATTTAAAGCCTGGCGCGATAGCATGAGGCATATAGTTCGCCCCCGTGAGGGATATAATACATCTCCAATGTCCGCTTGGGCGTGTGCATTTAGCTGCGATTTGTGTTGTTCAAATACGTCTCATATTTCCTGATTCGTGTCGGACTTGCCTGCATTGATTAGTGACAGTTATACTGTCCCTGATGGGGATTGAACCCCGGCCATAGTTTTGGTAAGCAAGCGGAGGGCACCCTTTGCCAGCTGACCTCAGTTTATGTTTTGTTTTTTGTTTTTTTTTTTGCATATCCTCTGCAGGACATCGCTGTCAACATCAGCTTCTTTCAGCTGATTGTTGATTTCTTGGCAATATTACGCTCAGTAGTTTGCCATTCCTTTCTGAGCGACCGGCGCACATACCCCGTGAGTTGCCGTCGCGGTTAAAAGCGCCACCGATTCTCGCGCACGCCACGTTACCCACGAGAGTATACGGGATTATGGAGAAAGTCGCTAACTCCTCGGCCAGGGAGACCGGCCAGTTTATGTTAGAGAGAGTTAAATCCAGCGAATCGAAGTCAAGCTTCCACCTATTATATAGCATTGGATGGGGTTAAACTCGGTGCAATCTCGTCGACGTCCCATGCTTCACGCTGTCTATCACAATAGATGGGGTTAAAATCGGAGCAATCTCGTTGACCTCTCACCCTTCACGCTGTCTACAGTGGGGAATGTTTGGTGAGTGGGTGGAAAGATACGTGTGGGTGGGTGAGGGATGTGTGTGTGTGTGTGTGTGTGTGTGTGTGGGTGGGTGCGAGATGTCTGGGTTGGTGACGGGATCTGTGAGTGGGTGGAGGGATGAGTGGGGAATGTTTGGTGAGTGGGGGATTGGAGGTGGGTGGGGGATGTGTGGGTATGGGTGGGTGATGTGTGAGTAGGTGAGGGATGTGTGTGGGTTGGTGCGGGACCTGTGTGTGGGAGGGGGGATGTGTCACATAACATGAAAATATGCATTGTTTATGCTTACAACATTCATTTGACAATGTTTTTTTTTCTTCCTATGTGAATGCATCATGCACTGTTGATGAACGAAAGATGAGTGATTTGAAGGGCGAATGTAAGACGGGCCTACGCGCCCAATTTGTTACCCTTTGAAAATAAAGATCAGTTCAATTCAATTCAATTCAATTGTGCATGTCACATTCACATAGGAAAATAAAAACATTGTCAAATGGATTTTGTAAACATAAATAATGCATATTACCATGTTATGAGACAGGCAGACACACTTACACACGCACATTCATAACACACGCACTCATACCTGCATTCATACTTACATCATTTGCACAAACTCTCATAGTTATGCACACACTTAATAACATACAAATACACATTACCTCACATACACTGCATGCATACGCACATACCCACACAAACATGTACACATACATACACGAACATACACACATACACACATACACACACACATACACGTACACACACACTCACATACATACATATCGCACACATACACACACATACACATACACACAAACACACATATACACACATACACGTACACACACACACACACACACACACACACGCACATACATACATATCGCACACATACACAAACATACACATACACACAAACACACATATACACACATACACGCACACACACACACGCACATACATACATATCGCACACATACACACATATACACACATATACACACATACACGTACACACACACACTCACATACATACATATCGCACATACACACATATACACACATATACATACATATACACACATATACACACATATACACACATACACGTACACACACACACACACTCACATACATAATATCGCACACATACACACACATACACATACACACAAACACACATATACACACATACACGTACACACACACACGCACATACATACATATCGCACACATACACACACATACACATACACACAAACACACATATACACACGTACACGCACACACACACGCACATACATACATATCGCACACATACACAAAAACATACACATACACACAAACACACATATACACACATACATGTACACATACATACACGTACACAGACAAACATACATACGCACTCATGCACACACATGCACACACATACACTCATACACACACATAAACACATACATATACATATACACACACATTCGAGAGGGGGAGGGGGGACCACCTATAACATTCAACAATGGTCGATCGCATGGGTTAGTTGCCAGTTAGAGAGACAAGGGAAGACCACATATAACATTTGAGTAACGAAGACACAGACAATAGATTGCACGATTTATTGCCTGACATATTTAGCTGCATCTCATCTAGTACATACTGCAGAAATCACACAATATAAACTAAAGTAATGTGATAAATCCTTCAAGCTGAAATACTTATTGTGTGTGTCTTTTACAGGACGTCACAATCAATCCCAGCAATTTTACTGCGATTTACGAAGCAGTTTTAACTTTCAGTAGTTTGCTATTGCTTTCTGAAATAGCGGCATTCATACCATTTAAATCAACGCAACGTGATCTGCTTCCAAATCGTGTGTGGCAGATTCCGAACCTTCGGCTCGGAGGTCGGCGAATTATGAAACGCGTTACCTGGCTCTGAGTCATAGCGCCGGCTATCCCCATCTATTGTGATAGAAAGGGTAAAGGGTGAGAGGTCGATGAGACCACATCGAGTTTGACCCCATCTACTGTGATAGACAGCGTAAAGGATGAGAGGTCAACGAGATTGCACCGATTGTAACGCCATCTATTGTGAATGAGAGCTTGAAGAGTGATATTTCGACGAGACCACATCGAGATTGGCCCCATCTGTTGTGATAGACAGCGTAAAGAATGAGAGGTCGACGAGATTGCACCGAGTGTAACCCCATCTATTGTGAATGAGAGCTTGAAGGGTGAGATTTCGACGAAACCAAACCGAGATTGGCCCCATCTGTTGTGATAGACAGCGTAAAGGATGAGAGATCGACGAGACCACACCGAGTTTGACCCCATCTATTGTAAAGGGTGAGAGGTCGACGAGATTGCACCGAGTGTAACCCCATTTATTGTGATAGACAGCGTGAAGGCTGAGAGTTCGACGAGACCACACCGAGTTTGACCCCATCTTTTGTGACATAAAATATGAAGTTTGATAGGTCACTGGATTATACATGGTTTAACCTTATCTACTGTGACGTAAACGGTGAGAGGTTAACTTGACTGCACTGGGTGTAACCACATCTATTGTGACATAAACAGTGAGAGGTGAGAGGTTAACTTGACTGCACTGGGTGTAACCACATTTATTGTGACATAAAAGATGACAGCTTGACTTCATGTCAGTGGGTTTAATTCCATCTATTGTGATACAAAAGGTGAAAGCTCGGCTTCGTTCAAATTCACTACTGGAAAACATTGTTTGAACATATACCATTTACCATGTACAGTTTCTATAATCGCATGTACATCCCATTATGAAGTGAACAGTAGCGGGCCTGTTTCATGCTGTTGGAAGGTAAAGCGTATACGGTGCAACTCATCATATAAGTGAAGAGCATAGACCAGAGGTTCCCAAATCACGGCCCGCGGGCCACTTGTGGCCCGCCAGCTGTCAGAAAGTGGCACGCGCGGCCTCATTATTTAATATAATATATTTTAATAATTTCAAAAATACACTCTGAGAGCCCTGTCAGCGTGCGATAGTTTGCGCCTGTTCAGTTCGCAACGAAACTTTATGAAGTTCCCATATCCCAGCCTTGTCGACCAATCAGAATGCGCAAAACCTTCAGCACAAAGTAATTGATTTGAAATGCAATTCTGCACTGAGATGTAATTTTCTGGAGCTACCTGTTTCACCTTCAGCTGATCATATGATGTCATTCTGGAGACTATTGCCTGTCGAACAATTTGAACACCTGTGTTCATTCACCCGGAGATACATTTGTCGTTTTGGTTCGACTTACAGACGCGAGCATCTTCGTCATTTTCCGCAATGACCTTTATAAAAAAAAAAAAAAACAACGTTCCAGACCCACCGACAGTAATCTAGCTGCCTTATGACTTTGGGCACGACATAATTGTGCCCAGACATTGATAAACTGCATCTGAACTTAAGTAACTGGTTATGAAGAACAGTTCTTTCCTCTTCAGCGTTCCGAGCCATTGAGGTTCTTTGCTGCAAATACAATCCGTCTCCTTTCGTCTCTCTGGTGGACCTTCTCTTGCCAGTCGTTGATTCCAAGTGCTTGTAGGTCTGTACATGTATTATCTCTCCACCGCCTTCTTGGTCTACAGTTACAATTGTAAATTGATTACATTAATAGCGATTTTCGAAACTGATTAAAAATTTATTGTTAAATGAACTTTTCATTTTAAACCAAAAAAAAAAAAAAAAAAAAAAAAAGACGAAAAAAAAAAAAAAAATGACGGTAGTGTAGTACTGACACTGACTGCCTTTAAAGTTTTAGAATTTTGTTGACGAAAGTTAAGAAAGGTAAGGATGATATTGCACGACTTTTATAATTGTATAACGTTATGGCCCGCTTAACTACCGAAAATAGTAGATATGGCCCTCTGCTTGAAAAGCTTGGGAACCACTGGTATAGACCAATCAGCGCTGGATGAGGGATGCATGGAATATCACATCGGCAGCTGTTACTTAACAGATAATTCTCATGGGACCCAGGTTAGGATGGGTCGATCGGGGCGTCCAATCAATCAATAATATGCCATGCCGGAAAGCGTGGGCGGACATGACTCGCCATTTCACTCGATCAGCTGAGTCGTGGATCAGCTCAGTGTTCCTGTCTCGACCATGCCATGTGGCCAAGCCATCCAGGTATTAACTTCTCGGTCTTCCCCTTGGTCTGTTCCCTTCGATCTTGCCATTTGTCACAAAATTTTCCAATTCATTTCTTCTCATAACATGTCTACACACAAAAGTTAGACTGTCTACGTCTAATTTCTCTAATCAGTTTACGATGTTCATTTGTCTCCTGTAGTACTTGGTCATAGGTTTTTCTATCTGTCCATGGTATTCTTTGCATTCTCCTCAGAAACCACATTTCTGCAGCCATCAGATGTTTTTCAGCTTGACTGAACGGGCAGTCCAGGACAAAGAAAACAAAGCTCGCCTCCATGAAGGTTGCAATTTGAAAATAAAGTTCGTTCGTTCGTTCGTTCGTTCGTTCGTTCGTTCGTTCTTCGTGAATATTGGAAAACACGGACAGAGGCCCGGTAGGTAAACGTCCTTACCACTGCACTACCCCTGTCCCTAATTCAACATTTGTTGAGTTGGGTTGAGCTCAGAACCGACATCACTGCATTCAGGACATTCCCACATGCGCCCCAACAGCCAGAGAAGAGTCATACTGATAGTTGTTCCAGCTGTCACCTGATTCATTCTCTCCACATATGGGTTCTCAGTCTGTTCCACCGCTTTTCCAACCTGGTCCCACTGGTGCCCGACCACCTCTCTCTCTCTCTCTCTCTCTCTCTCTCTCTCTCTCTCTCTCTCTCTCTCTCTCTCTCTCTCTCTCTCTCAAGTCTCAATTTTAAACTTATGTAAACATGATGCAGATATGGTCACAAGCAAAACAGTAAATATAACAATGTTTTGACATTATTTATTGTCTTCTTCAGGAGCAGACATGAAACATGAAAGATGAAACAACTGGGGATAAAATACTCGGAATATATCACATCTCCAGTGGAAAGTTGGGTGAGTGTATTTTGTTCCGGTCTACTTCGTCGTCTTCTTCTTCTCTGTCTATGCGACCTTCTATTGTTTTCTTGTCTGAAGAATAAAAAAAAAACACGATGGAAATATGGTGATATTTAATATTTTAGCTGTGACTTCATGGGCCAGTTTCATCGTTACATGTAAAATGAAACAATTACAGAACTTTCCTAATCGAACTTAAACAGTTAATTGTCTTTGATTTTTGTAGAAATGACTATACAACAAGTTTCCAAGTTCTTCTTCTGTTGTTAGGCGGTTGGCTGCAGTGGGTATTCGTGGCTTCTGTATGTAAATTCACCAAGGGAATAAATACATCGTTGTGTACTGTGGGCGTTCCAGGATATTCCACGTCAAATGTGGACATTGCTTCCGAAAACACAGCACGAATAAATACACTAAACTGTACCTTGCGTTCAGGAAGACAAGTACGGGGAAATGAACTGGTTTCCCTACCTCATAATGTCAATAATTATGGCAGTGAGCTGTTGTGGTTGTTCACAACTCTACGACAGTATGAACCAGGCGATTGCTTTTACAAGGAGTATACATTTCATATTTCTGTGTAAACTATGTACGGTTTTTATCTTTATCGAAAATTATTTTCGGCAGATTTACGTGCCACATCAAGTGGGGTAGGATATACATATATTTTGTATGTGAACGATTTCTGTAGATATCACAGATATAAATCTTTGCAAATTGGCCCCTTGTACTTCATCGTCATCATCATCATTCTTTGCCCTTTCATATGTCGTAGGCTTCTATCCACAAATCTCTCAATTCCGAAGGAATACAGACATAATGTGTAAGGAATACAGACGAAATGTGTAAGAAATACATACATAATGTGTAAGGAATACAGATAAACAATGAAAGTAATACGGCCATAATGTGTAAGGATAACGTCATAATATAAAAGAGATACAGACATAATTTGACAGGAATACAGACATGCTGTATAATGAATATATCAAGAAGAGATAAGATCAGAAATGAAGAAATCAGGACTAAAATGGGGTTATAGCAGCGCTAGATTTTATTAGAAGGCAGCAAGTCAAATGGTTTGGCCATGTAAGTAGGTTACCAACTAACAGTATACCACAACAAGCAATGATGTACAGTCCAGAGGGAAGCAGAGGAAGAGGCCGACCACGTAAACGATGGACGGAGGGAAAAACAGGGTCCATGGGAATATCGATATAATGAAGCCCATAAGCGGGCACCCTAGAGCTGTTTATACTTCACCTCGACACCGCAAGGTACAAGAGGAACATGATGAGATGAAATGAGACAGACAGGCTGTAAAATGGATTCATACCCAGAAACAGGCATGCAATAACAAGTTTATCAAAAGGCGAAATAAGAACATTTCCCAGACAAACTGTGAAAGGAATTCAGACATAATCTGAAAGGAATAGAGACATAATCTGAGTAAATATAGACATAAGGTGAATGGAATACAGACATAACCCGAGCGGAATACAGACATAACGTGAAGGGAATTCAGAGCCAGAAAGAGACATGCAATAAGAAGTGCATCAAAGGTGAAGCGAGGACATTTAACATCAGCAAATCATGTAGGAATGTCACGTGAACCCGGCAATACGAGATCGAGACAATGGTGGTTACATGAGGGGCCGTCAGTTCGGTCGTTAGAGAGCCGTTATCTGTGCACAAACGTTACCCCAATATCGGGGACTGAACTGAAATCAATGAGCAGTCCTGCTTGGTTATTACATCTTCCCGTGTCACCGAGTACAGACATTATTATAGGATATGGAAGCCGCATTGGTGCAGTGGATAGACGCCCGCCTGCCGGCCCTGTAGTCGAGAGTTCGAACCTAAATCAGAGCGGATGGTTATAATTGGCCTGGGCTCCGAGGGTTCCAGGAAATGTCTTGGCAAGCACAGGCGGCCTGCGTGGTACTAACGACATGAGGCGGGAGGGGGGGGGGGGGGGGTTCGAGCCTGAGATATCAAGGCCACCAGGGTAGCGCAGAAGCCGCGAGCTGTGCAGGTTACGGTTGTCTTGTTGCTCCGACTGAAACAAATACATCACAATACCGGCGATTGAAATGGAGGCCAATAAATACCTCTCAATGTATCTCTCAACGCTAGGCGTATCTTCCAGACTTATGCGTGTGTGTGTGTATGTGTATGTGTGTGTGTGTGTGTGTGTGTGTGTGTGTGTGTGTGTGTGTTTTCCTGGTGTACGAGTTCCTTCTTGTCTTGCCCAGCAACATGTTCAACACTAAATCTCCTTGTCACATATTGTGGCCGGGTTATACACCCTTATACCACATATTTTGACAAATGCACAGACCTACATATCTTATTCTTTGACCAAGCCATGAAAACCCTGTTCTGTGTGTAGTTCACCGATAGTAGGTCAGCGTGGCCGAATGGATAGGAACACACTTAAACATCCAGTGTGCTGATCTCGAGGTAAACATTCGAGCTCTCGCCCTCGACTATGGTACGTATATTACAAGTACATGCACCTCTGAAGTCGGAGTGCGTACGCCTGATGGTGAGGGACACTGTTAATAGGGATAGCTAACCCACAAGCAAAATGCAGCCCATCACTACTAGAAGTATTGTGTGTGGACTACGCTTGAGTTTAAAGCCAGCGAACGGAAAAAAAAATAACGTACCGATATCATTCTAAAACGCACTTTACCGGTATAATTCTAAAACTCACTTTACCGGAATAATTCTAAAACTCACTTTACCGGAATAATTCTAAAACTCACTTTACCGGTATAATTCTAAAACGCACTTTACCGGAATAATTCTAAAACTCACTTTACTGGTATAATTCTAAAACTCACTTTACTGGTATAATTCTAAAACTCACTTTACCGGTATAATTCTAAAACGCACTTTACTGGTATAATTCTAAAACGCACTTTACCGGTATAATTCTAAAACTCACTTTACTGGTATAATTCTAAAACTAATTTTACCGGCATAATTCTAAAACGCACTTTACTGGTATAATTCTAAAACTCACTTTACCGGTATAATTCTAAAACGCACTTTACCGGTATAATTCTAAAACTCACTTTACTGGTATAATTCTAAAACTCACTTTACTGGTATAATTCTAAAACTCACTTTACCGGTATAATTCTAAAACTCACTTTACTGATATAATTCTAAAACGCACTTTACCGGTATAATTCTAAAACTCACTTTACTGGTATAATTCTAAAACGCACTTTACTGGTATAATTCTAAAACTCACTTTACCGGTATAATTCTAAAACGCACTTTACCGGTATAATTCTAAAACGCACTTTACTGGTATAATTCTAAAACTCACTTTACCGGTATAATTCTAAAACGCACTTTACCGTTATAATTCTAAAACTCACTTTACCGGTATAATTCTAAAACGCACTTTACCGTTATAATTCTAAAATGCACTTTACCGGTATAATTCTAAAACGCACTTTACCGTGGGCTGCGTGTTCTCGAGGTATGGTGTCCGCCTCGAGTGCTGGAAGTCCCGGGTTCAAGCCCTGGTGATGACCCGGATTTTTGCTCGTGGACTTCTAGTAATAAAATTTCCCTGTTCTTTGAATAGTGACATCGGACACCCGTGTGTATTGTTGCGCACGTATACAATCCCTTGGCAGTTGGAAATCGAAGAAGAGTAGTCTAACGGCTCTGCCCGGGCAAAATGTCGAGTTAAAAATCTACCCAAAGTATTTCAGGATCCTCGCCAGTGCTACGGAGTTCGTGCACTGAGCTGAGTTTCTCCAGACTCAGGTTTGAGTTAGGAGGAGAACGGAGCACTTATGGGTTGCACCCGTGTGTCGTGATGGTGATCAATGGACTAAACTATATTAAACTAAACTTTACCGGTATAATTCTAAAACGCACTTTACTGGTATAATTCTAAAACTAACTTTACCGGTATAATTCTAAAATGCATTTTAACGGTATAATTCTAAAAGACATTTTACTGGCATAATTCTAAAACGCATTTTACCGGCATATTTCTAAAACGCACAGCAAAAACCCTCAAGAGAACCGAACCACTGAGAAGGGACAGACACGTGAGGACATAATGGAATTTAGGGTGGAGCAGGGAGAGAGTCATGCCCTGACCAGGGTATGAAAGACAGCACGTTAGAGAACGTCCCTGGATCCAGCACGGCCACGCAACCACTGAGCTGATCTCTTAGTTAGTTAGTTAGTCGACAGATCATCCTCATAGCACATCGAACCATTCAGTCCATAAGTGCTCGGATCCCCTCCTCAGCGAATCCCGCAACGTGTAGCGGCTAACGACGCCAGTTCTGTGTTGGTTTATCAATCTTCTTTGGCTTCCTGCGTAGTGTTCTTGTTTGGCCACCCCTCTTTTAATTTGCTGCTCTCGCAGTCTGGCCATGGTTGTAGATTCACAGTCATCACTTGGTTCTCGCAAAAGTCTTACTTCTCGTAGAGCATTCAGAATGTCAGCCTGGTCCATGGCGCGTCCGCCCTCCACAGTAGCCTCACCTGCGAGCTTGTCAGCCCGCTCATTTCCTTGTACTCCCGCATGCCCTGGCACGAAGATGAAACTAAACTTTGCCAGTCGAGACCGCTCCAGAGGCAGCAACCATTCTCTTCGGATCGACCCCTCCTCTATCCTCTTGATCATGTTCATTGAGTGAGCTGATCTCTTGTCTCCGCCAGGCCTTGTAGTTGTAATTCCCACGTTGGACAAGGGATACATTGTGAAGATCATCTATGATTGACTGCTGGTTGAAGACACACAAGTAGATGAAACAACAGATGTAAGGATTCTCAGTTTTGATTCAAGTCTGGTTCCACAAAGGAGTGAATTGACGGCAATGAAACGTAGAATCTATCAGCTTTACTAGAATACAATGACAAGTAGCGAAATGGATGTTGCGGTTAAAGCCTGCGTCAGCAGACAAACAAGGTACACTGATACCACTACATGAACAAGTGTAACGGTTACTCTGTCGTGTGGAGCTGTTCTTTGCGTGCGTGCAGTAGAAAGCATGCCGGAAATGTCTGCTACACTGCTGTGCCATTCCACAAAGGAGGGACGCGTGGGAGGGCGAATCCGAGTGTCTACAATCTGCGGGTTGCCGGAGAGATAAGCTTACGACACTTGCAAAGAAACAACAGATCACCTGTGGTTGTTTCGGAGTGCTTTAATGTCAAGTTCTACAATAAGATCTAAGATCTGAGACCATGCATTCTAAGTCCTGGTAGTTCTCCGAGCCAATAACCCTGTAAACATGGAGGTCAAACGGAGTAGACCTGGGTTTGGTTCGCTTTTCGTGAACTGACGGGCACGGCTGTGTGATGTAACCAGCACGGCTATGTGATGGAACCGGTACGGCTGTGTGATGGAATGAGCACGGCTGTGTGATGGAACCAGCACGGCTGTGTGATGGAACCAGCACGGCTGTGTGATGGAACCAGCACGGTTATGTGATGGTAACAGTACGGTTATGTGATGGTACCAGTACGGTTATGTGATGGTACCAGCACGGCTATGTGATGGAACCGGTACGGCTGTGTGATGGAATGAGTACGGCTGTGTGATGGAATGAGTACGGCTGTGTGATGGAACCAGCACAGCTGTGTGATGGGACCAGCACGGTTATGTGATGGTACCAGTACGGTTATGTGATGGTATCAGTACGGTTATGTGATGGTACCAGTACGGTTATGTGATGGTACCAGAACGGCTATGTGATGGAACCGGTACGGCTGTGTGATGGAATGAGTACGGCTGTGTGATGGAATGAGTACGGCTGTGTGATGGAATGAGTACGGCTGTGTGATGGAATGAGTACGGCTGTGTGATGGAATGAGTACGACTGTGTGATTGAACCGGCACGGCTGTGTGATGGAATGAGTACGGCTGTGTGATGGAATGAGTACGGCTGTGTGATTGAACCGGCACGGCTGTAATATTGAACCGGCACGGCTGTGTGATGGAATCAGCCACGCGGCATGAATAGAAGAGCTTTGTGACTTGTTTAGGAAAGACAGTGGATGAGAAAGGACACTGATCACCGGACTTCATTATGCCATGATTTAGTAATTCTAGCCACGACCTCTGTTGTCTTTGCTTTATTAATTAAGAAAAGGCATTTGACCGAGTGTCAAAAGCCTAACTTATACCAAGGTTTGTAACAATTTTGAGTAGAAATCCACTGATACAATAAACTGCAATGCAAATGAAACGGAAATTACAGCGCTCGAAGAAGGAATAGCACGTCTGAGAATGCAGTTAGAAAATTAGTAAAACAAGGATGTGTATTATCATCAGCACTATTTACTGCTTATTCCAGTACGAAGAGGGTTGAAATAGTTTGAAAACACTAACAAGGCATAAGGATATAGAGGTGAGAGGATCTACTTCACTGCACCGGGTTTTATCCCATATGGCTCTGTTTCTTCCTCAGAGCGGGCTGCTGAAAGCGTCGTACAAAGAGCTTAACTCCGTAGCACCATCGATGACTCCCCAGGAGTTTCCGAGAAAACTGCAATCGTGAACAGAATGTCGAGTGCAGAATCGAACCCACAACCTTAGTAGCGAGAAGTAGGCGGTTCAACCACCCCACCACATGACACATGACATGTTGATTAAAGGCAATGTTGAGCGAATATGTGTAATCATCAAGTTTACAGATGAGCAGGTCTTCATAGAAGGAATAGAAAAATCAATAAAACAACTGCTCGCCTAAATCAACTCCATCGTTGAGGTATTTACCATAGAGATAAATGCTGATTAAAATGTGACGAGATTGATCAAACAAACCCAAAGTATAAACATTAGCGTGGAGGCAAAGACAATAGACGTAGCGCAGATGTTTCCTTATTTGGGTGTAATTCTCGTCTTTCTTGTTTACAATCAGGCATACACGTGAATCTCTAAACAAAAAAGCAGTTAGATTCTGGTTCACGACATCTATGAACATATGTTGGTAGAATGAGTTGGCTGATGTCATATTTGTGGTTCATGACATTCACAGTTGTTGGTAGAATAGGTTGGCTGATGACATATTTGTGGTTCACGACATTCACAGATGTTGGTTGAATGAGTTGTCTGATGTCATATTTGGGATTCACGACATCCATGTACAGTTGTTGGTAGAATGTGTTAGTTGATGCCATTTTAGGGGTTCACAACATCAATGAACATATATTGGTAGAAGGGGTTGGCTGATGTCATATTTGTGGTTCACGACATTCACAGTTGTTGACACAATAGGTTGGCTGATGTCATATTTGGGGTTCACGACATTCGCAGTTGTTGGTAGAATTGATTGGCTGATGTCATATTTGGGGTTCACGACATCCATGTACAGTTGTTGGTAGAATGGGTTAGTTGATGTCATTTTAGGGGTTCACAACATCAATGAAAATATATTGGTAGAAGGGGTTGGCTGATGTCATATTTGTGGTTCACGACATTCACAGTTGTTAACACAATAGGTTGGCTGATGTCATATTTGGGGTTCATGACATTCACAGTTGTTGGTAGAAGGGGTTGGCTGATGTCATATTTTGGGTTCACGACATTCACAGTTGTTGGCACAATAGGTTGATTGATGTCATATTTGTGGTTCACGGCATTCACAGTTGTTGGTTGAATGGGTTGGCTGATGACATATTTGTGGTTCACGATATTCACAGTTGTTGGTTGAATAGGTTGGCTGATGTCATATTTGTGGTTCACAACATCCATGAACATATATTGGTAGAAGGGGTTGGCTGATGTCATATTTGTGGTTCACGACATTCACAGATGTTGGTTGAATGGGTTGGCTGATGACATATTTGTGGTTCACAGTTGTTGGTTGAATAGGTTGGCTGATGTCATATTTGTGGTTCACAACATCCATAAACATATATTGGTAGAAGGGGTTGGCTGATGTCATATTTGTGGTTCACAACATCCATGAACATATATTGGTAGAAGGGGTTGGCTGATGTCATATTTGTGGTTCACAACATCCATGAACATATATTAGTAGAAGGGGTTGGCTGATGTCATATTTGTGGTTCACACATCCATGAACATATATTGGTAGAAGGGGTTGGCTGATGTCATATTTGTGGTTCACAACATCCATGAACATATATTGGTAGAAGGGGTTGGCTGATGTCATATTTGTGGTTCACAACATCCATGAACATATATTGGTAGAAGGGGTTGGCTGATGTCATATTTGTGGTTCACAACAACCATGAACATATATTGGTAGAAGGGGTTGGCTGATGTCATATTTGTGGTTCACGAAATTCACAGTTGTTGGTTGAATGGGTTGTCTGATGTCATATTTGTGGTTCACGACATTCACAGTTGTTGATAGAATAGACTGGCTGATGTCATAAGACAGGGATCATTCAGATAAATGGAACACCCCTAAGAGAAGATAAAGAACCAACATACCTTGGAGTAACATTTGATGGCAGGCTGACATGGAGAAAGCACATCAACAAAGCAGTAGCAAAAGCCAGAAGGAAAATAGCCATCCTGAGAAAGCTAAGTGGAACCACATGGGGAGCCAGTGGGAAAATACTTAGCAAAGTTTATCAACAGAGCATGTGGCCACACCTGGAATACGGGTCAACTGCGTGGTGTTCAGCATCAAAAACCACACAACAAGAGCTGGACAGGGTGCAAAATCTAGCACTTAGAGTCTCCACAAAAGGGATGAGATCAACCCCTATAGTGGAGATGGAGAAAATGGGGAGGACACAAGCACTGAGAGAGCGCAGAGATACAAAAACGCTAATACACGCAGAAAAGTTCATCAACTTTCCAGGCCACCCTATGAAGAACAGATTTGAAAACTTAGCTATGGGGCGGTTGAAAAGAAGCAGTTTTATTCACCAGGCCAAACGACTCTGTAGGGAAACCACCGATCTGCCCACAGTTGGTATCCCCCTGAAAACTATACCAGAGCAAACTCCATGGAAAGATGAACATAGACCATCACTACAAATCCAGACAAAAGTGAGAGGAATATTTGAAAAGGAAGAACAGAACAGTGTACAGCGCAGAACAGCCACTCTCAGCTTCCTTGATGAAGAATACCCACAGGACCACTGGATCCGAGTCTACACAGATGGGTCAGCACAAAATGCTGTTCGAAATGGAGGAGCGGGAGTGTACATAGAATACCCAAATAATACTAGGGACACGGCCAGCGCACCAACAGGAAAGTACTGCCATAACTATGATGCTGAAATTGAGGCAATCAAGATAGCCACAGAGAAATTACTAAATACCAGCCATGGTACATAACCTGTGGTGCTATTCACAGATGCAAAATCAGTACTCGAGGCTCTCCTGTCTGGGAAATTGCCAATACTAAGGACACTACTTTCTGAAGTTAGCAGTCAGCATAAGGTTGCCATACAGTGGATACCATCCCACTGTGGAATACCTGGAAACAACAGAGCTGATCTATTGGCTAAGGAAGGAGCAAAAGAAGAACAGCCTGATGTGCCCATTACATACCACCAAAAGAAATGAATGATCAAATCAGCCAGAAAGCCACCAAAACCTGCTCAAGACGACTACCACGATATGGACAGACCAGAATCATTATTCTGTGCCTCAGAACAGGACACAATAGATTACGCCACCACATGTAAACAAAATTCAAGATTGGTGAAACAGCCATGTGCACATGTGGATTGGCGTCGCAGACAGCAGAGCACATACTCCAAGACTGCCCAAAATATAACATATCTAGGCAAACCTTCTGGCCTAGAGAGACAAGAGTGCAAGATAAACTCTATGGACCGCTGTGTGAACTGAATAAGACAATTCATACAAGAGACAGCATTGCAGTTATAGACATATTTCAAGCGAACGAAAGAAGAAAAAAAAAAATATATATGTGGTTCACAGCATCCACGTACAGTACTGCAATCTCGCCCATAAAATCTTCGGAAGCTGCAATACTTCAGACTCACTCTACCCTTCCCTGAGAGAAGGGATCAAAAAGAACTTACACAACCGATGTGTCAGGTGTGTTCGAATCCGATGATTCGGCGACAAGAGAAGATTTTTGTAATGTTGCTTTGACGGGGAAATTCGCAAACACTGTGAGAAGAACATTTAAAAAAAAATACAAAAGAAATAAAGATAGTAAGAAAGATAGACAGAAAAAAAGAAAGGAAGAAAGAAAACAATAAGAAAGAAAGACAGAAAGAAAGAAAGAAAGAAAGAAAAAAAGAAAGCAAGCAAGCAAGCAAGAAAGAAAGAAAGAAAGAAAGAAAGAAAGAAAGAAAGAAAGAAAGAAAATCTACCACCGGATATCAGAACCTCCTCTAGTGGCACACTGACCCAAACAATGACACACTCAGACCACATACAGCAGCCTGTATGTCTCCAACATTGATACAATCAGACCACATACAGCAGCCTGTATGTCTCCAACAATGACACAATCAGACCACATACAGCAGCCTGTATGTCTCCAACAATGACACAATCAGACCACATACAGCAGCCTGTATGACCCCAACAATGACACAATCAGACCACATACACCAGCCTGTATGTCTTCAACATTGATACAATCAGACCACATACACAAGCCTGTATGTCCCCAACATTGACACAATCAGACCACATACAGCAGCTTCTATGTCTCCAACAATGACACAATCAGACCCCACACAACAGCCTGTATGTCTTCAACATTGATACAATCAGACCACATACACAAGCCTGTATGACCCCAACATTGACACAATCAGACCACATACAGCAGCTTGTATGTCTCCAACATTGATATAATCAGACCACATACACCAGCCTGTATGTCCCCAACATTGACACAATCAGACCACATACAGCAGCTTCTATGTCTCCAACAATGACACAATCAGACCCCACACAACAGCCTGTATGTCTTCAACATTGATACAATCAGACCACATACACAAGCCTGTATGACCCCAACATTGACACAATCAGACCACATACAGCAGCTTGTATGTCTCCAACATTGATATAATCAGACCACATACACCAGCCTGTATGTCCCCAACAATGACACAATCAGACCCCACACAACAGCCTGTATGTCCCCAACAATGACACAATCAGACCACATACAGCAGCCTGTATGTCCCCAACAATGACACAATCAGACCACACACAGCAGCCTGTATGTCCCCAACAATGACACAATCAGACCACAAACACCAGCCTGTATGTCTTCAACAATGAAACAATCAGACCACATACAACAGCCTGTATGTCCTCAACAATGACACAATCAGACCCCACACACCAGCCTGTATGTCCCCAACAATGACACAATCAGACCCCACACACCAGCCTGTATGTCTCCAACAATGACACAATCAGACCACATACAGCAGCCCGTATGTCCCCAACAATGACACAATCCGACCACATACACCAGCCTGTATGTCTCCAACAATGATACAATCAGACCCCACACACCAGCCTGTATGTCCCCAACAATGACACAATCAGACCACATACACCAGCCTGTATGTCCCCAACAATGACACAATCAGACCACATACACCAGCCTGTATGTCTCCAACAATGATACAACCAGACCACATACACCAGTCTGTATGTCCTCAACAATGACAATCAGACCACATACACCAGCCTGTATGTCCCCAACAATGACACAATCAGACCACATACACCAGCCTGTATGTCTCCAACAATGATACAACCAGACCACATACACCAGCCTGTATGTCCTCAACAATGACACAATCAGACCACATACAGCAGCCTGTATGTCTCCAACAATGATACAACCAGACCACATACACCAGCCTGTATGTCCTCAACAATGACACAATCAGACCACATACAACAGCCTGTATGTCCTCAACAATGACACAATCAGACCCCACACACCAGCCTGTATGTCCCTAACAATGACACAATCAGACCCCACACACCAGCCTGTATGTCTCCAACAATGACACAATCAGACCACATACACCAGCGTGTCCGGTTTCAAGATGGCGACGGACGGTCGTGTTGTTTTGTGTTCGTTAACTTTTTCGCGTAGGGGATGGATTTATTCATCTCTTGCGTGTAATTGGTGTGCCAGGATGTAAAACCAGGAGTTTATACTCAAGATCTGCGCGGGTGCTACGGAGTTCGTGCATCGAGTGAAGCCTTCCTTGAGTGAATTTTCAGCAGCGTGTGTGGTTCTCAGCAGTCTGTGTTTACGTTTTTTCAACATGGCGGAACAACGTGTGTTTTCCGAGGGTTCAGCAGTCAACATAACGAAGCGGCGTGGTAGCCGCGCAGGGAGGAAGAAACAAGGTAAGCGCGGTGGTTTGAGGCGTTTTAGACTCAAGTGTCACCGTCTAGGACTCAGGAACATCCGTATTCTATATTGGAACTGTGCCAGTGTAAAACAACGGGGCTCTATTTTAGAAACCCTAGTTTACAGGAACGACATTGTAGCACTCCAGGAGACGAGACTGGGCGATCAGCCACTCCGAATTGCCGGCTTCAAATGTTTCTACAACAGACGACATCTGGGAACGGCGATTCTCGTTCGCGACAGCATGGTGGCATCAGAGCTAGACATGTCCAGTTGGGACAGTGACGATATACAAATACAGGCGGTGAGAGTTCATTCCAGTATACCATTCGTGTTGGTTAATGTTTATGCCCGCAATGCGAGTGTGGACGCACAGAAGTGGCAGTGCTTAAGTGGCATATTAGGCCACGAGAGGAATGTTATTTTCTGTGGTGACTTCAACGCTAAAGGCAGATCATGGGGAAACACTTCCTCCAATACACAAGGGGAGGAGCTCGAGACTGCACTGGAAACCATCGACCTGGTTTGTATCAACAGTGGCTGTGTCACCAGGACAGCAAGCCGTCCAGGCGATGAGGACAGTGCTATTGATCTGGCGCTAGTTTCACCTTTACTCACTACAGTGTGTAGATGGGGTGTCCTAGGACACCATGGCAGCGACCACCACCCTTGCAGCATATTGGTGGAGAAAGGCAGAACCAGGCAGCACAAGCTAAAGGTAAAGACGTTCCAGTATGACAGTACAGGGCAAGATGTGGTGAGTAAAATAAGACGTGACAAGCGCAGAACGTTTCAGGGCAGGAAAAAAAGCTGGGAGCAGCCACCGTGGTGGAGTTTCGAGGTGGATAAGGCTTGGGTGGATAAGCGTAGTGCTGTAAGGAGATGGCAAAATGCCAAGAAGAACAGAGCTGGTCATCCTAGTCCCTGCTTGCACTTAGAAAGAGAGATGCACACAAAAGTAAGCTATTTCAAAAAACTGGTCACGGTGGTTAAAAGGGAAAAATGGGCAGAGGTGTGTCAAAGGGTAAGCACAGACAAGTCACTGAAATTGTTCTGGCGACTACATAAAAGCATGAGTGGTGTAGTCAAGAATAAGAGCATTTCTGACTTCCAAGGTGCTGACCTCATCTGGCAGAGGACTGACGAGGACAAGGGCAAAGCCCTCTTTGAACGCTACCTTGAGCAGAGCAACCAGACAGACATGGGAGGTCGAAATCTGGCCAAGGAGGTCACCTCAGACAGATGCAAGGCCCAGAACACTTCGGATGAAGACACAGTGACAGTGAAAGAAATCAAGGCTGTGCTTCGACGATCAAAAAACAGTGCTCCAGGTCCTGATGGCATAAGATACGACGACATAAATAGGTGTACCGACAATGAGCTAGAGAAACTAGCAGACATGTACAACAACAGTATAGGGAGTGCTAGCATCAAGGAGGAATGGTTACACAGCTATCTGATTCCCTTGCCGAAGCCTGACAAAGACCACAAAAAAATTCAGGGATATCGAATTATAACCATGCAGAATACAATAGGCAAGCTGCTGGAGAAGGTAATTGCCAGGAAAATATCAAGCCAACTAGAGAGGCAAGGTGTTTTCCCACCTACCCTGGGTGGGTACCGTCCAAAAAGAGAAACCTGGACCAATGCAGCAGTCTTTGCCCAGGATGTCTATGAATGTTTCCACTCAGGCACTGAAACCGTTGCTGCAGCGATTGATCTTGAGGACGCATACAACAGAGTACCACTGGATTTTTTAATGTTTCAGCTTCTTGAACTAAACGTAAGTCCATTCCTCCTTAGTTGGATCGCTGCAGCCCTCTTCCAACGGAAAGTAGTTTTTAGATGTGGCAGTTGACTTCGGAACCAACAACAATATATCCTGGCCTACCACAGGGATCACCATTATCTCCGGTACTGTTCAACGCCTACACAGTGAGAATCACCAGTGAGCAGATCACTGGACCTGGCAGGACATTGTCATATGCCGATGATGTTTTAGTGTATCGTCAGGGTAAGGATAGAGAGGAGGTTGCTGGGGAACTACAAACCGAACTCAATCGCATAAGTACTTGGTGTGATGAAGCTGGGGCAATGGTCAACCCAACAAAGGCAACAGTGACTTGGTTCTCGTTGAATAATCATATTGTCAACAATCCAACACCAACTGTAATGCTGTGTTCAGAGACGGTGGAAAGAACGCAGGCAATGAATT
This sequence comes from Cepaea hortensis, assembly GCA_963921405.1. Lineage (NCBI taxonomy): Eukaryota > Metazoa > Mollusca > Gastropoda > Stylommatophora > Helicidae > Cepaea > Cepaea hortensis. Next base: position 5,800,602 of record OY992876.1, on the reverse strand, counting down.
ACCTGGGGATACGGTTTGATCGAAGCCTTGCTTATAATGTGCACATAGACCAGGTGATAACAAAGGCCAAGCGGGGTTTGGCAGCGATGCGGGTGATGGCGGCAGCAAACTGTGAGCAGCGCCATCTATGTCTTCTGTACGAGGGGCTGGTCATGTCTGTTTTGGAGTATGCAATGGCAATCTTGACTCTCAGCCATAAGCAGATAGAAAGGATGGAAAGGATACAGAATGAAGCTATGCGCATTATTCTTGGATGTACAAGAGATACAGCATGCAGGGCGATGCGCTACCTTCTTGATTTTCCAACCATTGAAGAGAGAATACAAGTTTGCAGGGCACGCGCCTACCTCAGAATTAACGCAAACACACAACATCCACTGCATAGTGAAATTAGGAAGGTGAAGGGCAGCAGGTTAAAAAGAGGACGGTCGTGGATGGGTCAAGCCGAAGACATTCTTCAACAGGTGTGTTCACTTGAGGACTTAGAACCTGGCGAGGAGTGGGTGCAAGTGCCAACAGACTTCTGCACATCCTTTTCAGTTTGCATCCAACTAGATAGAAAATGCAGACAAGAAAATCCGGCTGCTGTTGAGGCTGAAGTACAAGCGTTGATTTTCGAGAATTCGCTAGACGGTGACGCGGTCATCTACACAGATGGGTCGGTCGTCCGACATGTGAGAAGCTCATGGGCCTTTACAGCTCGGGCCGGAGGGAGAATTGTGAAGGAGGACTCTGGTGCTTTCACTGAAACCACAAGTAGCCTGACCATGGGAGTCATGGCAGTAAGTAAAGCAATAACATGGCTCGAGACACAGACATTCACCAGGGCTTGTTTCCTTAGCGACTCAATGAACATGATCAAGAGGATAGAGGAGGGGTCGATCCGAAGAGAATGGTTGCTGCCTCTGAAGCGGTCTCGGCTGGCAAAGATTAGTTTCATCTTCGTGCCAGGGCATGCGGGAGTACAAGGAAATGAGCGGGCTGACAAGCTCGCAGGTGAGGCTACTGTGGAGGGCGGACGCGCCATGGACCAGGCTGACATTCTGAATGCTCTACGTGATGTGAGACTTTTGCGAGAACCAAGTGATGACTGTGAATCTACAACAATGGCCAGACTGCTAGAGCATCAAATTAAAAGAGGTGTGGCCAAACAAGAACACTACGCAGGAAGCCAAAGAAGATTGATAAACCAACACAGAACTGGCGTCGTTAGCCGCTACACGCTGCGGGATTTGCTGAGGAGGGGATCCGAGCACTTATGGACTGAATGGTTCGATGTGCAGCGAGAATGATCTGTCGACTAACTAACTAACTAACTAACACCAGCCTGTATGTCTCCAACGATAACACAATCCGTCCACATACACCAGCCTGTATGTCTCCAACAATGACACAATCAGACCACATACACCAGCCTGTATGTCCCCAACGATACCACAATCAGACCACATACACCAGCCTGTATGTCCCCAACAATGATACAATCAGACCCCACACAACAGCCTGTATGTCTCCAACAATGACACAATCAGACCACATACACCAGCCTGTATGTCCCCAACGATAACACAATCAGTCCACATAAACCAGCCTGTATGTCCCCAACAATGACACAATCAGACCACATACACCAGCCTGTATGTCTCCAACAATGACACAATCAGACCACATACAGCAGCCTGTATGTCCCCAACAATGACACAATCAGTCCACATACACCAGCCTGTATGTCTCCAACAATGACACTATCAGACCCCACACACCAGCCTGTATGTCTCCAACAATGACACAATCAGACCACATACACCAGCCTGTATGTCCCCAATAATGATACAATCAGATCACATACACCAGCCTGTATGTCTCCAACAATGACACAATCAGACCACATACACCAGCCTGTATGTCCCCAACAATGACACAATCAGACCACATACAGCAGCCCGTATGTCCCCAACAATGACACAATCAGACCACATACACCAGCCTGTATGTCTCCAACAATGATACAATCAGACCCCACACACCAGCCTGTATGTCCCCAACAATGACAAAATCAGACCACATACACCAGCCTGTATGTCCTCAACAATGACACAATCAGACCACATACACCAGCCTGTATGTCCCCAACAATAGCACAATCAGACCACATACACCAGCCTGTATGTCCCCAACAATAGCACAATCAGACCACATACACCCGCCTGTATGTCCCCAACAATGATACAATCAGACCACATACAGCAGCCGATATGTCTCCAACATTGACACAATCAGACCACATACAACAGCCTGTGTGTCCCCAACATTGATACAATCAGACCACATACACCAGCTTGTATGACCCCAACAATGACACAATCAGACCACATACAGCAGCCTGTATGTCCCCAACAATGACACAATCAGACCACATACAACAGCCTGTATGTCTCCAACATTGATACAATCAGACCACATACACCAGCTTGTATGACCCCAACAATGACACAATCAGACCACATACAGCAGCCTGTATGTCTCCAACAATGATACAATCAGACCACATACAGCAGCTTTTATGTCTCCAACAATGACACAATCAGACCACATACACCAGCCTTTATGTCTCCAACGATAACACAATCAGACCACATACACCAGCCAGTATGTCCCCAACAATGATACAATCAGACCACATACAGCAGCCTGTATGTCTCCAACAATGACACAATCAGACCACATACACCAGCCTGTATGTCTCCAACAATGACACAATCAGACCACTTACACCAGCCTGTATGTCTCCAACAATGATACAATCAGACCACATACACCAGCCTGTATGTCTCCAACATTGATACAATCAGACCACATACACCAGCCTGTATGTCTCCAACAATGATACAATCAGACGACATACACCAGCCTGTATGTCTCCAACATTGATACAATTAGACCACATACACCAGCCTGTATGTCTCCAACATTGATACAATCAGACCACATACACCAGCCTGTAGTTCCCCAACAATGATACAATCAGACCCCACACAACAGCCTGTATGTCTCCAACAATGACACAATCAGACCACATACACCAGCCTGTATGTCTCCAACAATGATACAATCAGACCACATACACCAGCTTGTATGTCTCCAACATTGATACAATCAGACCACATACACCAGCCTGTATGTCCCCAACAATGATACAATCAGACCCCACACAACAGCCTGTATGTCTCCAACAATGACACAATCAGACCACATACAACAGCCTGCATGTCCCCAACAATGACACAATCAGACCACATACACCAGCCTGTATGTCTCCAACGATAACACAATCAGACCACATACACCAGCCTGTATGTCCCCAACAATGATACAATCAGACCCCACACAACAGCCTGTATGTCTCCAACAATGACACAATCAGACCACATACACCAGCCTGTATGTCCTCAGCAATGACACAATCAGAGGACATATACCATCCTGTATTCCCCCAACAACGACACAATGAGACCTCATACAACAGCCTGCATGTCCCCCAACAATGACACAATCAGACTACCCACAACCACCTGTATATGCCCCACAGAACACACTGTAATGATAGTCTTACTCACAGTATAACGAATCAGTCGTGTTGTCCAATTCTCCGGCACCATTCACTGCCATCTGCGTCCACATAAACCGACCCGCGTTCCTCTGGGAATTTGCTCTTGAGGAGTTGTATTTTTTTTTTCCTGCTAAAATAAAACCTTCTGGAAATTATTAAAAATATCTTTCCCAGGGTACAACTGGAATTTAAGTAGCGAGGCTTTCCTGGGCCGCGAAAATGAGTTGGATTGGAAGTAAATGAGGGAATATTTGGCAAGGGAGGGTCTGTTTAAATACGTTGAGAGGAAATAAAGTGCTTGACGTTGGCTTCAGAATAAAGGCTTGGAATATTGTGGTTTTAATCTTTCTTGTGTGATAGTGTTTGTCCGGGCACCCTTCTTTTCTATCTGGCGCTGGAACGTTAACAATTCAACCCTCGACGCTTGCAGGCAAAAGAGGAAGAAGATTACGATGGTGACTATTATTCTCCCAGCAACAAGTAGCAGATCCTGTATAAACATTGTTCTTGTTGCAGTCCGCTGCGAGACTCTCGGTCTTTGGTCATCTATCCAGACTAGAACATAAGGGACCTCAACCAATTCACCCAAGCTGTTGTTGTTGTTGTTGTTATTGTTATTGTTGTTGTTGTTGTTGTTGTTGTTGTTGTTGTTGTTGTTGTTGTTGTTGTTTGTGTTAGCTCGCTTTGAGCTCAAGCGTAGTCCATACATGTGCTACTATTTCTAGTGCATTGGACTGATTTTTGCATGTGGATTAGCTTTACCTATTACCAGTGTCCCTCGCCATCAGGAGAACCGAATACGACTTCAGAGGTACTTATAATTTAAATTACCAAATCAAGGACGAGAAGTCAACAGTCTAGTCGGTCTAGGCGTTGAACCCGCTACCTCGGCATAAGTACATTTGAAGTTTAAGAGCGTGCAAGTTTATCCATATGACCATGCGAAGCATAGAAGGGCCGAATGTTAGAGGGGCTTGCGTGCCCAATTTGTGACCCTTTGAAAATAAAGTTCTTTCGTTCGTTCGTTCGTCCTGTCTTTCACTGTCTCCTACAGTTCGCTCCCTGTCCACTCCATATTTGTCATCTCCTTATCTGTGTATCTTGTCCACGTGTGTTAGGTTTTGTTCAACTCCTTCTCTGTGTATCTTGTCCACATGTGTTAGGTTTTGTTCATCTTCTTATCTGTGTATCTTGTCCACATGTGTTAGGTTTTGTTCATCTCCTTCTCTGTGTAACTTGTCCACATGTGTTAGGCTTTGTTCATCTCCTTCTCTGTGTATCTTGTCCACGTGTTAGGTTTTGTTCATCTCCTTCTCTGTGTATCTTGTCAACGTGTTAGGTTTTGTTCATCTCCTTCTCTGAGTATCTTGTCCACGTGTGTTAGGTTTTGTTCATATCCTTCTCTGTCTCTTGTCCACGTCTGTTAGGTTTTGTTCATCTCCTTTTCTGTGTATCTTGTCCACGTGTGTTAGGTTTTGTTCATCTCCTTCTCTGTATATCTTGTCCACGTGTTAGGTTTTGTTCATCTCCTTCTCTGTGTATCTTGTCCACTTGTTTGTTACGATGATAAGTGCGTGAGATGGTCGTTGTCTAGGTAACGATGCTCCTGGTGTGTCAATTGAGCTATCTAACTGTCTCACAATGCAACTCACCCCAGTAATACACATCCATTAGTCATTAAACAAGATTGAGTTGGCGCACATAATCCTTTAATACAGAAAGAACACGGACACATAACATATTGGTATCTCCAGAAATCAATGTAAAATCCGCATAATATATATGTATTCTCCTCACACGTTAATCAGCACACATCACTGCCTTCTATAATCTTCCTGAATCTCACATCCACACTATCCACGGCTGGATCTCACACAATACGACCCACACACTGGGTCGGAGCCTCTGCTCACTATGCAACCCACTCTGGGTTTTAGGCCTGCATTCACAGCTCGGAGAATCACACAACACAGCTCTCCGTCGACTACCGACCCGTTCGGTGTCTAAAACTCAACTCCCTGAAGTCCCTTGACTTCACACGAACCCAACCTCAGTCGGTCTCCGCTTCCACTGCCTAGTCAAAGTTTTACAATGTCTTTTAACCCTGCTGTCTAGCCCCTCCCTGGGCTCCCAACAACATTACACCCCAGCCTAAAACTGTCTTTCTCCCCATCCACCCTCGGGGGTCTCCATTCACACCCGCCCCATTATTTCTCAGGTTTGATTGAATTTCTCGTAGCCAGGTCACTCACCTTACTGTCAATGACCCAGACATATGTCATTATCCCCCCCCCCCCTTAAAAGAAAACATAGTTTTCAAATGTTGGGAGACTGATACTTATCAAATATGTGACCCAGACATAATGCCTGGGTAGCCCTAAATATGACTCCACCTCACTCTAGCTACCACACTAAATAATACATCAAATGCTCATAGTACACTCCCATATTTCCCACACATAAATACAACCAACTTTCTATCTTGTGTACCAATGCATGAACTAATACATCACATAATAATATTACATCATAGGAAACATCATATCTGTGTATCTGCAGGTCTATTAACATCCTCAAAAAGACACAAGCTATTTGTGTACCGACCCTATCTCAGGTGGTTCTTTTCTTGCATCAAATCTCCACCTATGATTCCTGTCGATGCTGCGTCTACCCTTCATATACCCATGCCTCATGTTTCCTATATCTTTAAAACATCTGTTTGCTAATCCTGGTTCAGTGATGTCGTTAACACTCTTTTGAACTGCGTTAACATTGCTATCTGCATATTGTACCGTTACACTGGAGTCTCTGTTTAGTCTGACCTCTTTATTAAATCCTGGCCAATATACCTGGCATCCTGCTCTATGCTGCTTCCGCCTTACTCCTATGTTCCCTGCACATGCCCTATCCTGAGCTGCTCTAGTATATCGGTCTCTATATGCTAAGGGTACCACTCCTTGCCCGCATGCCGTTCCGTCACATGAAAACCGGCGAGTGAGAGTATTGTTCTTCCTTCCGAAGCACCATCTACCCTTCTTTGATTGTCTATGTCTCACTTTCCTACACCCTTGGAAACATTTGTCTGTCGTATCATCTTGTCTGTGGGAGTCACTCCCACTGTGTTTGAGATCAATTCTCACCTGCTCAGCTGTACTATCCTTGCCCTGAGTTCCTGTGTCTACTTCACGTGCCTCTTCTTGTTCAGCTATACTCTCTAATTTAGGTTTTCTTTTGGTACCTCCCTCGCTACTACTTAAACTATGTTTCTGGTCCCAATAAACTACTTCTTCTTCTGTAAATCTTTAACTCCTGGCACGTTTCCGGTGATCAAATCTGCCACTGGTGAGTATAGAACACACGCTACCACTCTTCCTGTGATATATGGCGTTTTTACTGCTATCACGGCCAATGGGTAGAATTCTACTGTCCCATTGAATGTTATGCATCTAATCTTTTTCCCTATATAATCCGAGGGATGCACTTAACTCTTTCTAACTCCGATGGACGTACATCCGGAATCCCTAATTGTTAACGCTGGCCTATCATTAACAAATCCATGGTGCATCTTCATGCTTCCACCTGCATGGACTGCTGATCCTGCTTTCACTGTGTGACCACACACTAAGACTGGCTGACCGTCTTTTTCAAAAAGAGGTTTGCACCCACTACAATATTCATTGTTGATAGTCTCAATAACTTGTGCTGCATTAGAATGCTCCGTTTCCCTCATCGTACAATGATAGCTGACATGCCCCTTCCTTCCACATTTGAAACAAGTGATCTCCCTTTTACTGTTGTTCGTTGGTCCATCTGATGGTTGTGCATCACACTCTGCCATTTTGTGTCTCCAGCTCCCACAATTCCAGCATCCGGCATAACTATTTGGACGTCTCTGGAAATTCCCCCTTTTGTATGGGTACCGTCCTGCTCTGCCAAAATGGTTGCCATGGAAACCATTATCTTGAGACTCTTGCTACTCACATCTATGTGTTGAATCCACACTTTTCGATCTTGGTCTAATAAATGGATTCTGGTCCTGTTTAGTGTACGGTGCACAGACTATTTCCTCACTCATTTCTCTACCAATAGAACTGTTTGGATGTGCAGTCATGTAGTTTTGCCCTAACTGTGACATTATGTCTATGTCCTTTGGCTTACGTTCCTCAAAGAAAGCTACTAAGTTTGTATTGCATGCAGATACTACCTTGTCTCTTAACATTAAATCCACTAATTTATTGAAATCTTTCCCTACTTCTGCAAGCTCCATCCATTTGTTAAATGTGTTCTTTACCGTGTTAACAAAATCTGTGAAATCTTGATTTGTCTCTGGTCCTAAGTGTCTAAACTTTGTTCTATATCCATGCTCAGTTTGTTGGAACTTCGTAAGCAAACGTTGACGCAAAATAGTGTAGTTGTTTCTTTCTTCCACAGGTAAATTAAACATGGTGTCTAGGGCCTTACTCGTAAGATACTCGCCCAGTCTAATAGCATACTCGCCTTCTGGGATGCCTAACACTTTCACTGATGCTTCGAATCTCGACAAATAAGATTCCAAGTTGTCTCGGTCCGTAAAGTATGGCAGTTTTAATCTCTGTGACGACTGTGAAGGTCTTCTGCTTTCCTCACTTTGACCCTTCGAAGATAGTTCTAGTTTTCTGAGAGCAATTTCAGTTTCCATTTGACACTTGAGTTTCTCTTTCTCAATTTCCATTTTCATTTGTGTCTCTTTCTCTTCCTGTAGACGCTTGTTTTCTATTTCAGCTAACTTTACTTCCTGTAGGTGTTTTTGTTGTTCCATTTCTAGTTTCAATTGTGTCTCTTTCTCCGCCTGTAGACGCTTGTCTTCAGCTACCTTTTCTTCCTGTAGGCGTTTTGCCTCGCGTTCATTATGCCTCTCCTCTCTTTCCCAGTGTTGAACTTCTTTCAATTTTGCTTCTGCAAACTCCTGTAACTCGTTTCCCTTCAGGCCTAACATTTCACCTGCTTCAATATATTCCATTAAAGTAGGCATCTTGTACTTGTGGACACGTTGCTGTCTGTCAGCCAACTATAAATGTAAAGACTCTGCTGCTAGTCTTTGTGTGCCCTCCCTAAGTACACTTCCACTCCGACTGTACGTAAATTCTTAGTACTAATAATGTCACCCTGTACTCACACAGTCACTCTTCAGGCACTAGGTAGTGATGGGGGGATATTACCTATACTCCCTCGCATATATATCTGCAATAGCTGTAAAATAAAATTCTGGAAATATAGTTAAACATACATATAAATACATATACAAACGAATGGATGATCCACACTAAGTGTTTTCTATAAAACGTTAGACTCACAAGCCAATTACATGGAGACGGTGATCACAAAGAAATAAACTACAGTAACAACCACAAGCTTGTGTGAAAACGACCACAGTGCGCGTAATATTATGTAACCTGACACCGACCACTAGACAGTAGAAATGACGAAAGATCACAATAATAACATATATCCGAACACAACAAATATCATATGTAAATATAACGAAAAGAAAGAAAAAAAAATTATAGCATCAAAATATACACCAATCTGACGTCAGACAACTCGGCTCTAGATATTAGTTAGGACTCCAATGCCACTCCACGATACGCTAACTCATTAGCGTTTTCCATACAAAAATATCGTAAGCACCAGAAAGAACCACGTATTTTTCCACGCCTATCCCGATTTAGATAGAGATTGCAAAAAGTGCCTATCCAACAAGTACATGTAATAACATATATATATATATATATATATATATATATATATATATATATATATATATATATATATATATATATATATATATATATATATATATATATATAAGTAGACAACCGATAACGACAGTTAAGACAATGAGAGCAAACAAAATGTCCAGATAGTTGGCCGACACATATGTGCTTATTAATCCGTCATCAAAAGTTCGTTTGTAATCGTTTCCAACGATATGCTGGAAATGTCTGTGTTAAATTCTCCGAAATGTCTACAACGCTAGATTGCAAAGCGACTTGTTGTTTTGTTGAGTGGTTACTTCATTTCGCGTTGTGATCACCAGTTCCACCTGTCGGAAACGTTGACGGTAAATAGTAATTATCCAAAGTGTTCTTTCGATTGTCGTACAAATTGAAGATGATGGTAATTATACCAAAATGTTCTGGATTGCCGTTTAAAGACAAAGTTCAAATGAAAAATTGGCCGCAAATGCCCAGTGCTTTAACCCTGTACCGTCAGTTCTTTTTGGCAACTGTATGCACCCTTGTGTGAGGTGATGACACGTTAAAAATGTTCGCTAAAATCAAGGTAATGATCACAAAGGGATTTTAACAAAGACGAACGCTAAAGTCTGGTTTTCTTCGAAACAACTTGTTTATCCAATTCCCCTATGGAAAACTCTCAGTAACTTTCCGCTGTCCCCAACCTTGACCCACAGGTCAACTTCAGTACTCTATTAATTCTGTGGAAAACACACTTACTCTGTCTGTAAAATGACCGGACACCTTTCCGTCATACCCAAACACTTTCCACCCAACCTCTCAGCCCCGACCCGGCTGTGAACAAAGTAATGTCCGGAAATTCTCCGTTATCCACAAAGACACATGTCCGTCGAATCAGCGACTGTCAATTTTCTCTGTTTTACACTTTCTCGTACCTCTCCCCTCCCCGAGAGAGTTTATCAAACATGTACTCCCCCAGTACCTGGTCGCTGGTGTCTCCACCCGTCCTATTAACTGCGTAGACCAATCTTGAACTGTCGACCTGCTAACACACTGTGCGTTGTTCTTCGCACACACACCTGTCAATATCTTTGATTTTCAATCCTGTCTTTATCACTGACAGCGATATTGTCACACTGTTTTGATCTGTTCTTGTCGCAAACACCGGGTTTGTTCACGCGACATTTACCTGTGCTGTTTGTGCCTGGTGACAAGCCCCGTCACCCCCACACTCTTCGTTGATCTGTAATGTGACTTCCCGAGCGCTGTTATTTGCTGTGCCATGTTAATTCTCTGACGCACCCGCTAGCTTCAGTGATACTGTTGGTATCAAATTTACCTGTATTGAACTTGACGTGAACTGTCTGTTAGCTAGTTCCCACAAAGGAGAAAACCCAGTGTTTATACAGTGGACACCCTTTCACCGTCCACGCTCCCCTCTCCGAGTGAGAAATATTTTTTTTCTACCTGGTGCACACACAAAAGAGTTCACATTAACCTCTTGACAGAATGTAGCCGTCCGAAACTCTTTACTAAGCGACGAGCTCCCAGTTAATATCAATATATCCCCGTCGTTCTTGACCGGAGAGACCCCAGTTAATCTCACGATGTTGTTACGATGATAAGTGCGTGAGATGGTCGTTGTCTAGGTAACGATGCTCCTGGTGTGTCAATTGAGCTATCTAACTGTCTCACAATGCAACTCACCCCAGTAATACACAACCATTAGTCATTAAACAAGATTGAGTTGGCGCACATAATCCTTTAATACAGAAAGAACACGGACACATAACATATTGGTATCTCCAGAAATCAATGTAAAATCCGCATAATATATATGTATTCTCCTCACACGTTAATCAGCACACATCACTGCCTTCTATAATCTTCCTGAATCTCACATCCACAAGACATTTAGTCCAGCTACTATCCACGGCTGGATCTCACACAATACGACCCACACACTGGGTCGGAGCCTCTGCTCACTATGCAACCCACTCTGGGTTTTAGGCCTGCATTCACAGCTCGGAGAATCACACGACACAGCTCTCCGTCGACTACCGACCCATTCGGTGTCTAAAACTCAACTACCTGAAGTCCCTTGACTTCACACGAACCCAACCTCAGTCGGTCTCCGCTTCCACTGCCTAGTCAAAGTTTCCACTGTCTTTTAACCCTGCTGTCTAGCCCCTCCCTGGGCTCCCAACAACATTACACCCCAGCCTAAAACTGTCTTTCTCCCCATCCACCCTCGGGGGTCTCCATTCACACCCGCCCCATTATTTCCCAGGGTTGATTGAATTTCTCGTAGCCAGGTCACTCACCTTACTGTCAATGACCCAGGCATATGTCAGTTAGGTTTTGTTCATCTTCTTCTCTGTCTCTTGTCCACGTGTGTTAGGTTTTGTTCATCTCCTTCTCTGTGTATCTTGTCCACGTGTGTTAGGTTTTGTTCATCTTCTTCTCTGTCTTTTGTCCACGTGTGTTAGGTTCTGTTCATCTCTTTCTCTGTGTATCTTGTCCGCGTGTGTTAGGTTTTGTCCATCTCATTCTCTGTGTATCTTGTCCACGTGTGTTAGGTTTTGTTTCGGATCACTTGTGGGTTCCGGTGAAATAACGTGCTTCATTCATTCATTCATTCATTCTTTCATTCATTCATTCATTCATTCATTCATTCAGTAGCATGTCCTTTGCAGAACCTCGCTCCCATAACAACCTTTCCTATAACCTCTCGATCATAAGCAAGATGTCCCGCGTCCGACACACCCATCTGGAGATCATCCACCACATCCTGCACCCATCTTCTCTTTGGCCTTTCTCTTCCGCTCTTCCCAGGCATATACCCCTTCATTATTGTTCTCTCCAAACTTTCATGACGTTTCAAGTGACCAAAACATTTAAATTTTCTTTTGTTTTTTTTTTAGTCTTTAATAGCAAACCTTCTTCAATATTTAGCTCTTGAAGTATGGATGCATTTGTTCTGTTCTTTATCCAAGATAATCTTAGAAGTATATAACATGTATATTCAAAATGCGCTGTTCAGCTTGTTTATAAGTGTCCAGGTCTCACAGGCGTATGTTGCAATGGTAATGATGCGTGCTCTAAAAAATCAAATATTTTTAGTTCTATCTAATCCCCTTCACAGTTTATTCAGTTGTTTTAGTCTTTGAAGAGCAATAGATATTCGTCTTTACATTTTTTCATTACGCAAGATATTCGAATTTTCTACCACCTCCAATTTGTCCTCATTAAAAAATATTTCTTTCTCCATAGTTTTATCTGTATGCATTATCTTTGTTTTTGCTATGTTAAGATATTAGTTGTAATTGTCACTATTCAATTGGGTTGAGGTTATTATGTTTTCTATATCATTCCGTGTTGTGGATAGCAATACTATGTCATCAGCATATCGAATCTCTGGTATGTCATGAGCATCGATATTTGGGGCATCATATAGCTCCCTGTATAATATCATCTCTGAAATTCCTAATTATATTTTTGGCGTACAGGTTAAACAAATAGGGGGACAACACACAGCCCTGACGGACTCCTTGCTTGATGTCAAACCAATCTGATGTCTCGCCATCTATTCTAACCGCTGCTTGTTGGTCTAGATATAGCATTTTTATGAGTTGTATTACATGTGACGGAAAGTCCATATTCCTCATGATTTCCCAAAATTTCTGATGTTGTACACAGTTAAATACCTTTGAATAATCCACAAAACATGAGAATAGGTTTACATTAAATTCTCTGCACTTCTCTATTATTAAACGCACGCTGAGTATGTGATTTCTTGTTCCTCTTCCTTGTCTAAACCCAGCTTGAACCACGTTAATTTCTTCTTCCACTTTCTTACGAGGTCTTCCCATTATGATATTTAGTGGAATTTTATTACCATGACTGACCAGGCCAACAGTTCTACAGTTGGTGTATAATTTCAGGTTGCCCTTTTTTGGTATTGGAATGAAGATAGTTCTCTTCCAATCTTTTGGCCATATACTATATTTCCCTATCTTTTTACATAATGCGTGTTAGATTTGAATGCTTTCTTCTCCTCCCGCTTTAATTAGCTCAGCTGGTATCTCATCACATCCAGATCATTTACCATTCTTCAAGCTCTTTATTGCCCATGTAATTTCATCTAATGAGGGTTCAGGTTCTGTCTCTGCTGTCATTGGTTCATTTATCCCATTCATATCCTCACTGTCATTCATATCATACATTTCACTGCAGTATTCTTGCCATCTTTCTAGAATTTGTCTAGATTCTGTTAAGGTATTTCTTGTCAATATCTTCATTTCTTTCACATTTCATAATCTTTTCCAGTCTTATGATATTGCTCTATTCTGGTACATCAATCTTGTATATATTGGCTTTTGTCCTTTCTTGTGTTCTTTATTTCCCGAGTTAAAGATTTATACTTCATCCTGCTTTTATCGGATTCAACTCCTTTTTGTTTCAGTTCCCATCGTTTTATTAATTCTAACATTTCTGATGTAATCCATGGCTTATGTTGCTTTTTCTTGGTCTGAATTAAATCTTTGGCTGCAGTTATGAAGATACTTCTAGCTTGTACTGCCAATTCATCAGGTGACAATTCCTCCTGTATAGACATCAAGATCCCAAAACGATATTTCACTTCTACGTTGTATGCATCTGGTATTTTTGTGAGATCACAACGAAGTGGCCATTGTCCTCGGGGAAGCTTTTTGAGGTTTACTTTCACATCTGCTTTTAATAACTGATGATCTGTATCACAGCCTGCACTTCGTAGGGTTGTTGCCGATGTTATGCTTGATCTCCATCCTCTTCGTATTAAAATATAATCTATCTGGTTTTTGGTAGTATTGGCCTGGGACTATCGCACGAAGAGTTTTCTTAGGTGTTGTTTGAAAAGTGTTTTGGCTATCGTTAACACATTTTCTGTGCAAAATTAAATTAATTTATCACCTGCATCATTTCTATTTCCCAATCCAAATTTTCCTAAAACGTGTCTATCATGTTCAGCTGTTCATGTACCCACTTTTGCATTAAAATCCCCCATTATTATTGTTAAATAACGTGCTATTTATACTATTTTCAGGGTTTCTTCATGTTTGTCCAGCGCCAGATTCTTGTGCTCACGGCTTACTATGCTGAAATCTGTCTAGTTCTCTCCTTAAACTCATCTTTAGTGCTTTTGTCATACTCATTCAGTTCTTTCATTCAGTGTAGTCATAAGTTAATAGTTAGTTAGTCAGTTAGTTAGTCGCGGTTCCAACTTCACGGCAACGGGTCGTCCCCATATTGCTCCGTTCCTGTGCCAGTGAATATCACAAAATGCTCCTCACTCAGTCATAAATTAATGACAGTTTTTAGTGTATTAGTAATTGTTCTCGTCTTATATTCAGGACAAGCACTAGTTAATGCATGTTTGTACCTTATTTTTAGTGTTTTAATGTTTAGAATGGAATATATATTTATGGAACATAAATTTATGGAACATATACTTATGAAACATATATTTGTGGAACAAAAATTTGTGGAATATAGATGTATGAAACATGTACGCACGAAACATATATTTATACAGCATAGGTTTATGAAACAAATATTTATGGAACATATATTTATGGAACAAAGATTTATTAAACATATATTTATGGAACATATGTTTATAAAACATAGATTTACGAAATACATATTTATGGAACAATTTTATCTTATTGGTGTGAAAGATCTCCTAACAATAAAAATATTTAATGGAAACATGTAGTGGCAACTAACGGTGGAAATAAAGAAGGCAGTTATGAATAGATAAAGCATGGAGTAAGACAAGGATGCATTTTATCGCTGTATACACACTGTCAGCAACCAATGCTTCAGGCATCACGGGATAACTTCTCTCGCACCACACAAAAAGATTTGTCAGTCGTACGAGAGGTATTGATTATACATTTTATTGCCACAGGCTCTTTACATTACATCAATGCACAAAAACGGTCGCTAATAAATCACACATGAATACACCACAGAATTGCCTATCACTAGTCGTTTCTAACCCTATTGCTAATTCTATCTACTGGCTAAAGAATACGCATCGACGCTAAGCGATGCGCTCACTACAAAGTCTGTCCCCTGTCTGAGGAAATCTCCGCGTGCTGATTACACGGCACGCGGAGTGACCTTGTGCGTACTTCGGCTTCTGCGTGCTGCATTACTCAGCACGCTTGGAGTCGTGGTCTCTCTTGAGTCTAGTTCTCTGTATCTGTCACGCTGGCGTGATTACGCCGTGACCAGAGTGCTTACTCTCTGGTTGACACCTCCGTGTCTCATGAGAGAACTGGTTGATAGTTCCCCTTCCTATTTACCACCTACACCTACCCTGCCCTCACTTAGGGGCACTGTGTTACCTCTAATCTACTTGAGGTAGACCACTCATTCAGGGTGGTCTTCCCTGAGTCTTTGACACACACCCTCCCCCCCCCCCTGTGTTGCGTTACAAACTTTGACTCATGGTTGTGACGTAAGAGGTTTCTAAAAAATTAGTGTCTCTAATTTTTGTCAAAGACTAACTTGGTTCTGGGTAACTCAATAGACTTCTACTGACTATTGTCACAATGTAGTCTCACTTTACTTGGCTACTGGTGATCGCCACAAACTTGTCTGGTTGGCGTGAGCCCTCTTCTCAATCGCAATATTATATTAATTAGAGGTTTGTCTGAACCGGACCATTGTCTTATAAGACCTGCCCTCAAATAGCAAATTAACTCACTACCCATACAAAGTTGACTTTCTTAGGGTCAACACATGAATTGCTCCATGTCCCCCATATAATATTAAACAACCCTTGCACAAGTTGTGTGCGACAGGCTTTACCTATCTCGCTTCCGCGTGTAAAGTTATCTTCAAATGTTAAGTTAGTGTTTCGTTGTCTATTGTGTCCCCTGACCCGAAGTTATCTCCCTTTGTTCTAAAAAATGTATGTCATTTACCTGTTTGTTTTTCTGGTTGTTTGCGTGTTTGGATCTACCTAATAATATACTTTACCTTCTAACATGTGTGTCTGTCTATAATATGTAAGTAAGATAGTTTTCAAGTGCCATAATTCGGTTAAATGTGGCCACAAACAAGTGTATAACACTAATTCGTGACTACGTTTCCGTCTTATGGGACTTAAAATACTTTTTCTAAGGTCTACACTAAACTACATATAACACATTCAAGACGGCACATTTCAACATTGAAAGCAAACGATTGACGCAGACAAATAATAAAAAGTCGCGTTGAGCGGCAGAAAAAATCCGCTAGTCGTCCTAACTCTCCCTTGTATATTTTCCATTTTCTCTCACTTTCATACTTCTGTCACACATCTTTCATCCTCCTATTTTCTCACTTTCACATTTTTGTCACACATATTTCATTCTAATATTTTAATTATTTAAAAACCTTGAAGTGACACTGTACACATTTAGCTCAGATTGAAAAAAAAATTGAGCTTCATGACTGTGCGTAACTTACTGCACGAGTCATGTATTTACAAAATATTTACATGGATGAAATAGGGTTGATAGTTTGTACCCTGATGTTATTAAACACTAAATTCTCATGAAATACTACTACTTCTATAAATATATATATTACTACTTCTATCAATATATATATTCTATTTTGTTGTACACAATTAATCTAATTTAAGGGAAGTAATCTAACTATCTAAAAATGAAAATGATGTGAGATGAGTTATGTACCTTTCTGAAATGGGAAATGTGAAATGTAACAAAATTATAAATAAAGTTTTAATGTTTCACTGAAAAGAAATATGATTGATATTTTTACTATCTCTACATGGTGTAAATGATGTATGTTAAATGGACAATCCTTTTATCCTATACTACTTTATCCTATAAATTATAAACTAATTTTAATTTTAAATGATGAGGTTGTTAAAATGTTCATTAAGATGGAATGAAATCAAGTGAAATGAAATGAAATAAATGGTACTGTTCCTATCTAAACTAAATGGTGTTGTTGCTATGTACACTAAATGGTGCTGTTGCTCTCTAAACTTTTTATCCTAGAGTTTAATGAGCTGTTAATAAATTTATAGTCCTATCCTAATCTACTTTTATGCTAATTAAGTGGGTAAATTAATGATTTATCTCAGCTACAAAAAAAAAATCTATTATATTCACTAAATCTAATCTAAATCTATATTAAAGTAACTAATCTAACTATAATTTATCCCTGTATTAAAATCTGTTATAATACATATCACAATAACTAAATATATATACATGGTATTTATTTACCTCAGGTTAGTGGTTGCCATAATGTTTAGAAATTGCTTTCTTTGGCATAGTTTATATATACACAATTGTCCTGGGTATCTTAAATACACTACACAGTCATACTTGTGTCTTATGGGTATTCTTCCACTCGCAGAGTCCGCTGGTGTCGTAGACGAGTATATTCGTGTCTGTTCTTTATGCATTGTTCTGACACTGTTCTTGCACATTAACACAGGTGATTCACCGGAATACCAATGGAGCATAGTAAGTAACGAGCTGTCTATGTACACACGGTGATCAACTTGTTCTTGGAGCACAGTTCTTACTCTGCTGACTACGGACACATGGTAGTTCACTGTTCTTAGTACACAGTCCTGATCTTGATGTCTATGTAATGCATATGATATTTTACACAGGATATTTTAAGTGTACTAACTTAACATTTCTTACACTACCTTTTCATGTGTAATATCAGGTATTTCTACCTCAGATGGTCGACTAAGGGTATCAGCAAGAATGTTATCCCTACCCTTAATATGTTCTATACTAAAAGTATAATTCTGTAATATTAGTGACCACCTGTAGATGCGGTCGTTGCGATGTACCCCACTTTGTATGACCGTGATAGGGGAGTTATCGGTCTGGACTACGAAGTGATTACCCGCTAGAAATCGATGCAACGTCCTCACCGAATAGATGACGCTTAGGGCTTCCAACTCTGATATGGAATATCTGGACTCAGCAGGTGTGATCTTGCGGCTCACGTAGCAAATGGGATGGAAGATGCCATCATAAAACTGGCCTAGTACTGCAGCGATGGAAATCCTGCTGGCATCTGTCCTAAGATAATAAACGAGCCTAGAGTTAGGCAAACGGAGGATTGGTACATTACTAAATAGGATTTTCAATTTTGACAATGCAGAAATTAATAATGCATCTTTGACATCTAATTTTACTGATGCTTTTAAAACATTTGAAAAAACACTTGTAATTTCAGCTAAGTTCGGTATGAACTTACTATAATAATTTACTAAACCTAAAAGGCTTCTGACCTGCTTTTTTGTCGTAGGCACGGTCAGGTTCATAATTTTAGTAATAATTCTATTGTCAGTTTTTAGTTGTCCATGTGAAATGACATGACCCAAAAAATCAATTTCTTGTAGGCCCAATTCAACTTTGCTCGGTTTGACCGTGAGACCGAAGAGTCGCAACCTATCGAAGACATGTCTGAGTTTCAGTAAGTGTGTTGTCCAGTCCTCTGTATGGACACAAATATCGTCTATATATGTCACAGTATTCGTCACTCCATGTAGTAAATCTCTAGTTAAGCGTACGAAAGTGGCAGGCGCGTTACGAAGTCCGAAAGGAAGAAACCGCCACTCGTAAAGACCTAAAGGTGTTGAGAATGCAGTAAGAT
Organism: Cepaea hortensis; assembly: GCA_963921405.1. NCBI lineage: Eukaryota > Metazoa > Mollusca > Gastropoda > Stylommatophora > Helicidae > Cepaea > Cepaea hortensis. The sequence goes on along the minus strand of OY992876.1, from coordinate 5,781,567 downwards.
GGATGGATTGAGTCTGCATAGGGACCTGCCAATATCCCTTAGTAAGATCTAATTTAGAGAAGATTTTGGAGGTGGACATATCCAGAATAAGATCTTCGCAGGAAGGAATTGGTTCTGCGTCGATCTTAGTGACATTGTTGAGTTTTCTATAGTCCACACAAAGACGAATTGTGGAGTCTTTTTTCTTGACCAAGACGATTGGAAAGGAGTACTCAGATGTAGATTTTTGAATGATTCCACTAGCTTCTAAGTTCAGAATTTCCTTATTTAAACTTTCTCTATAGCTAAGTGGGATAGAGTACGGCCTGCATTTGATAGGCTTAGAGTCCGAAAGAAGGATGGAGTGCTCGATTCTGTCCGTCCTACCTGGAATGTCGAAAAATATGTCCTTATATTCTGTTATTAATTCTATTGTCTGTCGTCGTTGCTCGTCTGTCAGTCCCTGTTCTAACCGTATAGAATCTAAGGTCGCAGTCTTCTCTACAATTGGAACGGGTAGTTCCATCCCGTCGTCGTCTACCTGATTCAGTACGGTTGTTGTGCTAAGTGCGTTTTCTGTAAAATCCCTAAGTGTATGCATCTCGTCGGATTTGCCAGTCTCGCTAACTAGTGTAGTTGCGTTGTGTACGTCTGTCGTCTCATCCATAGGTGTGGGTGCATTGTGTTCGTCTGTCTCTAAATCTGTCTCTTGTCGTGAAAAGTAAGGTTTCAACATGTTGATATGAAATATCTTTAAGTGTCCGTTTATCGATATTTCATAGTCGACATCTGAAAGTTTTTGTATCACCTTGAAAGGCCCTTGCCATGAAGTTAACATGTTATTACGTTTGTCAGGTAGTAAAAGCCATACATCTTGACCAGGTTCAAGACTTATGGGTCTAGCACTTTTGTCTGGATTGTGATTGAGGATATCTGCACTGTTCACTGGAGTGAGTCTATTCTTCTCCTCCCAGGCAGCTATTTCTTCATCTGTGCAGTGTCTTAATTGGGGTAGACACCCAAGAATTAACTCAGTACAAGGGTTGTCTAGTATTGCACATGTAAAGGTACCAGAAAGGAATGGGGTGTTTATACGGACTCTTGCCAGCGGATAGGTTTCTATATTTCCTGAAAAAGTACGGCATTTTACAGAGTCACCAGTATAATATTTTGGATCAACCAATTACTTCTTTACACCAATAATAGAGCTACCACTATCAAGCAAACATCGGCATGGCTTATCATTGACCAGTGCAGTGTGAAACATCAAATTGCCTCTGGAGGCTACAGCTGCGTTTGCATTCTCTAAGGAGGATGTTACAATGTGTCCACATGTGAGTTTGCCGTCTGCATGAAATTGTTGACATTGGTTACAATTATCAAAGTTTAAAATATCGTTTACACAACACACATCTACCGACTGGTTAAAAGGTAATTTATTTTGGACGTCACACTCAGTCTCACTCCCACTATCAGAGGATGTATCAATCAAAATTGCATTGTTGGCCTTCATTCTTTGGCGGCCCAGGCACTTATTAGAATAATGGCCGTAGCTAGAACAGAAGAAGCATTTGACTGCACGCCTGTATGCAGTTCTCTTGTTTTGTTGTTTCTTAATGACCATCTCAAGATGTGTCGGATAGTTTGGTGATTTATCGCACATAGAATAAGTATCATGAAAAAGTTGGCAATATACACATTTTGACACTTTCTGATCTTTCCTGTCGACTCTCTGAAATGGTTTTTTACTGCTACGATAGCTTTTTGGTTGGTCCTTAACAAAAGATACTATTTCAGAGTCGATATTAGATATTTTAAAAATATCCCTATTTGAGGAAAAATATGCTGAGCCTTTCTTCTCAAATTGTTCTATGGTTTCTATGTCAGACTGCTGTAGGAATTTAGCGAAAGGAGATGGTATTGTGGATATGACTTTATCCATGGCTATTAAATTTTTAAGTTTTTCAAAGTCCTTTCCTATATTTGCTGCGTTAAGCCATCTATTTAGTACGCTTTGGATATTCGAGACATAATCAATGAAAGTCTCACTTGGTTTCGGTTTTAAATTTGAAAATTGCACTTGATACCCAGGGGCATCAAGTAAGAAATGTTGCATTATCCTATCGTGGATGTATTGATAGTTAGATCTAAGATCAGTTGGAATAGATTCTATAACTTTAAGGGGCTCACCACTGAGGTTCTTCATGTAAATCATGGCCCACATATCAATTGGTACTTGGTGGTATTTCAGCTGATATTCTATATTTTCTGTCCAAGCTGATATGGAATCTTCTTTACAGAATGGCTTAATAATATTTTTGTATTTATTAAATTTATTCTCTTCTTGTTGACTCTTTAGTTTTGTAATGGAAATATCTAAGTGTGAGTCTACTTCCATACCTTTCATCTTTAACTGTGTCTCTGATTCAGTCTGTATTTGTTTTTCTTTCACTCTTGCCATTTCATGTATCTCTCTTTGCTTTAACTTTCTCTCTCCTGATCTAATTGTTTTTGCTTAATCTCCTTATCTTGTTCTAATTGTTTTTGCTTTAATTCTAATTCCTTTTGTTTAATTTCCTTATCTTGATCTGACTGTTTCTGTTTAGTTTCTTCAGCTAATTGTGCCTCTTTGTGTTTTATTTCTAATTCCTTTTGTTTTGTTATCTCAGCTAGTTCTACAATCTCCTTCTGATGTTGTCTTTCTCGTGCACGTTCATCTCTCTCAGCATCTTTTGCTTCTCTAAATTTTTGATCAGCATATTGCTCTAATTCTTTTCCTCTGTATTCTAATTCTTTGCCTGCTTTTATGAAATCAGCTAACGTTGCCATGTTGTTGGGTAATTGGCTAGATTTGACAGGCACTTAAATATTTACTTTGGTTTATTAGATATGTTAAGTTTTTAAATCTCTGTGTATAGGAATACACCCTTAGATTGACCTTGAAAAATAGATCTCAAAAAATGTACTAATAGATCACAACCTGAAAAAGAGATGCATTATTAATCATATTGCATTGAAAATAGTTTGGGTATACTCATCTTAACATTCCAGAGAATCAGGTACAATCGTTCGGCACCTCAGGTCTAATCGTTCGGTACTTCGACTAACAGCGTGAGTTATTCTCATACACAGCTCTTGTTACATCTGGTTTACAAGAGCATCAACAATTAACAATTTGTAAACGACATATGACTTTAGACAATTTGGTACAATCACATGCCCCCGGACACAACAATGTGGTTTAATTAATATTAAATGTCAATGTCCTGTCTTCGTTCTACCGTTTTCTGCCTTCCTAACTATGTCGTTTAATCTATGGGAGTGATGTGCAGACCGAGTCTTATTTGCATAGCAAAAGTAGTGCCATCGTGACGGTAACAAATAGAAACAATCTTCAAATAAATAAATAAATGTTTTGAAATAAATATAAAAGTAATAATAATGTTTAAATAAATAAATATATTTAATAGATAACTCGTATAAATAAATAATATTCAATATAAGTCACAGATTTAGGCGAGCAGCCGTTTGGCGATTTGTAAACAATCCTTCGCTGAATGCAAATGGCGTAGGGCAGCTGTTTGTCAGTCGCGATACGTCATCGGCGCAGCGCTATTTTTAGATTGGAAAAATCAATACTGTCGCCGGCTCATTCTTGTGTATTGCTCCGCCGTAAATCATTTTTGACAAATATTCATAAACAAATAAGTAATTATAGAAATAAATGATACAAAACAATAATAATAATACTTACAAATCAGAAGAAAACATGTTCATAAGCACAAAATATTCTAATAAGCATAAATCAACATTAATTGGTCACGATGGGCACAGCTCGCACTTTGTTGTAGTCTGCACACGCCATTGTCACTAACATAAACTAAACCCTGTGATTATCTTGCCGTAATATTATTTTCGAGCCGTGGGTGAGTGTTTTAGCTTGAACAATTGTCCAAGCCACACTTCTGACACCACTTTAACCTTGCCTGTCAGCAACCGATGTGTCAGAGTCCACAGTACGGCAGTGATGCAGTGACATCGTTACGCCGCCAGGTGACTCAGTCCCTAGCAGGGATGAGGGAACTTCGTTACGCCGCCAGGCGAGTGGTAGTCACCTGCCTGCGAAGTTGCCGGCTGGCGAGACGGCCAGCGGTCACACCAAGGACGCACGCATGTCTCGTGAAGCCACCTCAGGTGAGGAGGCGAGTTCCAAACCACAGGCAGACAGCTCTGGGACGTGGACTGAACAGGACGCATGTTGCGAGAAAGGTTTCTGTGGCCGAATGTCGAGTGCCTGGACATCTTGAGAGTCAGACTGTGTGCTGTATGGTGAATGTAAGTGTATTGAAGTATCCAGTATATATTGTTGTGATCATCGTACTGTATATGATCTGTAATTAAATCCGTTGAACGTTGTGTCGTTGAGTCTTGAGTCAAATCACGTTGTACTTGTACTGTCCCACATGTGTTAGGTAGCGAGCCAGGTGCAAGACCCTGACATGTGTGGACGTGGGGGCAATCGTCCAGCTTTGAAATGAACGTATTTATGTGATAAATGGTTAGAACTAGAGGTTGTGAACTTAGAATTTTTGGTAAAATTGTTTGTACATGTAAAAGTGATCATGGAAGGCTTATTTTGAATTATTGCTACATTATGTAAACATGGAGACTAGTTATAAACGTACAGTGCATTCGTATTGTTTGATCGTGTAAACGTATAAAACATTCGTGATTGTCAAATTTTTGTCACCGTTTTGACCTTGTCGACATTGTGATCTTGTCGCCATTGTGACCTTGTCGCCATCTTGTAAACTTGATGTCTATGTCCTTACTGAATGTCATCTTGATGTAAGTGATGTGTCATCAATGTTATAGCGTGTTGAGATACATTTAGATTGTCTTTGTGGATTGAGTTTGTGGAAAGCAGAAAAGTTTTTGAAAGAAAGTGACTTGTGTTGAAAAAAAAAAATTGTTGACGGACAAACTTACGACATACAATTATACTCAACGCCATACAAACCTACTCAATACTTAGTGACAAGCAGGCACACACCAACAAATAGACGCTAATTTATTTCCTCCAAAACAAAGCAGGTTTTTCCGTACCATCCGAAACCGTGCGCGTAGAGGCCATTTGTGATTCGAAGTAACGACCCTACAGTTCCTGTCCCGATTTCCAACCATTCTTCACCGCATCCAGGGCACTTGAGTATACTTTTCTTTTCATTTACTTTAAGGATGCAATTTTAGGCACAGATTGCATATTGGAAAATTGTAAATTGTTTATTCTACTAACCACTTATAACTATCTGTGTGGCTGATATCACATTGACATTTTTCATCATGTCTTCACTATTTGATTTCATTGATATGGGGTTAAAGTTGAAGTTAACAGGTGATGAGTTAACAAAGTGGAGTGAGAACAAATATGCTGAATACCTACTAGTACAATAAAAAGCTGCTGAACGCGATGAACGAGCAGCTGAAAGGGCGGCCAAGCAATTAGAGGCAGAAACAGCCTTAAAACAGGCAGAGACTGAAATAACTGCCAAGCAAGTAGAGGCAGATACAGCCTTAAAGCAAGCCGAATTAGAACTGGCTGCAAAGACAAAGCAAGCCGAATTAGAACTGGCTGCAAAGACAAAGCAAGCTGAGATAGATAGTGAACTCAAGAAAGCAGAAATAGCAGCTCAGAGTAAGAGAGAAGAACTGGAGTTGCAATTAAAAATAAAACAACTCGATACTGAGACTGCTATCAATAAAGAGTATAAGAAATCTGAGAGACTGGAGAAAGAAAACCAGTACAAGAAATATCAGGGTATTATACGTAATTATACCTCGGGTGACTGCATTGCAGCCTTTACCCAAAATTTTGAAACTTTAATGGAACATTACCAAGTTCCACTGTCGGAATGGAATATTGTGTATATGAGGAGTTTATCAGGGGAACCTCTTAAAGTCATTGCGACTATTCCCAAAGACCTCAGAAAAGACTACCATTATCTTAAATCAAAAATAATGGCACATTTTATGTTAGATGAAGCAGGTTACAGAGAACAGTTCAGCAAGTTGAGCCCAAAACCGACTCAAACGTTCTCTGACTACCTCTGCTTAGTCCGAGATATTTTTACCAAATGGACTTCAGCAGCCAAAATTGACAGAAATTATGATAGATTAGAAGATCTAATCATCAGAGACAAAATCATTTCATCCATTCCACCAAAATTTTCCAAATTTTTGCAGGTGAATGAATGCACTAGTATAGATGAGATTGATAGACGAGGTACGGCGTATTACACCGCCAACAAACACTGTTTTGTGACAGAATCTACGGACATTGATTTTGTAGCTGCGGCTAATTTTGACAAACCCTGTAGTAGGCAGAAACCTCATAGGCCTACCTCTGAGAAATTTAAGCACTGTATTCATTGTAAAGTTTCACATCAACAAAATGAAATGTGCGATAAAAACCCAAAATATGATATTTATCTACGAGATATGATAAACAGACGAGATCATGAGCGTAGATCGTTCAGGTCTGTGCGTAAATGTTATCTTTGTAAAGCGCATGGACACCATCGCAAGGATTGTAAAGGTAGACAAATGATCAACGAGGCAAATGCCGCCTTGTCAAACAGTTCAGAGTCAGAAGAAGAAGACTCAGATAAACATCCTGTGAACTCAGCACAGACTTTTGACATGTATAACACGTTATGTACTGTTTGTAACACCTTCTATGAAGATGGTATTTTAACGTGTGGTCACGCCATCCCTATTGCCAATGAAGAAGCTAATTTGGTAGTAGATTCAAAAGGCAAGATAATCGTCCATCACGGATATGTGAAAGGCAAGTCTGCTACAGTTCTTCGAGATACCGGCAGTTCACTTATTGGCCTTAAGAGAACGTTCATAATGCCTACAGACTATACAGGCAGTCACGTAACATGCAGAACATTCTCAGGCAATATTGAGAGATACCCATTAGCATGGGCATATATTCAAACACCTTTCCTCACTGGGAAAGTAAAGGTCGCTGCGTTAACAAACCCAGTGTGTGATGTAATAATTGGAAATTTGCCAGAGGTGAATGATAAACCTCATGACATAACATCTGTGTGTATTGATGATAACATAACATCACCATCCAATGTCATCATTGATAATGTCACACCACCTATTGAATGTATGGTAGCTAATGTAGCACTAAGTTCTCATCATATCATTGACAACATTGTTTCATCACCATCTGACATCATTGATTGTGTGAACGCAGTAACCAGATCTACTGCTAGAGTGCAAGATGAAAGTAATCAAACTGAGGCTATTCAGTCACTTAGCCCAGTATCACTACCTACTAACACCATGAAGGAAACTTTTGTAACAGCTCAAAAGGCTGACCCTTCATTGGTAAAATATTTTAATCTGATCGGCCAAAAGCCAAAGGTAACCAAGAATGCAAAATGGCATTTTGCTTTGAAAAATGATATCCTCACCAGGTATTATACCAGAGGTGACAACACCACAGAGCAAACTGTTTTGCCAACTAGTTATCGTAAGCAAGCCTTACATCTTGCCCACGATATACCTCTTGCAGGGCATATGGCATATGTTAAGACCAGATCTAGATTATTAACACAGTTTCTTTGGCCCAAATTTTGCAATGACACTAAAGAATATTGCAGAAGTTGTGACACCTGCCAGAAACTGATAAAAAAAGGTAAACACCCACAGGCAAAGTTGCAAGTCACTGACTTAGCCAGTCGACCTTTTGAAAAACTATCGGTTGACATAGTGGGCCCTCTCAATCATACAACAACTAAAGGGAATAAATATATTCTAACTGTCGTTGATCAATGTAGTCGCTGGCCGTAAGCTATTCCGCTAAAGAACATAACTGCCAATGATATAATGGAAGTATTCTTCCATATTTTTTCTCGGATAGGATTTCCAGACACTGTCCAATCTGATAGGGGTACTCAGTTTATCGCCGCATCTACCCAAGCTTTCACCAGAATGTTGGGAGTGAAGCAATGTTTCAATTCACCATACCATCCTCACTCAAGTGGAATCGTTGAAAAGTTTAATGGCGATCTGAAGCACATGCTTGCAAAAGTCACGCAAGAACACCCTAATAATTGGGATGTATATCTACCAGCTATTCTTTTTGCTTATCGCGAGGTACCACATTCTAGTACCGGTTTCTCTCCTTTTGAACTTATTTATGGTGCCAAACCACGTGGCCCATTGACTATTTATCACCAAATGTTAACTGAATCTACTCCAGTACTTAAACCCATATCATCATACGTATATGTTACATCATTGCGTGAAAGAATCATCAAATCATGTACGATTGCAAAGAATGCACTAAAATTATCTGGTGCTACTTATAGACAGTATGCTGACAAAGGAAACAGAACAATAACTTTGACACCTGGACAGGACGTTCTTCTTCTGTTACCTAGTGACCGACACTTATTGACTGATTCTTGGCAGGGACCTTTTAAAGTGACAAGACAGATTTCACCTGTAGACTATGAGATCCTAATAAAAGACAAACACAAAATATTTCACATAAATATGCTAAGACCATACCATAACAGAGACAACGAACAAGACGATACGACAGCTTGTACAGTGATAATAGATCACGAAGATGACGAGGTTAGTGACGAAATTCCAACACCTACATTAGACACGACAGACTGCTTGAAGGATATCAAGATCAATCCAAAGCTAACTCAAGCAGAAACAGACAGTTTAAAACACCTAATACAACAGTACAGCACCATTTTCTTCAACAACCCAGGACAAACAGAATTAGTACAGCATCACATCACACTCACATCAAACACACCCATACGATGCAGACCATACACCATCCCACTACATTACAAAGAACATTTACATCAGGAGATCATCAACCTAGAAAAGAATAACATCATAAGACGATCCCAATCAGACTTCTCATCACCCATGGTCATTGTACGCAAAAAGGACAATACAATAAGACTGTGTATCGACTATCGAAAACTAAATAAAATAACTGTTCTAGATTTGGAGCCAATGGCAAACGCTGACGATCTTCTGACAGAACTGACAGACGCTAGGTTCTTCACGAAGATAGATATGACTAAAGGATATTATCAGATAGAAGTAGACGAACAGAGCAGGCATCTGACAGCTTTTGCCACACCTTGGGGACTGTACGAATGGTGCAAACTTCCATTTGGGCTAGTCAACGCCCCAGCCACATTCGTACGTATGACACGACTTCTTCTAATAGACATTCCTAACATAATTTGCTATATAGACGACATCTGTGTTCACACAGAGACAATGACAGAGTACATAAAGACATTAGAACTGACATTTGAACGCATCAGACAGCACGGACTGACAGTAAAGCCTTCAAAAGTAGACATGGCCTACCCTGAAATATCCTTTTTGGGATACAAAATATCCAATGGCTTTGTCACGACAGACGATAACATTGTGTCCAAGATTCTAAAACTATCACTTCCGACTACAAAGAAACAAGTCAGAAGTTTGTTAGGACTGATAAATTATTATCGGCAGTTTATTCCGGATTTTTCCGACCTAACCGAAGTATTTACTAACTTACTAACTAAAGATAAGCCGGAGAAAATTGTAAGCAATGAATGCCTAAAATTAGCATTCTCTAAAGTATTAGCTTGTTTTTCTGATGATAGCTTACACAATCCCATCCTGAAATTGCCCAATCTCCATTTACCTTTCAGATTAAGAACAGATGCGAGCTCCGTCGCGATTGGAGCAGTCTTGCTGCAAGAGCACAACAACATTCTCCATCCTGTGTATTTCGTATCCAGAAAGCTGAAACCGAGAGAACGGGCGTGGTCAATACCTCAGTTGGAAGCCCTAGCTTTAGTGGTGGGTATTACAAAATTGTCTAGATTTCTTCTAGGACGCCATTTTATCGTGGAGTCTTACAGCAGTCCGTTGCGATTCATAAATTCTGGGGTACCATCAAACCATATGATAGCCCGTTGGTCTTTGAAACTCCAAGACTACAGCTTCGAGGTCCGACATATTCCAGGCCGAACCAATACGATCGCCGATTTGTTGTCCCGGTGTCCGACCGACCCATTGAGCAACAAAGTCTGAGTGCAGTGTAAAATACTCAGATCAACACAGCCATCTATCAGTGAATAAGTTGTGTATTCACAAAAGCTGTGTAATGTCTACATTGTGATAGGGGTTACTCCCACAGTATATAATGTTTTTATTTTATTACTAAATGTAGTGATTGTCGTGTATAATTGTGTAGTATGTGGTAGAAAGCGAACTTTAATTGTACATATTCTGTAACAAGAACATTGCCACATTCGCTCAAGACTTACCGTAAGCGAACTATCCATTGTGACAGTGGCATATCCGTGTGGAATCTTCCAGAGATATTTTAACATCCATGTGTGAAAGTGTGACATGAACAGTTGACAGCTACACCATTGCAGTTTAATCTAAATCCAGAAGGTTTATAAGAAAACATCCAACACATGAAATGTAAGAACAGTATACCGTCCGTATCTACATCAAACCGGAACAGGTGTGTTCTACAAGTTGTAACATCGATTACTTAGTGTTCGTGTGTACTTCCGGATTATGTTGTAATTTAGAGTAAAACTAGCAGACGACACATGAAAGTTTAAAAAGCTATGACGATTCTAAAATCTTTAGGAATCAATAAAATTGAATACACGAATTGTGTGTTTATATATTTATGTAGTGTAATCTTAGAATCATATCTTGATTAGTGTATTCATACTAGCGACTTTTTCTCGTTAGGATGAAGAAATGTCAAGCGATGACACTAAGAAATAAAATAATTATTGTAAATTATTATATGCCATAAATGTTTGAAATTATTCCCCTTTCTTTTAGTTGCTATTACATCCTTACACAAAGGGCCATAATTTGAAATGTATAATGTAATGTGTTATATAAAAATAGCCATGTGTTTGCCAGATTTTGAACTCATCAGGTAGGCATTTACTGGGCATGGCAAAGTGTTGCAGACATTGCAGACCAACACAAGAGTCCTGGCCAAATGAGGTCAGGGTTTGAGCGTTTTATGTGACTTATGTAAAAGCCACATTTCGGCCTAGCTAGATGGTTTTTGTCTCAAGAACCATATTATTATTTTTTTTTCAAATGCTGCGATGTAGATGCGTGAAGCTGGAACTACCGATCTGACTGGGTCATTAATGCAATTAAGGTAATCAGCCATCGAGATGATGAAACCTGACAGGTGTTAAAAGTTGAACACCACATGTCGTTAAATATAACTTCTATTGATTATATGTTTTCTATGGCAGATGTGTATTTTCTATGTATTATGATACCAATGTATATAAGCAACATAAGGGTTGACTCTGACAAGGGTTAAAGTAATAACCCAGTATGTATCTATATCAGACATGAAAGATGACGTCTTTCATGGAGTTGCCGGGGGAGCGTGTCAGAGTCCACAGTACGGCAGTGATGCAGTGACATCGTTACGCCGCCAGGTGACTCAGTCCCTAGCAGGGATGAGGGAACTTCGTTACGCCGCCAGGCGAGTGGTAGTCACCTGCCTGCGAAATTGCCGGCTGGCGAGACGGCCAGCGGTCACACCAAGGACGCACGCATGTCTCGTGAAGCCACCTCAGGTGAGGAGGCGAGTTCCAAACCACAGGCAGACAGCTCTGGGACGTGGACTGAACAGGACGCATGTTGCGAGAAAGGTTTCTGTGGCCGAATGTCGAGTGCCTGGACATCTTGAGAGTCAGACTGTGTGCTGTATGGTGAATGTAAGTGTATTGAAGTATCCAGTATATATTGTTGTGATCATCGTACTGTATATGATCTGTAATTAAATCCGTTGAACGTTGTGTCGTTGAGTCTTGAGTCAAATCACGTTGTACTTGTACTGTCCCACATGTGTTAGGTAGCGAGCCAGGTGTAAGACCCTGACAGATGCTTCAGGCATCACGGGATACTTCTCTCGCACCACACAAAAAGATTTGTCAGTCGTACGAGAGGTATTGATTATACATTTTATTGCCACAGGCTCTTTACATTACATCAATGCACAAAAACGGTCGCTAATAAATCACACATGAATACACCACAGAATTGCCTATCACTAGTCGTTTCTAACCCTATTGCTAATTCTATCTACTGGCTAAAGAATACGCATCGACGCTAAGCGATGCGCTCACTACAAAGTCTGTCCCCTGTCTGAGGAAATCTCCGCGTGCTGATTACACGGCACGCGGAGTGACCTTGTGCGTACTTCGGCTTCTGCGTGCTGCATTACTCAGCACGCTTGGAGTCGTGGTCTCTCTTGAGTTTAGTTCTCTGTATCTGTCACGCTGGCGTGATTACGCCGTGACCAGAGTGCTTACTCTCTGGTTGACACCTCCGTGTCTCATGAGAGAACTGGTTGATAGTTCCCCTTCCTATTTACCACCTACACCTACCCTGCCCTCACTTAGGGGCACTGTGTTACCTCTAATCTACTTGATGTAGACCATTCATTCAGGGTGGTCTTCCCTGAGTCTTTCCCTATTTGACGAAAAATATGCTGAGCCTTTCTTCTCAAATTGTTCTATGGTTTCTATGTCAGACTGCTGTAGGAATTTAGCGAAAGGAGATGGTATTGTGGATATGACTTTATCCATGGCTATTAAATTTTTAAGTTTTTCAAAGTCCTTTCCTATATTTGCTGCGTTAAGCCATCTATTTAGTACGCTTTGGACATTCGAGACATAATCAATGAAAGTCTCACTTGGTTTCGGTTTTAAATTTGAAAATTGCACTTGATACCCAGGGGCATCAAGTAAGAAATGTTGCATTATCCTATCGTGGACACACACACACACACACACACACACACACACACACACACACACACACACACACACACACACACACACACACATAAAAAGTATATGTATGTATAACAACATAATAATAATGAGAGAGATCAAAGAGAGGCCATTATTACGCACTGGTAGTTATAATATAAAAAATCTAGACTGTGCAGATGACAAAATAGTGATAATGGAAAATAGTGAAGATCTACAACTGTTAGATCTGTTAGATCTACAACTGCTTGCTTTTAAGCAGTAACAGAGAGTGCAAAACAAAGGGATATTCCATGAACATCAAGAAATCAGAAGCAATGGTTATATCAAAAGAATAAATGGTGCCTAAATGTGAGATAACAATAGAAGGGAAAATGCTTAATAAAGTTGATAAATTCATATCTACTAGCTATTACAACATTATATGGAAGATGCACAAGATATATCAAGAACAGAATAGGTCCACCACAAGCTGCATTCCATACCATGAACATATCTTATGCAAGAAGTCACTATCGTTGAATGTAAGAAAGAGAGTGCTTAAATGCTATATAGAGCGTGGTTTGCTTCATGGCAGCGAGTTCTGGAACGTTATTGAGCAAATTAGGAAAAGCACGGAAGCAACAGTGCCGTGGCTCCTGAAACGAATGTTACGAATACCTGGGACTGCCAAAGTAACGAAGGAACGAACGAACGAGCGAACTTTATTTTCAAAGGGTAACAAATTGGATACGCAGGCTAGTCTTACATTCGGGCCTTCCAATCACTCATCATTCGTTCATCAGTGCATAGTGCATTCACATAGGAAAAAAAAACATTGTCAAACGAATGCTGTAAACATAAACAATGCATGTTACCATGTTATGAGACGAATCCCCCACCCACCCACTCACCCATCTACTATCCATCCGCTCCCCCCCCAAAAAAAAAAACCCACACCCACCAACACATCCCCCGCTTACACACATCCCCCACCCACACAGTAACTAACAACGACCGCCTGGACGACGCTAATGATAGTAGAACATTATATACAACTTTGGTTATGTGACGAGAAGAGAGACATTGGAGAAAATCGTGATAACTGGAAAAATCAGCAGAGAAAGAGGCAGAGGCAGACCAATAGAAATGATGCTGGAAGGACTGAAAATGTTGCGTAGAGGAATGTCATCAGCAGAGATGATCCAGGGGGCTAAGGACGTACGAAGAAACGCCTACTGTCATTGCACATGATGATGATGATGATGATGATGATGATGATGATGATGATGATGATGATGATGATGATGATGATGATGATGATGACGATGATTTAGGTTTAAAAAGTTTAAACTACTGAGCCACTGTTTGCGGAGTCTGGTAATAGTGGGACGAACTGTGTGCAAATTACGCTGCCCACGGCACACTAAGAGTTAAGAGTTAAATATTATTTTTACTAACGGTGGAAATCAAAGGGCAACCGCCACATTGAATCTCTAGAATAACCTCACGGGAGGCCACAATGTAGGATTTATGGTGGCGTCTTTCACTAAACATCACACTGCTTGGGAGAGAGACTTCCATCTGACGCTATAAATCAGGTCACTGTCTCCGACCCCAGTCTCTGGATTAATTGTTATAGACGAAAAGGTTACAAACATTACACAAACACTGGGAAATGGGACGACACAGAAAACAGATGGGAAAATGTTTCCGGGCCACTTTAAGGACAATTTCCCGTCTGGCGAGACGTATTCTCTTCCCCACATTTTCTTTAGTGTCGGGATGTCATTAAATCCCGGGCGGTTGCTAGTTGATCCACGGAAAAATTGAAACTTTAAATATTGATGGTGATCCGATAGCTAGAACAGGCGAAAGGCTACAGCAAGTATGACTAAATAAAGGTCTAGCAGAAATGTGGTAGTTGTGTCTGCGTAAAATTGAAAGAATAACATGTTACGACGAAATCATAAATGTGGAGCTCATGGGGGAACCAGACAAATACCAGTGAATCACGAGGTGAAAAAAAAAGACGTTAGCCCTCGATAGGCCATACATTGAGAGAACCTGGAAACGGTATAACTAGAACGGCCTTTGTCTGGAGTCCTCAAGGCAAAAGACATAGTTAAGTTAGTTGTATATTCCTTACAGGACGTCGCAGTCAATCCCCGCATGTTTTGACTGTTTGTGATTTCATGGCATAAAAAGTCGCTTAAAAGTCGACAGGGTCGACTTCATTGCACCGGGTTATTAATCCCATATGGCTCTGTCTCTTTCCGCAGCGCGGAAAGCGTCCCACAAAGCACGAACTCCGTAGCTCTAGCGACGACCCACAGGAGTCTCCGAAAAATTTCACTCGTGAACCGAAGGACGCGGCCCGGAATCTAACCCACAACCTTCGGAACCCGAGTAAAACGGCTTGACTACTTCGCCACGGAGACTCCGATTTCTTGGCAAGTTTACGTTCAGTAGTTTGCCATTGATCTGAACGAATAGCACTCAAACCATTTCATGAAAACCAACGCAAGGCTGCCTGCTGACAAATCGCCCGCAGCTGTCTTTCGAACAGGGTAGGCGGGATTACGAATTGCCCAAAATTGTGTTGAGTTATCAAAAACCGACATCTCAGCACTCTGGGAATTTCCATACCCGTTGAGACCTCGGATTCAAAAACCAGCGATAAGTCCCAGTAGTCGTAATAGTTGAAATTTGATTACGCACTCAACCTGAATTATGCTTATGAACAGTCTTCTATTTGCTTAAAAAAGTACGTGTTTAGTGTAGTTAATTACAGCAAATCCCAGGAGCGGGTCAGAAAAGAACTAAAACCCTCACACCCTAGAAAGAAAAATCGTTGCGAAGGTAGTCGATTTAATATCAATGTTTTGATTGTAATTACGAAGCAATTAGAAAAAGTAATTATAATTAGCCAACGCCTACGAGTGACACAAAATATAATTTGTTCGAGAAACGCTGACATCGAAATATGAATTATTATGTTGTCACGTGTGCTATGTTGTGGGTTTATGATTTTAGGCGCCCAGCTCCCTTTGTCGTTGTCTGATTTAGTCATAGACAGTCCTCTTTTGGTCGGGGTTAGTTAGACTTTACATGGACATTGGGAACAGATTCCCAGTTAAGAATTCAACTCAGCCCACAGCTTTCACATGCGAGGTCACAACCCACTACGCCACCATATAAGAAAACACACACACACACACACACACACACACACACACACACACGCACACACACACCACACCACACACACACACACACACACAGTGTTAATTTACCGAATGAAACAGAAGAAAAATGTCCCATAGCAGAACCGTGCTGTGGGTAAGTCAGGTGTTGGGACCGTGCTGTGGGTATGTGAAATGTTATCACCGTGTTGTGTGTATTTGAGGTGTTATCACCGTGTTGTGCGTATGTCAAGTGTTATGACCGTGCTGTGGGTATGTGAGGTGTTATAACCGTGTTGTTGGTATGAGATGTTATTACCGTGCTGTGGGTATGTGAAGTGTTAGGATCGTGCTGTGGATATGTGAGATGTTAGGACCGTGTTGTGGGTATGTGAGATGTTAGGACCGTGTTGTGGGTATGTGAGGTGTTATGACGTGGGTCATCTATTTACAGGAACTACTGCTGTTTTGGAAATCAAACGTGAGTCAACTATTTACAGGAATCACGGCTGTTTTTTTTTTTTTATGTAAAAAAAAAAAAATCAAACGTGGGTCATCTATTTACAGGAACTACTGCTGTTTTGGAAATCAAACATGAGTCACCTATTTACAGGAATTACGGCTATTTTTTTTGTTTTGTTTAAAAAAAAAATCAAACGTGGGTCATCAATTTACAGGAATCACGGCTGTGTTCGAAATCAAACATGGGTCATCTATTTACAGGAACTAATGCTGTTTTGGAAATCCAATTCCAATTCAAATTTTCAAAACAAAAATTCCAAATTCGGTCTCGTTAAACTTTCCTCCTCAACTGTGGTTGTTGTTGAGATCCGTGGTTGTGTGGACTGTTAGTCCTAATTCATATTGTTTTTATTGGCTCCGCTCTATTTGTCGTATAAAGTTGTTTTTATGCTGCCTGGTTATTTCCTTTCCATCTTATGCTGGTCCTGATAAAGACCGGTCCTTGGTCGGGCCTATTAGGTTCCGCCGTCTTTTGTTTGTAGGTTTCTTACTCCCATTAGCACTACTACGGGTTGGTTGTTTTATATGTTGTTCTCACCGGGGTTGGCCCCGGTCATGTCCAGTTCTCATAAGGACTTGACGTAGGGAAATGCAGTGAGTTCCAGTGCAAGACTCAAGTTGTCTCTCCCCCCCCCCCCCCCAACCCTGGTTAGTGGCCGTACTCCTCTACATTCGTTTTCTCGTTTTCGTCATCGGTGTATGGGTTGGTGCAACAACAAGACGACCCTATCTCCCTGTCAGCCCTGTTCAGGAACCCTTTCGGAATATATATATATATATATATATATATATATATATATATATATATATATAATCAAACGTGGGTCCCTTATTTATAGGAACTAATGGTATTTTGAAGAGAAAGAACATATTCCCCCACCCCACCCTTTATGTAAGGAATTAATGTTGTTTTCGAGATAAAAAGCTAACCCCTCCCCCCTCCCCCTAATTTAATGGAACAAATATTGTAAAAATGCAACTCTATTTGCATGAACTAATGATGTTTTTTTTTTACATCAAACCTTGATCCCCCTATTTAAGGAACTTATGATGTATTAGAGCCGGCTTCGTGGCTTAGAGGTTATGACTTTTCTCCGTAATCTCGTATACTCTCGTAGGTAACGTGATGACGGTTCAAATCAGCAGTGGTTCGAATCTCATCGGTAACTTACGGGGTATGTGAGCCGGCCGCTCAGAAAGCAATGGCAAACTACTGAGCGTAATCTTGCCAAGAGATCAACATACAGCTGAAAGATGCTGGTGTTGACAGCTAAGTCCTGTAAAAAGGATATGCTAAATTTTAGAGATCAAACTTAGGTCCCCCATGAAACCGACTGCCTGTCAGTGTGACCCCCCAGTCCCCCCCCCCTTCCACCGACCCACACAAAGGTATAGTCAGTGAGGCGTGCCTATCATCTCATTGAAATTCTGCCTGTAGTAGACGATGACAACAGTGCCTCAACATCCTAGACTAGAAGAGGAAAGTCTAATTTAATAATCGCTTGAAACGTGCCCATTGCTGACCTCAAAATAAACAGCCAAAATTAGCAGCACCCTCATCCCATCTGAAATGAAACCAGACTCCGCTAAACGTGATTATTTTCGAACGAAGCCCTCATGTCGTAAGGCCGTTAAATAAGTTGCCCAAGCGTTATTTGGTCACTTGTTGAGACCTCTCTTCTCGGTTAAAATGGCAAACAAATCGGCCCCTTAATTCCATCAGCCCACGGCCTTCCAGTAAAGGACTGCGAATCTGCTTTGTACAGTGGGCAAGGTGGCGCATGAAGTAGCTGTTTTACGCTTGTTTGTTCCAGGAAAGGCACTGCAGAGCGGTGATTGTATGTTACTTAGAGGCATTCTTGTCATTAACTCTTTAAGTTCCTCTCTGCTGTTACTTTAACACTGTCTATACCAAGCGGTTGTTGTTCTATCATGAACACATTGACATCTAAATGGATTGAAATAATCGCCCCAAATAATCACCCAGTGGGGTGGGTGAGGAGAGGTCGAAATCGGAGCACGAACCTCCAAAAACGTTCTCGTAAACGTCCGGTGTGCTGTTGTCAAAGTAGCGGGAATCGAATCCTACACCTGACATCTGGGCTAAAATGTTGACTTCTCGTCCTTGACTTGGGGATTGGGGACGTAAATTACAAGTACTCAGAAGTAGAAGTAGGTTTGCTAAATGGCGAGGAGCAATTATAGGGAAAGCAAATGCACTGGCAAACATCAGTCCAGCATGAACTACGCTCAAGTTCAAGGCGAGCGGAGGAAGAAACAAATCCAGACTGTTGGTCTTAAAATTCTCGTTCAGAAAGCAATGACAAAGTACTGAACTTACAATGTTATAGAAAATCAAAATGGTGTTGATTGCAATGTCCTGCAAAGGACATCGACCATTAATTCTAGTTTGTCATTGCTTTCTGATTCACTCACGCTCAGATGTCGGCCTCTACAATCTTTAGAGATTGAAGGCCAAGACCAAAATTAGGAGGGTACTGATCAGAGAGTTGCTTTTTGCAGATGATGCTGCAGTTACGTCCCACTCTGAGGAAGTATTGCAATGTCTACTATCTGCATTCTCCAATGCTTGTTCTGAATTTGGTTTAACAATTAGCATAAAGAAGATACATATTATGTCACAAGTTGCACACGGGGTACCATCAATCTTTATTGACGACGCTGAACTAGATATAGTAGACCATTTTACATATCTAAGATCAGTGGTAAATAGCAAATTATTATTATCCCTAGATCAGGAAATCAACATCCGGATTGGTAAGGCAGCAACAACAATGAACAGGTTAAGAAAAAGAGTCTGGGAGAACAGGAAACTTACTGCCAAAACAAAAGTCCTTGTCTATCAAGCCTATGTCCTTAGTACTCTTCTTTATGGCAGTGAGGCCTGGACAACTTACTCACACCAAGAGAAACGTTTAAACAGCTTTCATATGCGGTGTCTGAGAAGAATACTTGGTATACAGTGCCAAGACAAAATCACAAATACTGAAGTATTGGAAAGATCAGGTTGTGTGACTGTTTATTCTATGTTCAGTCTTTGTAGACTTAGATGGATAGGACATCTTAGAAGGATGGATGATGGTAGAATACCAAAGGACATCTTTTTTTGTGTGTGGTAAATTACAGGTGGGTAAGAGATCTCAGGGTCGGCCTCTACTACGATACAAAGATGTGTGTAAGCTGGATATGATTGATACAGGCATTGATAATGCACACTGGGTGCAAGTCGCCGCTGAACGTGTTGCATGGAGAGATAATATCAGAAATAGAATAAAGACAAAGAAGAAAATTATTGCAGATAAGTCTCACACCGAGTGTGTGAGACGTAAGACGGCGCATGATGGTGAAAATGACCATATGTTCACATGCATCCACTGTGGACGAACATTTACAGCGCGAATCATCCTTAACAGTCACATTCGCAACCGCCATGGGCTGTAGTAATTAAACTTTTTTGAAGCACAATGTAACAAACTATCTTCTGTCAAGACAGCTCAGTGCCAATAAAACATTGCTTTCTGAACGACCGACGCTCATACCATCGAAATCAACGCAAAGCGATATACTCCCAAATCTCCCTATGCTGATTTCGAAGCCTCGACTTAGTTTATCGAGGATGTTTTAAACTACCTTCACTAACCTCTAAGCCGAGAGACTTAAGTAACAAATGAAATAATAGTGATTGTTTTCACATCATGTGGTGTGTTGGATGTATGGTGCTCGCCACATATTTTCGACCGATGGCGGGTGTAGCCAGTATCATGGCGGCTGCTTGTTCCTGGCTGGGTGATCTCTGGCCCCAATCTAGTCCAGAGTGACATGGGAGCCCAGGTCTTTGAAAGGACATTCTCGCTGGGAGGAGCTTAGAACACATGTCTACCGGGCCGATGGCAGCCCGTGTCGTATGGACATAGTGGTCATGTAATAGGTCGTGCTTAGAGTGTTCATGCAATAGGTTGTGTTTACAGTGGTCATGTAATAGATTATGTTTACAGTGTTCATGTAATAGATTGTGTTTACAGTGGTCATGTAATAGATTATGTTTACAGTGGTCATATAATAGGTTATGTTTACAGTGGTCATGTAATAGATTATGCTTACAGTGGTCATGTAATAGATTGTGTTTACAGTGGTCATGTAATAGGTTATGTTTACAGTGGTCATATAATAGATTGTGTTTACAGTGGTCATGTAATAGATTGTGTTTACAGTGGTCATGTAATAGATTATGTTTACAGTGGTCATATAATAGGTCATGTTTACAGTGGTCATATAATAGATTATGTTTACAGTGGTCATATAATAGATTGTGTTTACAGTGGTCATGTAATAGATTATGCTTACAGTGGTCATGTAATAGATTGTGTTTACAGTGGTCATGTAATAGATTATATTTACAGTGGTCATATAATGAATTATGTTTACAGTGGTCATATAATAGATTATATTTACAGTGGTCATGTAATAGATTATATTTACAGTGGTCATATAATAGGTTATGTTTACAGTGGTCATGTAATAGGTTATGTTTACAGTGGTCATGTAATAGGTTGTGTTTACAGTGGTCATGTAATAGATTATGTTTACAGTGGTCATGTAATAGATTGTGTTTACAGTGGTCATATAATAGGTTATGTTTACAGTGGTCATGTAATAGGTTGTGTTTACAGTGGTCATGTAATAGATTGTGTTTACAGTGGTCATGTAATAGATTATGTTTACAGTGGTCATGTAATAGGTTGTGTTTACAGTGGTCATGTAATAGGTTGTGTTTACAGTGGTCATGTAATAGATTGTGTTTACAGTGGTCATGTAATAGGTTATGTTTACAGTGTTCATATAATAGGTTATGTTTACAGTGGTCATGTAATAGATTGTGTTTACAGTGGTCGTGTAATAGATTATGTTTACAGTGGTCATGTAATAGGTTGTGTTTACAGTGGTCATGTAATAGATTATGTTTACAGTGGTCATGTAATAAGTTGTGTTTACAGTGGTCATGTAATAGGTTATGTTTACAGTGGTCAAGTAATAGGTTGTGTTTACTGTGGTCATGTAATAGATTATGTTTACAGTGGTCATGTAATAGATTGTGTTTACAGTTGTCATGTAATAGATTGTGTTTACAGTGGTCATGTAATAGGTTATGTTTACAGTGATCATGTAATAGATTGTGTTTACAGTGGTCATGTAATAGATTGTGTTTACAGTGGTCATGTAATAGATTGTGTTTACAGTGGTCATGTAATAGGTTATGTTTACAGTGGTCATGTAATAGGTTATGTTTACAGTGGTCATGTAATAGATTGTGCTTTGAGTGGTCATGTAATAAGTTGTGTTTACAGTGGTCATGTAATAGATTGTGTTTACAGTGGTCATGTAATAGATTGTGTTTACAGTGGTCATATAATAGGTTATGTTTACAGTGGTCATGTAATAGATTGTGTTTACAGTGGTCATGTAATAGATTGTGTTTACAGTGGTCATATAATAGGTTGTGTTTACAGTGGTCATGTAATAGATTGTGTTTACAGTGGTCATGTAATAGGTTATGTTTACAGTGGTCATGTAATAGATTGTGTTTACAGTGGTCATGTAATAGGTTATATTTACAGTGGTCATGTAATAGATTGTGTTTACAGTGGTCATGTAATAGATTGTGTTTACAGTGGTCATGTAATAAGTTGTGTTTACAATGGTTATGTAATAGATTATGTTTACAGTGGTCATGTAATAAGTTGTGTTTACAGTGGTCATGTAATAGGTTATGTTTACAGTGGTCAAGTAATAGGTTGTGTTTACTGTGGTCATGTAATAGATTATGTTTACAGTGGTCATGTAATAAGTTGTGTTTACAGTGGTCATGTAATAGGTTATGTTTACAGTGGTCAAGTAATAGGTTGTGTTTACTGTGGTCATGTAATAGATTATGTTTACAGTGGTCATGTAATAGGTTGTGTTTACAGTGGTCATGTAATAGATTGTGTTTACAGTGGTCATGTAATAGGTTATGTTTCCAGTGGTCATGTAATAGATTGTGTTTACAGTGGTCATGTAATAGATTGTGTTTACAGTGGTCATGTAATAGATTGTGTTTACAGTGGTCATGTAATAGGTTATGTTTACAGTGGTCATGTAATAGGTTATTTTTACAGTGGTCATGTAATAGATTGTGTTTACAGTTTTCATGTAATAGGCTACGTCTAGTGTTCATGTAATAGGTTTTTACTGTGGTAATTTAAATGTTGTGTTTACAGTGGTAATGGAATAGGTTGTGTTTACAGTGGTCATGTAATAGGTTGTGTTTACAGTGGTAATGGAATAGGTTGTGTTTACAGTGGTAATGGAATAGGTTGTGTTTACAGTGGTAATGGAATAGGTTATGTTTACAGTGGTCATGTAATAGATTGTGTTTACAGTGGTCATGTAATAGGTTATGTTTACAGTGGTCATATAATAGGTTGTGTTTACAGTGTTCATGTAATAGATTGTGTTTACAGTGGTCATGTAATAGATTGTGTTTAGAATGGTCATGTAATAGATTGTGTTTACAGTGGTCATATAATAGGTTATGTTTACAGTGGTCATGTAATAGATTGTGTTTACAGTGTTCATGTAATAGATTGTGTTTACAGTGGTCATGTAATAGATTGTGTTTACAGTGGTCATATAATAGGTTATGTTTACAGTGGTCATTTAATAGATTGTGTTTACAATGGTCATGTAATAGGTTATGTTTACAGTGTTCATATAATAGGTTATGTTTACAGTGGTCATATAATAGGTTATGTTTACAGTGTTCATATAATAGGTTGTGTTTACAGTGGTCATATAATAGATTGTGTTTACAGTGTTCATATAATAGATTGTGTTTACTGTGGTCATGTAATAGATTATGTTTACAGTGGTCATGTAATAGGTTGTGTTTACAGTTGTCATGTAATAGATTGTGTTTACAGTGGTCATGTAATAGGTTATGTTTACAGTGATCATGTAATAGATTGTGTTTACAGTGGTCATGTAATAGATTGTGTTTACAGTGGTCATGTAATAGATTGTGTTTACAGTGGTCATGTAATAGGTTATGTTTACAGTGGTCATGTAATAGGTTATGTTTACAGTGGTCATGTAATAGATTGTGTTTACAGTGGTCATGTAATAGGTTATGTTTACAGTGGTCATGTAATAGATTGTGTTTACAGTGGTCATGTAATAGATTGTGTTTACAGTGGTCATGTAATAAGTTGTGTTTACAATGGTTATGTAATAGATTATGTTTACAGTGGTCATGTAATAAGTTGTGTTTACAGTGGTCATGTAATAGGTTATGTTTACAGTGGTCAAGTAATAGGTTGTGTTTACTGTGGTCATGTAATAGATTATGTTTAGAGTGGTCATGTAATAAGTTGTGTTTACAGTGGTCATGTAATAGGTTATGTTTACAGTGGTCAAGTAATAGGTTGTGTTTACTGTGGTCATGTAATAGATTATGTTTACAGTGGTCATGTAATAGGTTGTGTTTACAGTGGTCATGTAATAGATTGTGTTTACAGTGGTCATGTAATAGGTTATGTTTCCAGTGGTCATGTAATAGATTGTGTTTACAGTGGTCATGTAATAGATTGTGTTTACAGTGGTCATGTAATAGATTGTGTTTACAGTGGTCATGTAATAGGTTATGTTTACAGTGGTCATGTAATAGGTTATTTTTACAGTGGTCATGTAATAGATTGTGTTTACAGTTTTCATGTAATAGGCTACGTCTAGTGTTCATGTAATAGGTTTTTACTGTGGTCATTTAAATGTTGTGTTTACAGTGGTAATGGAATAGGTTGTGTTTACAGTGGTCATGTAATAGGTTGTGTTTACAGTGGTAATGGAATAGGTTGTGTTTACAGTGGTAATGGAATAGGTTGTGTTTACAGTGGTAATGGAATAGGTTATGTTTACAGTGGTCATGTAATAGATTGTGTTTACAGTGGTCATGTAATAGGTTATGTTTACAGTGGTCATATAATAGGTTGTGTTTACAGTGTTCATGTAATAGATTGTGTTTACAGTGGTCATGTAATAGATTGTGTTTAGAATGGTCATGTAATAGATTGTGTTTACAGTGGTCATATAATAGGTTATGTTTACAGTGGTCATGTAATAGATTGTGTTTACAGTGTTCATGTAATAGATTGTGTTTACAGTGGTCATGTAATAGATTGTGTTTACAGTGGTCATATAATAGGTTATGTTTACAGTGGTCATTTAATAGATTGTGTTTACAATGGTCATGTAATAGGTTATGTTTACAGTGTTCATATAATAGGTTATGTTTACAGTGGTCATATAATAGGCTATGTTTACAGTGTTCATATAATAGGTTGTGTTTACAGTGGTCATATAATAGATTGTGTTTACAGTGTTCATATAATAGATTGTGTTTACTGTGGTCATGTAATAGATTATGTTTACAGTGGTCATGTAATAGGTTGTGTTTACAGTTGTCATGTAATAGATTGTGTTTACAGTGGTCATGTAATAGGTTATGTTTACAGTGATCATGTAATAGATTGTGTTTACAGTGGTCATGTAATAGATTGTGTTTACAGTGGTCATGTAATAGATTGTGTTTACAGTGGTCATGTAATAGGTTATGTTTACAGTGGTCATGTAATAGGTTATGTTTACAGTGGTCATGTAATAGATTGTGCTTTGAGTGGTCATGTAATAAGTTGTGTTTACAGTGGTCATGTAATAGATTGTGTTTACAGTGGTCATGTAATAGATTGTGTTTACAGTGGTCATATAATAGGTTATGTTTACAGTGGTCATGTAATAGATTGTGTTTACAGTGGTCATGTAATAGATTGTGTTTACAGTGGTCATATAATAGGTTGTGTTTACAGTGGTCATGTAATAGATTGTGTTTACAGTGGTCATGTAATAGGTTATGTTTACAGTGGTCATGTAATAGATTGTGTTTACAGTGGTCATGTAATAGGTTATGTTTACAGTGGTCATGTAATAGATTGTGTTTACAGTGGTCATGTAATAGATTGTGTTTACAGTGGTCATGTAATAAGTTGTGTTTACAGTGGTTATGTAATAGATTATGTTTACAGTGGTCATGTAATAAGTTGTGTTTACAGTGGTCATGTAATAGGTTATGTTTACAGTGGTCAAGTAATAGGTTGTGTTTACTGTGGTCATGTAATAGATTATGTTTACAGTGGTCATGTAATAAGTTGTGTTTACAGTGGTTATGTAATAGATTATGTTTACAGTGGTCATGTAATAAGTTGTGTTTACAGTGGTCATGTAATAGGTTATGTTTACAGTGGTCAAGTAATAGGTTGTGTTTACTGTGGTCATGTAATAGATTATGTTTACAGTGGTCATGTAATAGGTTGTGTTTACAGTGGTCATGTAATAGATTGTGTTTACAGTGGTCATGTAATAGGTTATGTTTCCAGTGGTCATGTAATAGATTGTGTTTACAGTGGTCATGTAATAGATTGTGTTTACAGTGGTCATGTAATAGATTGTGTTTACAGTGGTCATGTAATAGGTTATGTTTACAGTGGTCATGTAATAGGTTATTTTTACAGTGGTCATGTAATAGATTGTGTTTACAGTTTTCATGTAATAGGCTACGTCTAGTGTTCATGTAATAGGTTTTTACTGTGGTCATTTAAAATGTTGTGTTTACAGTGGTAATGGAATAGGTTGTGTTTACAGTGGTCATGTAATAGGTTGTGTTTACAGTGGTAATGGAATAGGTTGTGTTTACAGTGGTAATGGAATAGGTTATGTTTACAGTGGTCATGTAATAGATTGTGTTTACAGTGGTAATGGAATAGGTTGTGTTTACAGTGGTAATGGAATAGGTTATGTTTACAGTGGTCATGTAATAGATTGTGTTTACAGTGGTCATGTAATAGGTTATGTTTACAGTGGTCATATAATAGGTTGTGTTTACAGTGTTCATGTAATAGATTGTGTTTACAGTGGTCATGTAATAGATTGTGTTTAGAATGGTCATGTAATAGATTGTGTTTACAGTGGTCATATAATAGGTTATGTTTACAGTGGTCATGTAATAGATTGTGTTTACAGTGTTCATGTAATAGATTGTGTTTACAGTGGTCATGTAATAGATTGTGTTTACAGTGGTCATATAATAGGTTATGTTTACAGTGTTCATGTAATAGATTGTGTTTACATTGGTCATGTAATAGGTTATGTTTACAGTGGTCATGTAATAGGTTGTGTTTACAGTGGTCATGTAATAGATTGTGTTTACAGTGGTCATGTAATAGGTTATGTTTACAGTGTTCATATAATAGGTTATGTTTACAGTGGTCATGTAATAGATTGTGTTTACAGTGGTCGTGTAATAGATTATGTTTACAGTGGTCATGTAATAGGTTGTGTTTACAGTGGTCATGTAATAGATTATGTTTACAGTGGTCATGTAATAAGTTGTGTTTACAGTGGTCATGTAATAGGTTATGTTTACAGTGGTCAAGTAATAGGTTGTGTTTACTGTGGTCATGTAATAGATTATGTTTACAGTGGTCATGTAATAGATTGTGTTTACAGTTGTCATGTAATAGATTGTGTTTACAGTGGTCATGTAATAGGTTATGTTTACAGTGATCATGTAATAGATTGTGTTTACAGTGGTCATGTAATAGATTGTGTTTACAGTGGTCATGTAATAGATTGTGTTTACAGTGGTCATGTAATAGGTTATGTTTACAGTGGTCATGTAATAGGTTATGTTTACAGTGGTCATGTAATAGATTGTGCTTTGAGTGGTCATGTAATAAGTTGTGTTTACAGTGGTCATGTAATAGATTGTGTTTACAGTGGTCATGTAATAGATTGTGTTTACAGTGGTCATATAATAGGTTATGTTTACAGTGGTCATGTAATAGATTGTGTTTACAGTGGTCATGTAATAGATTGTGTTTACAGTGGTCATATAATAGGTTGTGTTTACAGTGGTCATGTAATAGATTGTGTTTACAGTGGTCATGTAATAGGTTATGTTTACAGTGGTCATGTAATAGATTGTGTTTACAGTGGTCATGTAATAGGTTATATTTACAGTGGTCATGTAATAGATTGTGTTTACAGTGGTCATGTAATAGATTGTGTTTACAGTGGTCATGTAATAAGTTGTGTTTACAATGGTTATGTAATAGATTATGTTTACAGTGGTCATGTAATAAGTTGTGTTTACAGTGGTCATGTAATAGGTTATGTTTACAGTGGTCAAGTAATAGGTTGTGTTTACTGTGGTCATGTAATAGATTATGTTTACAGTGGTCATGTAATAAGTTGTGTTTACAGTGGTCATGTAATAGGTTATGTTTACAGTGGTCAAGTAATAGGTTGTGTTTACTGTGGTCATGTAATAGATTATGTTTACAGTGGTCATGTAATAGGTTGTGTTTACAGTGGTCATGTAATAGATTGTGTTTACAGTGGTCATGTAATAGGTTATGTTTCCAGTGGTCATGTAATAGATTGTGTTTACAGTGGTCATGTAATAGATTGTGTTTACAGTGGTCATGTAATAGATTGTGTTTACAGTGGTCATGTAATAGGTTATGTTTACAGTGGTCATGTAATAGGTTATTTTTACAGTGGTCATGTAATAGATTGTGTTTACAGTTTTCATGTAATAGGCTACGTCTAGTGTTCATGTAATAGGTTTTTACTGTGGTAATTTAAATGTTGTGTTTACAGTGGTAATGGAATAGGTTGTGTTTACAGTGGTCATGTAATAGGTTGTGTTTACAGTGGTAATGGAATAGGTTGTGTTTACAGTGGTAATGGAATAGGTTGTGTTTACAGTGGTAATGGAATAGGTTATGTTTACAGTGGTCATGTAATAGATTGTGTTTACAGTGGTCATGTAATAGGTTATGTTTACAGTGGTCATATAATAGGTTGTGTTTACAGTGTTCATGTAATAGATTGTGTTTACAGTGGTCATGTAATAGATTGTGTTTAGAATGGTCATGTAATAGATTGTGTTTACAGTGGTCATATAATAGGTTATGTTTACAGTGGTCATGTAATAGATTGTGTTTACAGTGTTCATGTAATAGATTGTGTTTACAGTGGTCATGTAATAGATTGTGTTTACAGTGGTCATATAATAGGTTATGTTTACAGTGGTCATTTAATAGATTGTGTTTACAATGGTCATGTAATAGGTTATGTTTACAGTGTTCATATAATAGGTTATGTTTACAGTGGTCATATAATAGGTTATGTTTACAGTGTTCATATAATAGGTTGTGTTTACAGTGGTCATATAATAGATTGTGTTTACAGTGTTCATATAATAGATTGTGTTTACTGTGGTCATGTAATAGATTATGTTTACAGTGGTCATGTAATAGGTTGTGTTTACAGTTGTCATGTAATAGATTGTGTTTACAGTGGTCATGTAATAGGTTATGTTTACAGTGATCATGTAATAGATTGTGTTTACAGTGGTCATGTAATAGATTGTGTTTACAGTGGTCATGTAATAGATTGTGTTTACAGTGGTCATGTAATAGGTTATGTTTACAGTGGTCATGTAATAGGTTATGTTTACAGTGGTCATGTAATAGATTGTGTTTACAGTGGTCATGTAATAGGTTATGTTTACAGTGGTCATGTAATAGATTGTGTTTACAGTGGTCATGTAATAGATTGTGTTTACAGTGGTCATGTAATAAGTTGTGTTTACAATGGTTATGTAATAGATTATGTTTACAGTGGTCATGTAATAAGTTGTGTTTACAGTGGTCATGTAATAGGTTATGTTTACAGTGGTCAAGTAATAGGTTGTGTTTACTGTGGTCATGTAATAGATTATGTTTAGAGTGGTCATGTAATAAGTTGTGTTTACAGTGGTCATGTAATAGGTTATGTTTACAGTGGTCAAGTAATAGGTTGTGTTTACTGCGGTCATGTAATAGATTATGTTTACAGTGGTCATGTAATAGGTTGTGTTTACAGTGGTCATGTAATAGATTGTGTTTACAGTGGTCATGTAATAGGTTATGTTTCCAGTGGTCATGTAATAGATTGTGTTTACAGTGGTCATGTAATAGATTGTGTTTACAGTGGTCATGTAATAGATTGTGTTTACAGTGGTCATGTAATAGGTTATGTTTACAGTGGTCATGTAATAGGTTATTTTTACAGTGGTCATGTAATAGATTGTGTTTACAGTTTTCATGTAATAGGCTACGTCTAGTGTTCATGTAATAGGTTTTTACTGTGGTCATTTAAATGTTGTGTTTACAGTGGTAATGGAATAGGTTGTGTTTACAGTGGTCATGTAATAGGTTGTGTTTACAGTGGTAATGGAATAGGTTGTGTTTACAGTGGTAATGGAATAGGTTGTGTTTACAGTGGTAATGGAATAGGTTATGTTTACAGTGGTCATGTAATAGATTGTGTTTACAGTGGTCATGTAATAGGTTATGTTTACAGTGGTCATATAATAGGTTGTGTTTACAGTGTTCATGTAATAGATTGTGTTTACAGTGGTCATGTAATAGATTGTGTTTAGAATGGTCATGTAATAGATTGTGTTTACAGTGGTCATATAATAGGTTATGTTTACAGTGGTCATGTAATAGATTGTGTTTACAGTGTTCATGTAATAGATTGTGTTTACAGTGGTCATGTAATAGATTGTGTTTACAGTGGTCATATAATAGGTTATGTTTACAGTGGTCATTTAATAGATTGTGTTTACAATGGTCATGTAATAGGTTATGTTTACAGTGTTCATATAATAGGTTATGTTTACAGTGGTCATATAATAGGCTATGTTTACAGTGTTCATATAATAGGTTGTGTTTACAGTGGTCATATAATAGATTGTGTTTACAGTGTTCATATAATAGATTGTGTTTACTGTGGTCATGTAATAGATTATGTTTACAGTGGTCATGTAATAGGTTGTGTTTACAGTTGTCATGTAATAGATTGTGTTTACAGTGGTCATGTAATAGGTTATGTTTACAGTGATCATGTAATAGATTGTGTTTACAGTGGTCATGTAATAGATTGTGTTTACAGTGGTCATGTAATAGATTGTGTTTACAGTGGTCATGTAATAGGTTATGTTTACAGTGGTCATGTAATAGGTTATGTTTACAGTGGTCATGTAATAGATTGTGCTTTGAGTGGTCATGTAATAAGTTGTGTTTACAGTGGTCATGTAATAGATTGTGTTTACAGTGGTCATGTAATAGATTGTGTTTACAGTGGTCATATAATAGGTTATGTTTACAGTGGTCATGTAATAGATTGTGTTTACAGTGGTCATGTAATAGATTGTGTTTACAGTGGTCATATAATAGGTTGTGTTTACAGTGGTCATGTAATAGATTGTGTTTACAGTGGTCATGTAATAGGTTATGTTTACAGTGGTCATGTAATAGATTGTGTTTACAGTGGTCATGTAATAGGTTATGTTTACAGTGGTCATGTAATAGATTGTGTTTACAGTGGTCATGTAATAGATTGTGTTTACAGTGGTCATGTAATAAGTTGTGTTTACAGTGGTTATGTAATAGATTATGTTTACAGTGGTCATGTAATAAGTTGTGTTTACAGTGGTCATGTAATAGGTTATGTTTACAGTGGTCAAGTAATAGGTTGTGTTTACTGTGGTCATGTAATAGATTATGTTTACAGTGGTCATGTAATAAGTTGTGTTTACAGTGGTTATGTAATAGATTATGTTTACAGTGGTCATGTAATAAGTTGTGTTTACAGTGGTCATGTAATAGGTTATGTTTACAGTGGTCAAGTAATAGGTTGTGTTTACTGTGGTCATGTAATAGATTATGTTTACAGTGGTCATGTAATAGGTTGTGTTTACAGTGGTCATGTAATAGATTGTGTTTACAGTGGTCATGTAATAGGTTATGTTTCCAGTGGTCATGTAATAGATTGTGTTTACAGTGGTCATGTAATAGATTGTGTTTACAGTGGTCATGTAATAGATTGTGTTTACAGTGGTCATGTAATAGGTTATGTTTACAGTGGTCATGTAATAGGTTATTTTTACAGTGGTCATGTAATAGATTGTGTTTACAGTTTTCATGTAATAGGCTACGTCTAGTGTTCATGTAATAGGTTTTTACTGTGGTCATTTAAAATGTTGTGTTTACAGTGGTAATGGAATAGGTTGTGTTTACAGTGGTCATGTAATAGGTTGTGTTTACAGTGGTAATGGAATAGGTTGTGTTTACAGTGGTAATGGAATAGGTTATGTTTACAGTGGTCATGTAATAGATTGTGTTTACAGTGGTAATGGAATAGGTTGTGTTTACAGTGGTAATGGAATAGGTTATGTTTACAGTGGTCATGTAATAGATTGTGTTTACAGTGGTCATGTAATAGGTTATGTTTACAGTGGTCATATAATAGGTTGTGTTTACAGTGTTCATGTAATAGATTGTGTTTACAGTGGTCATGTAATAGATTGTGTTTAGAATGGTCATGTAATAGATTGTGTTTACAGTGGTCATATAATAGGTTATGTTTACAGTGGTCATGTAATAGATTGTGTTTACAGTGTTCATGTAATAGATTGTGTTTACAGTGGTCATGTAATAGATTGTGTTTACAGTGGTCATATAATAGGTTATGTTTACAGTGTTCATGTAATAGATTGTGTTTACATTGGTCATGTAATAGGTTATGTTTACAGTGTTCATATAATAGGTTATGTTTACAGTGGTCATATAATAGGGTATGTTTACAGTGTTCATATAATAGGTTGTGTTTACAGTGGTCATATAATAGATTGTGTTTACAGTGTTCATATAATAGATTGTGTTTACAGTGGTCATGTAATAGGTTATGTTTACAGTGTTCATATAATAGGTTATGTTTACAGTGGTCATATAATAGGTTATGTTTACAGTGGTCATATAATAGGTTGTGTTTACAGTGTTCATATAATAGGTTATGTTTACAGTGGTCATATAATAGGTTATGTTTACAGTGTTCATATAATAGGTTATGTTTACAGTGTTCATATAATAGGTTATGTTTACAGTGGTCATATAATAGATTGTGTTTACAGTGTTCATATAATAGGTTATGTTTACAGTGGTCATGTAATAGGTTGTGTTTACAGTGTTCATATAATAGGTTGTGTTTACAGTGGTCATATAATAGATTGTGTTTACAGTGTTCATATAATAGGTTATGTTTAAAGTGGTAATGTAATAGGTTATGTTTACAGTGGTAATGTAATAGGTTATGTTTACAGTGGTCATGTAATAGGTTATGTTTACAGTGGTCATGTAATAGGTTATGTTTACAGTGGTCATTTAATAGATTGTGTTTACAGTTGTCATGTAATAGGTTATGTTTACAGTGGTCATGTAATAGGTTGTGTTTACAGTGGTCATGTAATAGATTGTGTTTACAGTGGTCATATAATAGGTTATGTTTACAGTGGTCATATAATAGGTTATATTTACAGTGGTCATGTAATAGGTTATGTTTACAGTGGTAATGTAATAGGTTATGTTTACAGTGGTCATGTAATAGATTGTGTTTACAGTGGTCATGTAATAGGTTATGTTTACAGTGGTCATGTAATAGGTTGTGTTTACAGTGGTCATGTAATAGATTGTGTTTACAGTGTTCATATAATAGGTTATGTTTACAGTGGTCATGTAATAGGTTATGTTTACAGTGGTCATATAATAGGTTATGTTTACATTGGTCATGTAATAGGTTGTGTTTACAGTGTTCATATAATAGGTTATGTTTACATTGGTCATGTAATAGGTTGTGTTTACAGTGGTCATGTAATAGATTGTGTTTACAGTGGTCATATAATAGGTTATGTTTACAGTGGTCATGTAATAGGTTATGTTTACAGTCTTCATGTAATAGGTTGTGTTTACAGTGGTCATATAATAGGTTATGTTTACAGTGGTCATGTAATAGATTGTGTTTACAGTGGTCATATAATAGGTTATGTTTACAGTGGTCATGTAATAGGTTGTGATTACAGTGGTCATGTAATAGATTGTGTTTACAGTGGTCATGTAATAGATTATGTTTACAGTGGTCATATAATAGGTTATGTTTACAATTGTCATATAATAGGTTGTGTTTACAGTGGTCATATAATAGGTTATGTTTACAGTGGTCATATAATAGATTGTGTTTACAGTGGTCATGTAATAGGTTATGTTTACAGTGGTCATATAATAGATTGTGTTTACAGTGGTCATATAATAGGTTATGTTTACAGTGGTCATGTAATAGGTTGTGTTTACAGTGGTCATATAATAGATTGTGTTTACAGTGGTCATGTAATAGGTTGTGTTTACAGTGGTCATGTAATAGGTTGTGTTTACAGTGGTCATGTAATAGGTTGTGTTTACAGTGGTCATGTAATAGGTTGTGTTTACACTGTTCACATAATAGGTTGTGTTTACACTGTTCACATAATAGGTTGTGTTTACAGTGGTCATGTAATAGGTTGTGTTTACACTGTTCACATAATAGGTTGTGTTTACACTGTTCAAATAATAGGTTGTGTTTACAGTGGTCATGTAAAAGGTTGTGTTTACAGTGGTCATGTAATAGGTTGTGTTTACAGTGGTCATGTAATAGGTTGTGTTTACACTGTTCACATAATAGGTTGTGTTTACAGTGGTCATGTAATAGGTTGTGTTTACACTGTTCACATAATAGGTTGTGTTTACAGTGGTCGTGTAATAGGTTGTGTTTACAGTAGTCATATAATAGGTTGTGTTTACAGTGTTCATATAATAGGTTATGTTTACAGTGGTCATATAATAGGTTATGTTTACAGTGGTCATGTAATAGGTTATGTTTACAGTGGTCATGTAATAGGTTATGTTTACAGCGGTCATGTAATAGATTGTGTTTACAGTGGTCATGTAATAGGTTATGTTTACAGTGGTCATGTAATAGATTGTGTTTACAGTGGTCATATAATAGGTTATGTTTACAGTGGTCATGTAATAGATTGTGTTTACAGTGTTCATGTAATAGATTGTGTTTACAGTGGTCATGTAATAGATTGTGTTTACAGTGGTCATATAATAGGTTATGTTTACAGTGGTCATGTAATAGATTGTGTTTACAATGGTCATGTAATAGGTTATGTTTACAGTGTTCATATAATAGGTTATGTTTACAGTGGTCATATAATAGGCTATGTTTACAGTGTTCATATAATAGGTTGTGTTTACAGTGGTCATATAATAGATTGTGTTTACAGTGTTCATATAATAGATTGTGTTTACAGTGGTCATGTAATAGGTTATGTTTACAGTGTTCATATAATAGGTTATGTTTACAGTGGTCATATAATAGGTTATGTTTACAGTGGTCATATAATAGGTTGTGTTTACAGTGTTCATATAATAGGTTATGTTTACAGTGGTCATATAATAGGTTATGTTTACAGTGTTCATATAATAGGTTATGTTTACAGTGTTCATATAATAGGTTATGTTTACAGTGGTCATATAATAGATTGTGTTTACAGTGTTCATATAATAGGTTATGTTTACAGTGGTCATGTAATAGGTTGTGTTTACAGTGTTAATATAATAGGTTGTGTTTACATTGGTCATATAATAGATTGTGTTTACAGTTTTCATATAATAGGTTATGTTTAAAGTGGTAATGTAATAGGTTATGTTTACAGTGGTCATGTAATAGGTTATGTTTACAGTGGTCATGTAATAGGTTATGTTTACAGTGGTCATGTAATAGGTTATGTTTACAGTGTTCATTTAATAGATTGTGTTTACAGTTGTCATGTAATAGGTTATGTTTACAGTGGTCATGTAATAGGTTGTGTTTACAGTGGTCATGTAATAGATTGTGTTTACAGTGGTCATATAATAGGTTATGTTTACAGTGGTCATATAATAGGTTATATTTACAGTGGTCATGTAATAGGTTATGTTTACAGTGGTAATGTAATAGGTTATGTTTACAGTGGTCATGTAATAGATTGTGTTTACAGTGGTCATGTAATGGGTTATGTTTACAGTGGTCATGTAATAGGTTGTGTTTACAGTGGTCATGTAATAGATTGTGTTTACAGTGTTCATATAATAGGTTATGTTTACAGTGGTCATGTAATAGGTTATGTTTACAGTGGTCATATAATAGGTTATGTTTACAATTGTCATGTAATAGGTTGTGTTTACAGTGTTCATATAATAGGTTATGTTTACATTGGTCATGTAATAGGTTGTGTTTACAGTGGTCATGTAATAGATTGTGTTTACAGTGGTCATATAATAGGTTATGTTTACAGTGGTCATGTAATAGGTTATGTTTACAGTCTTCATGTAATAGGTTGTGTTTACAGTGGTCATATAATAGGTTATGTTTACAGTGGTCATGTAATAGATTGTGTTTACAGTGGTCATATAATAGGTTATGTTTACAGTGGTCATGTAATAGGTTGTGATTACAGTGGTCATGTAATAGGTTGTGTTTACAGTGTTAATATAATACGTTGTGTTTACAGTGGTCATATAATAGATTGTGTTTACAGTTTTCATATAATAGGTTATGTGTAAAGTGGTAATGTAATAGGTTATGTTTACAGTGGTCATGTAATAGGTTATGTTTACAGTGGTCATGTAATAGGTTATGTTTACAGTGGTCATGTAATAGGTTATGTTTACAGTGGTCATTTAATAGATTGTGTTTACAGTTGTCATGTAATAGGTTATGTTTACAGTGGTCATGTAATAGGTTGTGTTTACAGTGGTCATGTAATAGATTGTGTTTACAGTGGTCATATAATAGGTTATGTTTACAGTGGTCATATAATAGGTTATATTTACAGTGGTCATGTAATAGGTTATGTTTACAGTGGTAATGTAATAGGTTATGTTTACAGTGGTCATGTAATAGATTGTGTTTACAGTGGTCATGTAGTAGGTTATGTTTACAGTGGTCATGTAATAGGTTGTGTTTACAGTGGTCATGTAATAGATTGTGTTTACAGTGTTCATATAATAGGTTATGTTTACAGTGGTCATGTAATAGGTTATGTTTACAGTGGTCATATAATAGGTTATGTTTACATTGGTCATGTAATAGGTTGTGTTTACAGTGTTCATATAATAGGTTATGTTTACATTGGTCATGTAATAGGTTGTGTTTACAGTGGTCATGTAATAGATTGTGTTTACAGTGGTCATATAATAGGTTATGTTTACAGTGGTCATGTAATAGGTTATGTTTACAGTCTTCATGTAATAGGTTGTGTTTACAGTGGTCATATAATAGGTTATGTTTACAGTGGTCATGTAATAGATTGTGTTTACAGTGGTCATATAATAGGTTATGTTTACAGTGGTCATGTAATAGGTTGTGATTACAGTGGTCATGTAATAGATTGTGTTTACAGTGGTCATGTAATAGATTATGTTTACAGTGGTCATATAATAGGTTATGTTTACAATTGTCATATAATAGGTTGTGTTTACAGTGGTCATATAATAGGTTATGTTTACAGTGGTCATATAATAGATTGTGTTTACAGTGGTCATGTAATAGGTTATGTTTACAGTGTTCACATAATAGGTTGTGTTTACACTGTTCACATAATAGGTTGTGTTTACAGTGGTCATGTAATAGGTTGTGTTTACAGTGGTCATGTAATAGGTTGTGTTTACACTGTTCACATAATAGGTTGTGTTTACACTGTTCACATAATAGGTTGTGTTTACAGTGGTCATGTAATAGGTTGTGTTTACACTGTTCAAATAATAGGTTGTGTTTACACTGTTCACATAATAGGTTGTGTTTACAGTGGTCATGTAATAGGTTGTGTTTACAGTGGTCATGTAATAGGTTGTGTTTACAGTGGTCATGTAATAGGTTGTGTTTACACTGTTCACATAATAGGTTGTGTTTACAGTGGTCATGTAATAGGTTGTGTTTACACTGTTCACATAATAGGTTGTGTTTACAGTGGTCATGTAATAGGTTGTGTTTACAGTAGTCATATAATAGGTTGTGTTTACAGTGTTCATATAATAGGTTATGTTTACAGTGGTCATATAATAGGTTATGTTTACAGTGGTCATGTAATAGGTTATGTTTACAGTGGTCATGTAATAGGTTATGTTTACAGCGGTCATGTAATAGATTGTGTTTACAGTGGTCATGTAATAGGTTATGTTTACAGTGGTCATGTAATAGATTGTGTTTACAGTGGTCATGTAATAGGTTATGTTTACAGTGGTCATGTAATAGATTGTGTTTACAGTGGTCATATAATAGGTTATGTTTACAGTGGTCATGTAATAGGTTGTGTTTACAGTGGTCATATAATAGGTTATGTTTACAGTGGTCATGTAATAGATTGTGTTTACAGTGGTCATGTAATAGGTTATGTTTACAGTGGTCATGTAATAGATTGTGTTTACAGTGGTCATGTAATAGATTGTGTTTACAGTGGTCATGTAATAGATTATGTTTACAGTGGTCATGTAATAGGTTGTGTTTACAGTGTTCATGTAATAGATTATGTTTACAGTGGTCACGTAATAGGTTATGTTTACAGTGGTCATGTAATAGGTTATGTTTACAGTGGTCATGTAATAGATTGTGCTTAGAGTGGTCATGTAATAAGTTGTGTTTACAGTGGTCATGTAATAGATTGTGTTTACAGTGGTCATGTAATAGATTGTGTTTACAGTGGTCATATAATAGGTTATGTTTACAGTGGTCATGTAATAGATTGTGTTTACAGTGGTCATGTAATAGATTGTGTTTACAGTGGTCATATAATAGGTTGTGTTTACAGTGGTCATGTAATAGATTGTGTTTACAGTGGTCATGTAATAGGTTATGTTTACAGTGGTCATGTAATAGATTGTGTTTACATTGGTCATGTAATAGGTTATGTTTACAGTGGTCATGTAATAGGTTGTGTTTACAGTGGTCATGTAATAGATTGTGTTTACAGTGGTCATGTAATAGATTGTGTTTACAGTGGTCATATAATAGGTTATGTTTACAGTGGTCATATAATAGGCTATGTTTACAGTGTTCATATAATAGGTTGTGTTTACAGTGGTCATATAATAGATTGTGTTTACAGTGTTCATATAATAGATTGTGTTTACAGTGGTCATGTAATAGGTTATGTTTACAGTGTTCATATAATAGGTTATGTTTACAGTGGTCATATAATAGGTTATGTTTACAGTGGTCATATAATAGGTTGTGTTTACAGTGTTCATATAATAGGTTATGTTTACAGTGGTCATATAATAGGTTATGTTTACAGTGTTCATATAATAGGTTATGTTTACAGTGTTCATATAATAGGTTATGTTTACAGTGGTCATATAATAGATTGTGTTTACAGTGTTCATATAATAGGTTATGTTTACAGTGGTCATGTAATAGGTTGTGTTTACAGTGTTCATATAATAGGTTGTGTTTACAGTGGTCATGTAATAGATTGTGTTTACAGTGTTCATATAATAGGTTATGTTTAAAGTGGTGATGTAATAGGTTATGTTTACAGTGGTCATGTAATAGGTTATGTTTACAGTGGTCATGTAATAGGTTATGTTTACAGTGGTCATGTAATAGGTTATGTTTACTGTGGTCATTTAATAGATTGTGTTTACAGTGGTCATGTAATAGGTTATGTTTACAGTGGTCATGTAATAGGTTATGTTTACAGTGGTCATTTAATAGATTGTGTTTACAGTTGTCATGTAATAGGTTATGTTTACAGTGGTCATGTAATAGGTTGTGTTTACAGTGGTCATGTAATAGATTGTGTTTACAGTGGTCATATAATAGGTTATGTTTACAGTGGTCATATAATAGGTTATATTTACAGTGGTCATGTAATAGGTTATGTTTACAGTGGTAATGTAATAGGTTATGTTTACAGTGGTCATGTAATAGATTGTGTTTACAGTGGTCATGTAGTAGGTTATGTTTACAGTGGTCATGTAATAGGTTGTGTTTACAGTGGTCATGTAATAGATTGTGTTTACAGTGTTCATATAATAGGTTATGTTTACAGTGGTCATGTAATAGGTTATGTTTATAGTGGTCATATAATAGGTTATGTTTACATTGGTCATGTAATAGGTTGTGTTTACAGTGTTCATATAATAGGTTATGTTTACATTGGTCATGTAATAGGTTGTGTTTACAGTGGTCATGTAATAGATTGTGTTTACAGTGGTCATATAATAGGTTATGTTTACAGTGGTCATGTAATAGGTTATGTTTACAGTCTTCATGTAATAGGTTGTGTTTACAGTGGTCATATAATAGGTTATGTTTACAGTGGTCATGTAATAGATTGTGTTTACAGTGGTCATATAATAGGTTATGTTTACAGTGGTCATGTAATAGGTTGTGATTACAGTGGTCATGTAATAGATTGTGTTTACAGTGGTCATGTAATAGATTATGTTTACAGTGGTCATATAATAGGTTATGTTTAAAATTGTCATATAATAGGTTGTGTTTACAGTGGTCATATAATAGGTTATGTTTACAGTGGTCATATAATAGATTGTGTTTACAGTGGTCATGTAATAGGTTATGTTTACAGTGTTCACATAATAGGTTGTGTTTACACTGTTCACATAATAGGTTGTGTTTACAGTGGTCATGTAATAGGTTGTGTTTACAGTGGTCATGTAATAGGTTGTGTTTACAGTGGTCATGTAATAGGTTGTGTTTACACTGTTCACATAATAGGTTGTGTTTACAGTGGTCATGTAATAGGTTGTGTTTACACTGTTCTCATAATAGATTGTGTTTACAGTGGTCATGTAATAGGTTGTGTTTACAGTAGTCATATAATAGGTTGTGTTTACAGTGTTCATATAATAGGTTATGTTTACAGTGGTCATATAATAGGTTATGTTTACAGAGGTCATGTAATAGGTTATGTTTACAGTGGTCATGTAATAGGTTATGTTTACAGCGGTCATGTAATAGATTGTGTTTACAGTGGTCATGTAATAGGTTATGTTTACAGTGGTCATGTAATAGATTGTGTTTACAGTGGTCATGTAATAGGTTATGTTTACAGTGGTAATGTAATAGATTGTGTTTACAGTGGTCATATAATAGGTTATGTTTACAGTGGTCATGTAATAGATTGTGTTTACAGTGTTCATGTAATAGATTGTGTTTACAGTGGTCATGTAATAGATTGTGTTTACAGTGGTCATATAATAGGTTATGTTTACAGTGGTCATGTAATAGATTGTGTTTACAATGGTCATGTAATAGGTTATGTTTACAGTGTTCATATAATAGGTTATGTTTACAGTGGTCATATAATAGGCTATGTTTACAGTGTTCATATAATAGGTTGTGTTTACAGTGGTCATATAATAGATTGTGTTTACAGTGTTCATATAATAGATTGTGTTTACAGTGGTCATGTAATAGGTTATGTTTACAGTGTTCATATAATAGGTTATGTTTACAGTGGTCATATAATAGGTTATGTTTACAGTGGTCATTTAATAGGTTGTGTTTACAGTGTTCATATAATAGGTTATGTTTACAGTGGTCATATAATAGGTTATGTTTACAGTGTTCATATAATAGGTTATGTTTACAGTGTTCATATAATAGGTTATGTTTACAGTGGTCATATAATAGATTGTGTTTACAGTGTTCATATAATAGGTTATGTTTACAGTGGTCATGTAATAGGTTGTGTTTACAGTGTTAATATAATAGGTTGTGTTTACATTGGTCATATAATAGATTGTGTTTACAGTTTTCATATAATAGGTTATGTTTAAAGTGGTAATGTAATAGGTTATGTTTACAGTGGTCATTTAATAGATTGTGTTTACAGTTGTCATGTAATAGGTTATGTTTACAGTGGTCATGTAATAGGTTGTGTTTACAGTGGTCATGTAATAGATTGTGTTTACAGTGGTCATATAATAGGTTATGTTTACAGTGGTCATATAATAGGTTATATTTACAGTGGTCATGTAATAGGTTATGTTTACAGTGGTAATGTAATAGGTTATGTTTACAGTGGTCATGTAATAGATTGTGTTTACAGTGGTCATGTAATAGGTTATGTTTACAGTGGTCATGTAATAGGTTGTGTTTACAGTGGTCATGTAATAGTTTGTGTTTACAGTGTTCATATAATAGGTTATGTTTACAGTGGT
The DNA here is from genome assembly GCA_963921405.1 of Cepaea hortensis. Classification (NCBI taxonomy): domain Eukaryota; kingdom Metazoa; phylum Mollusca; class Gastropoda; order Stylommatophora; family Helicidae; genus Cepaea; species Cepaea hortensis. Next base: position 5,739,750 of record OY992876.1, on the reverse strand, counting down.
CATGTAATAGGTTATGTTTACAGTGGTCATATAATAGGTTATGTTTACATTGGTCATGTAATAGGTTGTGTTTACAGTGTTCATATAATAGGTTATGTTTACATTGGTCATGTAATAGGTTGTGTTTACAGTGGTCATGTAATAGATTGTGTTTACAGTGGTCATATAATAGGTTATGTTTACAGTGGTCATGTAATAGGTTATGTTTACAGTCTTCATGTAATAGGTTGTGTTTACAGTGGTCATATAATAGGTTATGTTTACAGTGGTCATGTAATAGATTGTGTTTACAGTGGTCATATAATAGGTTATGTTTAAAGTGGTCATGTAATAGGTTGTGATTACAGTGGTCATGTAATAGGTTGTGTTTACAGTGTTAATATAATACGTTGTGTTTACAGTGGTCATATAATAGATTGTGTTTACAGTTTTCATATAATAGGTTATGTTTAAAGTGGTAATGTAATAGGTTATGTTTACAGTGGTCATGTAATAGGTTATGTTTACAGTGGTCATGTAATAGGTTATGTTTACAGTGGTCATGTAATAGGTTATGTTTACAGTGGTCATTTAATAGATTGTGTTTACAGTTGTCCTGTAATAGGTTATGTTTACAGTGGTCATGTAATAGGTTGTGTTTACAGTGGTCATGTAAAAGATTGTGTTTACAGTGGTCATATAATAGGTTATGTTTACAGTGGTCATATAATAGGTTATATTTACAGTGGTCATGTAATAGGTTATGTTTACAGTGGTAATGTAATAGGTTATGTTTACAGTGGTCATGTAATAGATTGTGTTTACAGTGGTCATGTAGTAGGTTATGTTTACAGTGGTCATGTAATAGGTTGTGTTTACAGTGGTCATGTAATAGATTGTGTTTACAGTGTTCATATAATAGGTTATGTTTACAGTGGTCATGTAATAGGTTATGTTTACAGTGGTCATATAATAGGTTATGTTTACATTGGTCATGTAATAGGTTGTGTTTACAGTGTTCATATAATAGGTTATGTTTACATTGGTCATGTAATAGGTTGTGTTTACAGTGGTCATGTAATAGATTGTGTTTACAGTGGTCATATAATAGGTTATGTTTACAGTGGTCATGTAATAGGTTATGTTTACAGTGGTCATATAATAGGTTATGTTTACAGTGGTCATGTAATAGGTTGTGATTACAGTGGTCATGTAATAGATTGTGTTTACAGTGGTCATGTAATAGATTATGTTTACAGTGGTCATATAATAGGTTATGTTTAAAATTGTCATATAATAGGTTGTGTTTACAGTGGTCATATAATAGGTTATGTTTACAGTGGTCATATAATAGATTGTGTTTACAGTGGTCATGTAATAGGTTATGTTTACAGTGTTCACATAATAGGTTGTGTTTACACTGTTCACATAATAGGTTGTGTTTACAGTGGTCATGTAATAGGTTGTGTTTACAGTGGTCATGTAATAGGTTGTGTTTACAGTGGTCATGTAATAGGTTGTGTTTACACTGTTCACATAATAGGTTGTGTTTACAGTGGTCATGTAATAGGTTGTGTTTACACTGTTCACATAATAGATTGTGTTTACAGTGGTCATGTAATAGGTTGTGTTTACAGTAGTCATATAATAGGTTGTGTTTACAGTGTTCATATAATAGGTTATGTTTACAGTGGTCATATAATAGGTTATGTTTACAGAGGTCATGTAATAGGTTATGTTTACAGTGGTCATGTAATAGGTTATGTTTACAGCGGTCATGTAATAGATTGTGTTTACAGTGGTCATGTAATAGGTTATGTTTACAGTGGTCATGTAATAGATTGTGTTTACAGTGGTCATGTAATAGGTTATGTTTACAGTGGTAATGTAATAGATTGTGTTTACAGTGGTCATATAATAGGTTATGTTTACAGTGGTCATGTAATAGATTGTGTTTACAGTGTTCATGTAATAGATTGTGTTTACAGTGGTCATGTAATAGATTGTGTTTACAGTGGTCATATAATAGGTTATGTTTACAGTGGTCATGTAATAGATTGTGTTTACAATGGTCATGTAATAGGTTATGTTTACAGTGTTCATATAATAGGTTATGTTTACAGTGGTCATATAATAGGCTATGTTTACAGTGTTCATATAATAGGTTGTGTTTACAGTGGTCATATAATAGATTGTGTTTACAGTGTTCATATAATAGATTGTGTTTACAGTGGTCATGTAATAGGTTATGTTTACAGTGTTCATATAATAGGTTATGTTTACAGTGGTCATATAATAGGTTATGTTTACAGTGGTCATTTAATAGGTTGTGTTTACAGTGTTCATATAATAGGTTATGTTTACAGTGGTCATATAATAGGTTATGTTTACAGTGTTCATATAATAGGTTATGTTTACAGTGTTCATATAATAGGTTATGTTTACAGTGGTCATATAATAGATTGTGTTTACAGTGTTCATATAATAGGTTATGTTTACAGTGGTCATGTAATAGGTTGTGTTTACAGTGTTAATATAATAGGTTGTGTTTACATTGGTCATATAATAGATTGTGTTTACAGTTTTCATATAATAGGTTATGTTTAAAGTGGTAATGTAATAGGTTATGTTTACAGTGGTCATTTAATAGATTGTGTTTACAGTTGTCATGTAATAGGTTATGTTTACAGTGGTCATGTAATAGGTTGTGTTTACAGTGGTCATGTAATAGATTGTGTTTACAGTGGTCATATAATAGGTTATGTTTACAGTGGTCATATAATAGGTTATATTTACAGTGGTCATGTAATAGGTTATGTTTACAGTGGTAATGTAATAGGTTATGTTTACAGTGGTCATGTAATAGATTGTGTTTACAGTGGTCATGTAATAGGTTATGTTTACAGTGGTCATGTAATAGGTTGTGTTTACAGTGGTCATGTAATAGTTTGTGTTTACAGTGTTCATATAATAGGTTATGTTTACAGTGGTCATGTAATAGGTTATGTTTACAGTGGTCATATAATAGGTTATGTTTACATTGGTCATGTAATAGGTTGTGTTTACAGTGTTCATATAATAGGTTATGTTTACATTGGTCATGTAATAGGTTGTGTTTACAGTGGTCATGTAATAGATTGTGTTTACAGTGGTCATATAATAGGTTATGTTTACAGTGGTCATGTAATAGGTTATGTTTACAGTCTTCATGTAATAGGTTGTGTTTACAGTGGTCATATAATAGGTTATGTTTACAGTGGTCATGTAATAGATTGTGTTTACAGTGGTTATATAATAGGTTATGTTTAAAGTGGTCATGTAATAGGTTGTGATTACAGTGGTCATGTAATAGGTTGTGTTTACAGTGTTAATATAATACGTTGTGTTTACAGTGGTCATATAATAGATTGTGTTTACAGTTTTCATATAATAGGTTATGTTTAAAGTGGTAATGTAATAGGTTATGTTTACAGTGGTCATGTAATAGGTTATGTTTACAGTGGTCATGTAATAGGTTATGTTTACAGTGGTCATTTAATAGATTGTGTTTACAGTTGTCATGTAATAGGTTATGTTTACAGTGGTCATGTAATAGGTTGTGTTTACAGTGGTCATGTAATAGATTGTGTTTACAGTGGTCATATAATAGGTTATGTTTACAGTGGTCATATAATAGGTTATATTTACAGTGGTCATATAATAGGTTATGTTTACAGTGGTAATGTAATAGGTTATGTTTACAGTGGTCATGTAATAGATTGTGTTTACAGTGGTCATGTAGTAGGTTATGTTTACAGTGGTCATGTAATAGGTTGTGTTTACAGTGGTCATGTAATAGATTGTGTTTACAGTGTTCATATAATAGGTTATGTTTACAGTGGTCATGTAATAGGTTGTGATTACAGTGGTCATGTAATAGATTGTGTTTACAGTGGTCATGTAATAGATTATGTTTACAGTGGTCATATAATAGGTTATGTTTACAATTGTCATATAATAGGTTGTGTTTACAGTGGTCATATAATAGGTTATGTTTACAGTGGTCATATAATAGATTGTGTTTACAGTGGTCATGTAATAGGTTATGTTTACAGTGTTCACATAATAGGTTGTGTTTACACTGTTCACATAATAGGTTGTGTTTACAGTGGTCATGTAATAGGTTGTGTTTACAGTGGTCATGTAATAGGTTGTGTTTACACTGTTCACATAATAGGTTGTGTTTACACTGTTCACATAATAGGTTGTGTTTACAGTGGTCATGTAATAGGTTGTGTTTACAGTGGTCATGTAATAGATTGTGTTTACAGTGGTCATATAATAGGTTATGTTTACAGTGGTCATATAATAGGTTATATTTACAGTGGTCATGTAATAGGTTATGTTTACAGTGGTAATGTAATAGGTTATGTTTACAGTGGTCATGTAATAGATTGTGTTTACAGTGGTCATGTAATAGGTTATGTTTACAGTGGTCATGTAATAGGTTGTGTTTACAGTGGTCATGTAATAGTTTGTGTTTACAGTGTTCATATAATAGGTTATGTTTACAGTGGTCATGTAATAGGTTATGTTTACAGTGGTCATATAATAGGTTATGTTTACATTGGTCATGTAATAGGTTGTGTTTACAGTGTTCATATAATATGTTATGTTTACATTGGTCATGTAATAGGTTGTGTTTACAGTGGTCATGTAATAGATTGTGTTTACAGTGGTCATATAATAGGTTATGTTTACAGTGGTCATGTAATAGGTTATGTTTACAGTCTTCATGTAATAGGTTGTGTTTACAGTGGTCATATAATAGGTTATGTTTACAGTGGTCATGTAATAGATTGTGTTTACAGTGGTTATATAATAGGTTATGTTTAAAGTGGTCATGTAATAGGTTGTGATTACAGTGGTCATGTAATAGGTTGTGTTTACAGTGTTAATATAATACGTTGTGTTTACAGTGGTCATATAATAGATTGTGTTTACAGTTTTCATATAATAGGTTATGTTTAAAGTGGTAATGTAATAGGTTATGTTTACAGTGGTCATGTAATAGGTTATGTTTACAGTGGTCATGTAATAGGTTATGTTTACAGTGGTCATTTAATAGATTGTGTTTACAGTTGTCATGTAATAGGTTATGTTTACAGTGGTCATGTAATAGGTTGTGTTTACAGTGGTCATGTAATAGATTGTGTTTACAGTGGTCATATAATAGGTTATGTTTACAGTGGTCATATAATAGGTTATATTTACAGTGGTCATATAATAGGTTATGTTTACAGTGGTAATGTAATAGGTTATGTTTACAGTGGTCATGTAATAGATTGTGTTTACAGTGGTCATGTAGTAGGTTATGTTTACATTGGTCATGTAATAGGTTGTGTTTACAGTGGTCATGTAATAGATTGTGTTTACAGTGTTCATATAATAGGTTATGTTTACAGTGGTCATGTAATAGGTTGTGATTACAGTGGTCATGTAATAGATTGTGTTTACAGTGGTCATGTAATAGATTATGTTTACAGTGGTCATATAATAGGTTATGTTTACAATTGTCATATAATAGGTTGTGTTTACAGTGGTCATATAATAGGTTATGTTTACAGTGGTCATATAATAGATTGTGTTTACAGTGGTCATGTAATAGGTTATGTTTACAGTGTTCACATAATAGGTTGTGTTTACACTGTTCACATAATAGGTTGTGTTTACAGTGGTCATGTAATAGGTTGTGTTTACAGTGGTCATGTAATAGGTTGTGTTTACACTGTTCACATAATAGGTTGTGTTTACACTGTTCACATAATAGGTTGTGTTTACAGTGGTCATGTAATAGGTTGTGTTTACACTGTTCACATAATAGGTTGTGTTTACACTGTTCACATAATAGGTTGTGTTTACAGTGGTCATGTAATAGGTTGTGTTTACAGTGGTCATGTAATAGGTTGTGTTTACAGTGGTCATGTAATAGGTTGTGTTTACACTGTTCACATAATAGGTTGTGTTTACAGTGGTCATGTAATAGGTTGTGTTTACACTGTTCACATAATAGGTTGTGTTTACAGTGGTCATGTAATAGGTTGTGTTTACAGTAGTCATATAATAGGTTGTGTTTACAGTGTTCATATAATAGGTTATGTTTACAGTGGTCATATAATAGGTTATGTTTACAGTGGTCATGTAATAGGTTATGTTTACAGTGGTCATGTAATAGGTTATGTTTACAGCGGTCATGTAATAGATTGTGTTTACAGTGGTCATGTAATAGGTTATGTTTACAGTGGTCATGTAATAGATTGTGTTTACAGTGGTCATGTAATAGGTTATGTTTACAGTGGTCATGTAATAGATTGTGTTTACAGTGGTCATATAATAGGTTATGTTTACAGTGGTCATGTAATAGGTTGTGTTTACAGTGGTCATGTAATAGGTTATGTTTACAGTGGTCATGTAATAGATTGTGTTTACAATGGTCATGTAATAGGTTATGTTTACAGTGTTCATATAATAGGTTATGTTTACAGTGGTCATATAATAGGCTATGTTTACAGTGTTCATATAATAGGTTGTGTTTACAGTGGTCATATAATAGATTGTGTTTACAGTGTTCATATAATAGATTGTGTTTACAGTGGTCATGTAATAGGTTATGTTTACAGTGTTCATATAATAGGTTATGTTTACAGTGGTCATATAATAGGTTATGTTTACAGTGGTCATATAATAGGTTGTGTTTACAGTGTTCATATAATAGGTTATGTTTACAGTGGTCATATAATAGGTTATGTTTACAGTGTTCATATAATAGGTTATGTTTACAGTGTTCATATAATAGGTTATGTATATATATACTGTGTATATATATATAGGTTATTTGTGTACTAGCTCCCACCCTCTTTGGAATATACTTTTCACTTCTACTGAAATATGCATTTCGTGATCAGGATGGTGGTATATACATTCACTCACGCTCAGATGGCGGCCTCTACAATGCTCAGAGATTGAAGGCTAAGACCAAAATTAGGAGGGTACTGATCAGAGAGTTGCTTTTTGCAGATGATGCTGCAGTTACGACCCACTCTGAGGAAGAATTGCAATGTCTACTATCTGCATTCTTCAATGCTTGTTCTGAATTTGGTTTAACAATTAGCAAAAAGAAGACACAGATTATGTCACAAGGTGCACATGGGGTACCATCAATCTTTATTGACGACGCCGAACTAGAGATAGTAGACCATTTTACATATCTAGGATCGGTGGTAAATAGCAAATTATCCCTAGATCAGGAAATCAACATCCGGATTGGTAAGGCAGCAACAACAATGAACAGGTTAAGAAAAAGAGTCTGGGAGAACAGGAAGCTTACTGCCAAAACAAAAGTCCTTGTCTATCAAGCCTGTGTCCTTAGTACTCTTCTCTATGGCAGTGAAACCTGGACAACTTACTCACACCAAGAGAACAATTTAAACAGCTTTCATATGCGGTGTCTGCGAAGAATTCTTGGTATTAAGTGGCAAGACAAAATCACAAATACTGAAGTATTGGAAAGATCAGGTTGTGTGACAGTTTATTCCATGCTCAGTCTTCGTAGACTTAGATGGATAGGACATCTTAGGCGGATGGATGATGGTAGAATACCAAAGGATATCTTTTTTGGTGAATTACAGATGGGTAAGAGATCTCAGGGTCGGCCTCTACTACGATACAAAGATGTGTGTAAGCGGGACATGATTGATACAGGCATTGATAATGCACATTGGGAGCAAGTCGCCGCTGAACGTGTTGCATGGAGGGCAAATATCAGAAATGGAATAAAGTCAAAGGAGAAAATTATTGCAGAAAAGTCACACACCAAGCGTTTGAGACGTAAGATGGTGCATGATGGTGGAAATGACCACGTGTTCACATGCACCCACTGTGAACGGACATTTACAGCGCAAATTGGCCTTATCAGTCACACTCGCTACCGCCATAGTTAAAAGTTATTATGCCTTTTAAAGCACAAACTATCGTCTGTCAAGACGGCAAGGTGCCAATGTATAATAGGTTATGTTTACAGTGGTCATATAATAGATTGTGTTTACAGTTTTCATATAATAGGTTATGTTTAAAGTGGTAATGTAATAGGTTATGTTTACAGTGGTCATGTAATAGGTTATGTTTACAGTGGTCATGTAATAGGTTATGTTTACAGTGGTCATGTAATAGGTTATGTTTACAGTGGTCATTTAATAGATTGTGTTTACAGTTGTCATGTAATAGGTTATGTTTACAGTGGTCATGTAATAGGTTGTGTTTACAGTGGTCATGTAATAGATTGTGTTTACAGTGGTCATATAATAGGTTATGTTTACAGTGGTCATATAATAGGTTATATTTACAGTGGTCATGTAATAGGTTATGTTTACAGTGGTAATGTAATAGGTTATGTTTACAGTGGTCATGTAATAGATTGTGTTTACAGTGGTCATGTAATAGGTTATGTTTACAGTGGTCATGTAATAGGTTGTGTTTACAGTGGTCATGTAATAGTTTGTGTTTACAGTGTTCATATAATAGGTTATGTTTACAGTGGTCATGTAATAGGTTATGTTTACAGTGGTCATATAATAGGTTATGTTTACATTGGTCATGTAATAGGTTGTGTTTACAGTGTTCATATAATAGGTTATGTTTACATTGGTCATGTAATAGGTTGTGTTTACAGTGGTCATGTAATAGATTGTGTTTACAGTGGTCATATAATAGGTTATGTTTACAGTGGTCATGTAATAGGTTATGTTTACAGTCTTCATGTAATAGGTTGTGTTTACAGTGGTCATATAATAGGTTATGTTTACAGTGGTCATGTAATAGATTGTGTTTACAGTGGTCATATAATAGGTTATGTTTAAAGTGGTCATGTAATAGGTTGTGATTACAGTGGTCATGTAATAGGTTGTGTTTACAGTGTTAATATAATACGTTGTGTTTACAGTGGTCATATAATAGATTGTGTTTACAGTTTTCATATAATAGGTTATGTTTAAAGTGGTAATGTAATAGGTTATGTTTACAGTGGTCATGTAATAGGTTATGTTTACAGTGGTCATGTAATAGGTTATGTTTACAGTGGTCATGTAATAGGTTATGTTTACAGTGGTCATTTAATAGATTGTGTTTACAGTTGTCATGTAATAGGTTATGTTTACAGTGGTCATGTAATAGGTTGTGTTTACAGTGGTCATGTAATAGATTGTGTTTACAGTGGTCATATAATAGGTTATGTTTACAGTGGTCATATAATAGGTTATATTTACAGTGGTCATGTAATAGGTTATGTTTACAGTGGTAATGTAATAGGTTATGTTTACAGTGGTCATGTAATAGATTGTGTTTACAGTGGTCATGTAGTAGGTTATGTTTACAGTGGTCATGTAATAGGTTGTGTTTACAGTGGTCATGTAATAGATTGTGTTTACAGTGTTCATATAATAGGTTATGTTTACAGTGGTCATGTAATAGGTTATGTTTACAGTGGTCATATAATAGGTTATGTTTACATTGGTCATGTAATAGGTTGTGTTTACAGTGTTCATATAATAGGTTATGTTTACATTGGTCATGTAATAGGTTGTGTTTACAGTGGTCATGTAATAGATTGTGTTTACAGTGGTCATATAATAGGTTATGTTTACAGTGGTCATGTAATAGGTTATGTTTACAGTCTTCATGTAATAGGTTGTGTTTACAGTGGTCATATAATAGGTTATGTTTACAGTGGTCATGTAATAGATTGTGTTTACAGTGGTCATATAATAGGTTATGTTTACAGTGGTCATGTAATAGGTTGTGATTACAGTGGTCATGTAATAGATTGTGTTTACAGTGGTCATGTAATAGATTATGTTTACAGTGGTCATATAATAGGTTATGTTTACAATTGTCATATAATAGGTTGTGTTTACAGTGGTCATATAATAGGTTATGTTTACAGTGGTCATATAATAGATTGTGTTTACAGTGGTCATGTAATAGGTTATGTTTACAGTGTTCACATAATAGGTTGTGTTTACACTGTTCACATAATAGGTTGTGTTTACAGTGGTCATGTAATAGGTTGTGTTTACAGTGGTCATGTAATAGGTTGTGTTTACACTGTTCACATAATAGGTTGTGTTTACACTGTTCACATAATAGGTTGTGTTTACAGTGGTCATGTAATAGGTTGTGTTTACACTGTTCACATAATAGGTTGTGTTTACACTGTTCACATAATAGGTTGTGTTTACAGTGGTCATGTAATAGGTTGTGTTTACAGTGGTCATGTAATAGGTTGTGTTTACAGTGGTCATGTAATAGGTTGTGTTTACACTGTTCACATAATAGGTTGTGTTTACAGTGGTCATGTAATAGGTTGTGTTTACACTGTTCACATAATAGGTTGTGTTTACAGTGGTCATGTAATAGGTTGTGTTTACAGTAGTCATATAATAGGTTGTGTTTACAGTGTTCATATAATAGGTTATGTTTACAGTGGTCATATAATAGGTTATGTTTACAGTGGTCATGTAATAGGTTATGTTTACAGTGGTCATGTAATAGGTTATGTTTACAGCGGTCATGTAATAGATTGTGTTTACAGTGGTCATGTAATAGGTTATGTTTACAGTGGTCATGTAATAGATTGTGTTTACAGTGGTCATGTAATAGGTTATGTTTACAGTGGTCATGTAATAGATTGTGTTTACAGTGGTCATATAATAGGTTATGTTTACAGTGGTCATGTAATAGGTTGTGTTTACAGTGGTCATATAATAGGTTATGTTTACAGTGGTCATGTAATAGATTGTGTTTACAGTGGTCATGTAATAGGTTATGTTTACAGTGGTCATGTAATAGATTGTGTTTACAGTGGTCATGTAATAGATTGTGTTTACAGTGGTCATGTAATAGATTATGTTTACAGTGGTCATGTAATAGGTTGTGTTTACAGTGTTCATGTAATAGATTATGTTTACAGTGGTCACGTAATAGGTTATGTTTAAAGTGGTCATGTAATAGGTTATGTTTACAGTAGTCATGTAATAGGTTATGTTTACAGTGGTCATGTAATAAATTGTGTTTACAGTGGTCATGTAATAGGTTATGTTTACAGTGGTCATGTAATAGATTGTGTTTACAGTGGTCATGTAATAGGTTATGTTTACAGTGGTCATGTAATAGATTGTGCTTAGAGTGGTCATGTAAATAGTTGTGTTTACAGTGGTCATGTAATAGATTGTGTTTACAGTGGTCATGTAATAGATTGTGTTTACAGTGGTCATATAATAGGTTATGTTTACAGTGGTCATGTAATAGATTGTGTTTACAGTGGTCATGTAATAGATTGTGTTTACAGTGGTCATATAATAGGTTGTGTTTACAGTGGTCATGTAATAGATTGTGTTTACAGTGGTCATGTAATAGGTTATGTTTACAGTGGTCATGTAATAGATTGTGTTTACAGTGGTCATGTAATAGGTTATGTTTACAGTGGTCATGTAATAGATTGTGTTTACAGTGGTCATGTAATAGATTGTGTTTACAGTGGTCATGTAATAGATTGTGTTTACAGTGGTCATATAATAGGTTATGTTTACAGTGGTCATATAATAGGCTATGTTTACAGTGTTCATATAATAGGTTGTGTTTACAGTGGTCATATAATAGATTGTGTTTACAGTGTTCATATAATAGATTGTGTTTACAGTGGTCATGTAATAGGTTATGTTTACAGTGTTCATATAATAGGTTATGTTTACAGTGGTCATATAATAGGTTATGTTTACAGTGGTCATATAATAGGTTGTGTTTACAGTGTTCATATAATAGGTTATGTTTACAGTGGTCATATAATAGGTTATGTTTACAGTGTTCATATAATAGGTTATGTTTACAGTGTTCATATAATAGGTTATGTTTACAGTGGTCATATAATAGATTGTGTTTACAGTGTTCATATAATAGGTTATGTTTACCGTGGTCATGTAATAGGTTGTGTTTACAGTGTTCATATAATAGGTTGTGTTTACAGTGGTCATATAATAGATTGTGTTTACAGTGTTCATATAATAGGTTATGTTTAAAGTGGTGATGTAATAGGTTATGTTTACAGTGGTCATGTAATAGGTTATGTTTACAGTGGTCATGTAATAGGTTATGTTTACAGTGGTCATGTAATAGGTTATGTTTACAGTGGTCATTTAATAGATTGTGTTTACAGTGGTCATGTAATAGGTTATGTTTACAGTGGTCATGTAATAGGTTATGTTTACAGTGGTCATTTAATAGATTGTGTTTACAGTTGTCATGTAATAGGTTATGTTTACAGTGGTCATGTAATAGGTTGTGTTTACAGTGGTCATGTAATAGATTGTGTTTACAGTGGTCATATAATAGGTTATGTTTACAGTGGTCATATAATAGGTTATATTTACAGTGGTCATGTAATAGGTTATGTTTACAGTGGTAATGTAATAGGTTATGTTTACAGTGGTCATGTAATAGATTGTGTTTACAGTGGTCATGTAGTAGGTTATGTTTACAGTGGTCATGTAATAGGTTGTGTTTACAGTGGTCATGTAATAGATTGTGTTTACAGTGTTCATATAATAGGTTATGTTTACAGTGGTCATGTAATAGGTTATGTTTACAGTGGTCATATAATAGGTTATGTTTACATTGGTCATGTAATAGGTTGTGTTTACAGTGTTCATATAATAGGTTATGTTTACATTGGTCATGTAATAGGTTGTGTTTACAGTGGTCATGTAATAGATTGTGTTTACAGTGGTCATATAATAGGTTATGTTTACAGTGGTCATGTAATAGGTTATGTTTACAGTCTTCATGTAATAGGTTGTGTTTACAGTGGTCATATAATAGGTTATGTTTACAGTGGTCATGTAATAGATTGTGTTTACAGTGGTCATATAATAGGTTATGTTTACAGTGGTCATTTAATAGGTTGTGATTACAGTGGTCATGTAATAGATTGTGTTTACAGTGGTCATGTAATAGATTATGTTTACAGTGGTCATATAATAGGTTATGTTTACAATTGTCATATAATAGGTTGTGTTTACAGTGGTCATATAATAGGTTATGTTTACAGTGGTCATATAATAGATTGTGTTTACAGTGGTCATGTAATAGGTTATGTTTACAGTGTTCACATAATAGGTTGTGTTTACACTGTTCACATAATAGGTTGTGTTTACAGTGGTCATGTAATAGGTTGTGTTTACAGTGGTCATGTAATAGGTTGTGTTTACACTGTTCACATAATAGGTTGTGTTTACACTGTTCACATAATAGGTTGTGTTTACAGTGGTCATGTAATAGGTTGTGTTTACACTGTTCACATAATAGGTTGTGTTTACACTGTTCACATAATAGGTTGTGTTTACAGTTTTCATGTAATAGGTTGTGTTTACAGTGGTCATGTAATAGGTTGTGTTTACAGTGGTCATGTAATAGGTTGTGTTTAAACTGTTCACATAATAGGTTGTGTTTACAGTGGTCATGTAATAGGTTGTGTTTACACTGTTCACATAATAGGTTTGTTTACTGTGGTCATGTAATAGGTTGTGTTTACAATAGTCATATAATAGGTTGTGTTTACAGTGTTCATATAATAGGTTATGTTTACAGTGGTCATATAATAGGTTATGTTTACAGTGGTCATGTAATAGGTTATGTTTACAGTGGTCATGTAATAGGTTATGTTTACAGCGGTCATGTAATAGATTTTGTTTACAGTGGTCATGTAATAGGTTATGTTTACAGTGGTCATGTAATAGATTGTGTTTACAGAGGTCATGTAATAGGTTATGTTTACAGTGGTCATGTAATAGATTGTGTTTCCCGTTATCATATAATAGGTTATGTTTACAGTGGTCATGTAATAGGTTGTGTTTACAGTGGTCATATAATAGGTTATGTTTACAGTGGTCATGTAATAGGTTGTGTTTACAGTGGTCATATAATAGGTTATGTTTACAGTGGTCATGTAATAGGTTGTGTTTACAGTGGTCATATAATAGGTTATGTTTACAGTGGTCATGTAATAGATTGTGTTTACAGTGGTCATGTAATAGGTTATGTTTACAGTGGTCATGTAATAGATTGTGTTTACAGTGGTCATGTAATAGATTGTGTTTACAGTGGTCATGTAATAGATTATGTTTACAGTGGTCATGTAATAGGTTGTGTTTACAGTGTTCATGTAATAGATTATGTTTACAATGGTCACGTAATAGGTTATGTTTACAGTAGTCATGTAATAGGTTATGTTTACAGTGGTCATGTAATAAATTGTGTTTACAGTGGTCATGTAATAGGTTATGTTTACAGTGGTCATGTAATAGATTGTGTTTACAGTGGTCATGTAATAGGTTATGTTTACAGTGGTCATGTAATAGGTTATGTTTACAGTGGTCATGTAATAGATTGTGCTTAGAGTGGTCATGTAATAAGTTGTGTTTACAGTGGTCATGTAATAGATTGTGTTTACAGTGGTCATGTAATAGATTGTGTTTACAGTGGTCATATAATAGGTTATGTTTACAGTGGTCATGTAATAGATTGTGTTTACAGTGGTCATGTAATAGATTGTGTTTACAGTGGTCATATAATAGGTTGTGTTTACAGTGGTCATGTAATAGGTTATGTTTACAGTGGTCATGTAATAGATTGTGTTTACAGTGGTCATGTAATAGGTTATGTTTACAGTGGTCATGTAATAGATTGTGTTTACAGTGGTCATGTAATAGATTGTGTTTACAGTGGTCATGTAATAGATTGTGTTTACAGTGGTCATATAATAGGTTATGTTTACAGTGGTCATATAATAGGCTATGTTTACAGTGTTCATATAATAGGTTGTGTTTACAGTGGTCATATAATAGATTGTGTTTACAGTGTTCATATAATAGATTGTGTTTACAGTGGTCATGTAATAGGTTATGTTTACAGTGTTCATATAATAGGTTATGTTTACAGTGGTCATATAATAGGTTATGTTTACAGTGGTCATATAATAGGTTATGTTTACAGTGTTCATATAATAGGTTATGTTTACAGTGGTCATATAATAGATTGTGTTTACAGTGTTCATATAATAGGTTATGTTTACAGTGGTCATGTAATAGGTTGTGTTTACAGTGTTCATATAATAGGTTGTGTTTACAGTGGTCATATAATAGATTGTGTTTACAGTGTTCATATAATAGGTTATGTTTAAAGTGGTAATGTAATAGGTTATGTTTACAGTGGTCATGTAATAGGTTATGTTTACAGTGGTCATGTAATAGGTTATGTTTACAGTGGTCATGTAATAGGTTATGTTTACAGTGGTCATTTAATAGATTGTGTTTACAGTTGTCATGTAATAGGTTATGTTTACAGTGGTCATGTAATAGGTTGTGTTTACAGTGGTCATGTAATAGATTGTGTTTACAGTGGTCATATAATATGTTATGTTTACAGTGGTCATATAATAGGTTATATTTACAGTGGTCATGTAATAGGTTATGTTTACAGTGGTAATGTAATAGGTTATGTTTACAGTGGTCATGTAATAGATTGTGTTTACAGTGGTCATGTAATAGATTATATTTACAGTGGTCATATAATGAATTATGTTTACAGTGGTCATATAATAGATTATATTTACAGTGGTCATGTAATAGATTATATTTACAGTGGTCATATAATAGGTTATGTTTACAGTGGTCATGTAATAGGTTATGTTTACAGTGGTCATGTAATAGGTTGTGTTTACAGTGGTCATGTAATAGATTATGTTTACAGTGGTCATGTAATAGATTGTGTTTACAGTGGTCATATAATAGGTTATGTTTACAGTGGTCATGTAATAGGTTGTGTTTACAGTGGTCATGTAATAGATTGTGTTTACAGTGGTCGTGTAATAGATTATGTTTACAGTGGTCATGTAATAGGTTGTGTTTACAGTGGTCATGTAATAGGTTGTGTTTACAGTGGTCATGTAATAGATTGTGTTTACAGTGGTCATGTAATAGGTTATGTTTACAGTGTTCATATAATAGGTTATGTTTACAGTGGTCATGTAATAGATTGTGTTTACAGTGGTCGTGTAATAGATTATGTTTACAGTGGTCATGTAATAGGTTGTGTTTACAGTGGTCATGTAATAGATTATGTTTACAGTGGTCATGTAATAAGTTGTGTTTACAGTGGTCATGTAATAGGTTATGTTTACAGTGGTCAAGTAATAGGTTGTGTTTACTGTGGTCATGTAATAGATTATGTTTACAGTGGTCATGTAATAGGTTGTGTTTACAGTTGTCATGTAATAGATTGTGTTTACAGTGGTCATGTAATAGGTTATGTTTACAGTGATCATGTAATAGATTGTGTTTACAGTGGTCATGTAATAGATTGTGTTTACAGTGGTCATGTAATAGATTGTGTTTACAGTGGTCATGTAATAGGTTATGTTTACAGTGGTCATGTAATAGGTTATGTTTACAGTGGTCATGTAATAGATTGTGCTTTGAGTGGTCATGTAATAAGTTGTGTTTACAGTGGTCATGTAATAGATTGTGTTTACAGTGGTCATGTAATAGATTGTGTTTACAGTGGTCATATAATAGGTTATGTTTACAGTGGTCATGTAATAGATTGTGTTTACAGTGGTCATGTAATAGATTGTGTTTACAGTGGTCATATAATAGGTTGTGTTTACAGTGGTCATGTAATAGATTGTGTTTACAGTGGTCATGTAATAGGTTATGTTTACAGTGGTCATGTAATAGATTGTGTTTACAGTGGTCATGTAATAGGTTATGTTTACAGTGGTCATGTAATAGATTGTGTTTACAGTGGTCATGTAATAGATTGTGTTTACAGTGGTCATGTAATAAGTTGTGTTTACAATGGTTATGTAATAGATTATGTTTACAGTGGTCATGTAATACGTTGTGTTTACAGTGGTCATGTAATAGGTTATGTTTACAGTGGTCAAGTAATAGGTTGTGTTTACTGTGGTCATGTAATAGATTATGTTTACAGTGGTCATGTAATAAGTTGTGTTTACAGTGGTCATGTAATAGGTTATGTTTACAGTGGTCAAGTAATAGGTTGTGTTTACTGTGGTCATGTAATAGATTATGTTTACAGTGGTCATGTAATAGGTTGTGTTTACAGTGGTCATGTAATAGATTGTGTTTACAGTGGTCATGTAATAGGTTATGTTTCCAGTGGTCATGTAATAGATTGTGTTTACAGTGGTCATGTAATAGATTGTGTTTACAGTGGTCATGTAATAGGCTACGTCTAGTGTTCATGTAATAGGTTTTTACTGTGGTCATTTAAATGTTGTGTTTACAGTGGTAATGGAATAGGTTGTGTTTACAGTGGTCATGTAATAGGTTGTGTTTACAGTGGTAATGGAATAGGTTGTGTTTACAGTGGTAATGGAATAGGTTATGTTTACAGTGGTCATGTAATAGATTGTGTTTACAGTGGTAATGGAATAGGTTATGTTTACAGTGGTCATGTAATAGATTGTGTTTACAGTGGTCATGTAATAGGTTATGTTTACAGTGGTCATATAATAGGTTGTGTTTACAGTGTTCATGTAATAGATTGTGTTTACAGTGGTCATGTAATAGATTGTGTTTAGAATGGTCATGTAATAGATTGTGTTTACAGTGGTCATATAATAGGTTATGTTTACAGTGGTCATGTAATAGATTGTGTTTACAGTGTTCATGTAATAGATTGTGTTTACAGTGGTCATGTAATAGATTGTGTTTACAGTGGTCATATAATAGGTTATGTTTACAGTGGTCATTTAATAGATTGTGTTTACAATGGTCATGTAATAGGTTATGTTTACAGTGTTCATATAATAGGTTATGTTTACAGTGGTCATATAATAGGCTATGTTTACAGTGTTCATATAATAGGTTGTGTTTACAGTGGTCATATAATAGATTGTGTTTACAGTGTTCATATAATAGATTGTGTTTACTGTGGTCATGTAATAGATTATGTTTACAGTGGTCATGTAATAGGTTGTGTTTACAGTTGTCATGTAATAGATTGTGTTTACAGTGGTCATGTAATAGGTTATGTTTACAGTGATCATGTAATAGATTGTGTTTACAGTGGTCATGTAATAGATTGTGTTTACAGTGGTCATGTAATAGATTGTGTTTACAGTGGTCATGTAATAGGTTATGTTTACAGTGGTCATGTAATAGGTTATGTTTACAGTGGTCATGTAATAGATTGTGCTTTGAGTGGTCATGTAATAAGTTGTGTTTACAGTGGTCATGTAATAGATTGTGTTTACAGTGGTCATGTAATAGATTGTGTTTACAGTGGTCATATAATAGGTTATGTTTACAGTGGTCATGTAATAGATTGTGTTTACAGTGGTCATGTAATAGATTGTGTTTACAGTGGTCATATAATAGGTTGTGTTTACAGTGGTCATGTAATAGATTGTGTTTACAGTGGTCATGTAATAGGTTATGTTTACAGTGGTCATGTAATAGATTGTGTTTACAGTGGTCATGTAATAGGTTATGTTTACAGTGGTCATGTAATAGATTGTGTTTACAGTGGTCATGTAATAGATTGTGTTTACAGTGGTCATGTAATAAGTTGTGTTTACAGTGGTTATGTAATAGATTATGTTTACAGTGGTCATGTAATAAGTTGTGTTTACAGTGGTCATGTAATAGGTTATGTTTACAGTGGTCAAGTAATAGGTTGTGTTTACTGTTGTCATGTAATAGATTATGTTTACAGTGGTCATGTAATAAGTTGTGTTTACAGTGGTTATGTAATAGATTATGTTTACAGTGGTCATGTAATAAGTTGTGTTTACAGTGGTCATGTAATAGGTTATGTTTACAGTGGTCAAGTAATAGGTTGTGTTTACTGTGGTCATGTAATAGATTATGTTTACAGTGGTCATGTAATAAGTTGTGTTTACAGTGGTTATGTAATAGATTATGTTTACAGTGGTCATGTAATAGGTTGTGTTTACAGTGGTCATGTAATAGATTATGTTTACAGTGGTCATGTAATAGGTTATGTTTACAGTGGTCATATAATAGGCTATGTTTACAGTGTTCATATAATAGGTTGTGTTTACAGTGGTCATATAATAGATTGTGTTTACAGTGTTCATATAATAGATTGTGTTTACAGTGGTCATGTAATAGGTTATGTTTACAGTGTTCATATAATAGGTTATGTTTACAGTGGTCATATAATAGGTTATGTTTACAGTGGTCATATAATAGGTTGTGTTTACAGTGTTCATATAATAGGTTATGTTTACAGTGGTCATATAATAGGTTATGTTTACAGTGTTCATGTAATAGGTTGTGTTTACAGTGGTCATGTAATAGGTTGTGTTTACAGTGGTCATGTAATAGGTTGTGTTTACACTGTTCACATAATAGGTTGTGTTTACAGTGGTCATGTAATAGGTTGTGTTTACACTGTTCACATAATAGGTTGTGTTTACAGTGGTCATGTAATAGGTTGTGTTTACAGTGGTCATATAATAGGTTATGTTTACAGTGGTCATGTAATAGGTTGTGATTACAGTGGTCATGTAATAGATTGTGTTTACAGTGGTCATGTAATAGATTATGTTTACAGTGGTCATATAATAGGTTATGTTTACAATTGTCATATAATAGGTTGTGTTTACAGTGGTCATATAATAGGTTATGTTTACAGTGGTCATATAATAGATTGTGTTTACAGTGGTCATGTAATAGGTTATGTTTACAGTGTTCACATAATAGGTTGTGTTTACACTGTTCACATAATAGGTTGTGTTTACAGTGGTCATGTAATAGGTTGTGTTTACAGTGGTCATGTAATAGGTTGTGTTTACACTGTTCACATAATAGGTTGTGTTTACACTGTTCACATAATAGGTTGTGTTTACAGTGGTCATGTAATAGGTTGTGTTTACACTGTTCACATAATAGGTTGTGTTTACACTGTTCACATAATAGGTTGTGTTTACAGTTTTTATGTAATAGGTTGTGTTTACAGTGTTCATATAATAGGTTGTGTTTACAGTGGTCATATAATAGGTTGTGTTTACAGTGTTCATATAATAGGTTATGTTTAAAGTGGTAATGTAATAGGTTATGTTTACAGTGGTCATGTAATAGGTTATGTTTACAGTGGTCATGTAATAGGTTATGTTTACAGTGGTCATGTAATAGGTTATGTTTACAGTGGTCATTTAATAGATTGTGTTTACAGTTGTCATGTAATAGGTTATGTTTACAGTGGTCATGTAATAGGTTGTGTTTACAGTGGTCATGTAATAGATTGTGTTTACAGTGGTCATATAATAGGTTATGTTTACAGTGGTCATATAATAGGTTATATTTACAGTGGTCATGTAATAGGTTATGTTTACAGTGGTAATGTAATAGGTTATGTTTACAGTGGTCATGTAATAGATTGTGTTTACAGTGGTCATGTAATAGATTGTGTTTACAGTGGTCATGTAATAGGTTATGTTTACAGTGGTCATGTAATAGGTTGTGTTTACAGTGGTCATGTAATAGGTTATGTTTACAGTGGTCATGTAATAGATTGTGTTTACAGTGGTCATGTAATAGATTGTGTTTACAGTGGTCATGTAATAAGTTGTGTTTACAGTGGTTATGTAATAGATTATGTTTACAGTGGTCATGTAATAAGTTGTGTTTACAGTGGTCATGTAATAGGTTATGTTTACAGTGGTCAAGTAATAGGTTGTGTTTACTGTTGTCATGTAATAGATTATGTTTACAGTGGTCATGTAATAAGTTGTGTTTACAGTGGTTATGTAATAGATTATGTTTACAGTGGTCATGTAATAAGTTGTGTTTACAGTGGTCATGTAATAGGTTATGTTTACAGTGGTCAAGTAATAGGTTGTGTTTACTGTGGTCATGTAATAGATTATGTTTACAGTGGTCATGTAATAAGTTGTGTTTACAGTGGTTATGTAATAGATTATGTTTACAGTGGTCATGTAATAGGTTGTGTTTACAGTGGTCATGTAATAGATTATGTTTACAGTGGTCATGTAATAGGTTATGTTTACAGTGGTCATATAATAGGCTATGTTTACAGTGTTCATATAATAGGTTGTGTTTACAGTGGTCATATAATAGATTGTGTTTACAGTGTTCATATAATAGATTGTGTTTACAGTGGTCATGTAATAGGTTATGTTTACAGTGTTCATATAATAGGTTATGTTTACAGTGGTCATATAATAGGTTATGTTTACAGTGGTCATATAATAGGTTGTGTTTACAGTGTTCATATAATAGGTTATGTTTACAGTGGTCATATAATAGGTTATGTTTACAGTGTTCATGTAATAGGTTGTGTTTACAGTGGTCATGTAATAGGTTGTGTTTACAGTGGTCATGTAATAGGTTGTGTTTACACTGTTCACATAATAGGTTGTGTTTACAGTGGTCATGTAATAGGTTGTGTTTACACTGTTCACATAATAGGTTGTGTTTACAGTGGTCATGTAATAGGTTGTGTTTACAGTGGTCATATAATAGGTTATGTTTACAGTGGTCATGTAATAGGTTGTGATTACAGTGGTCATGTAATAGATTGTGTTTACAGTGGTCATGTAATAGATTATGTTTACAGTGGTCATATAATAGGTTATGTTTACAATTGTCATATAATAGGTTGTGTTTACAGTGGTCATATAATAGGTTATGTTTACAGTGGTCATATAATAGATTGTGTTTACAGTGGTCATGTAATAGGTTATGTTTACAGTGTTCACATAATAGGTTGTGTTTACACTGTTCACATAATAGGTTGTGTTTACAGTGGTCATGTAATAGGTTGTGTTTACAGTGGTCATGTAATAGGTTGTGTTTACACTGTTCACATAATAGGTTGTGTTTACACTGTTCACATAATAGGTTGTGTTTACAGTGGTCATGTAATAGGTTGTGTTTACACTGTTCACATAATAGGTTGTGTTTACACTGTTCACATAATAGGTTGTGTTTACAGTTTTTATGTAATAGGTTGTGTTTACAGTGTTCATATAATAGGTTGTGTTTACAGTGGTCATATAATAGGTTGTGTTTACAGTGTTCATATAATAGGTTATGTTTAAAGTGGTAATGTAATAGGTTATGTTTACAGTGGTCATGTAATAGGTTATGTTTACAGTGGTCATGTAATAGGTTATGTTTACAGTGGTCATGTAATAGGTTATGTTTACAGTGGTCATTTAATAGATTGTGTTTACAGTTGTCATGTAATAGGTTATGTTTACAGTGGTCATGTAATAGGTTGTGTTTACAGTGGTCATGTAATAGATTGTGTTTACAGTGGTCATATAATAGGTTATGTTTACAGTGGTCATATAATAGGTTATATTTACAGTGGTCATGTAATAGGTTATGTTTACAGTGGTAATGTAATAGGTTATGTTTACAGTGGTCATGTAATAGATTGTGTTTACAGTGGTCATGTAATAGATTGTGTTTACAGTGGTCATGTAATAGGTTATGTTTACAGTGGTCATGTAATAGGTTGTGTTTACAGTGGTCATGTAATAGGTTATGTTTACAGTGGTCATGTAATAGATTGTGTTTACAGTGGTCATGTAATAGGTTATGTTTACAGTGGTCATGTAATAGGTTATGTTTACAGTGGTCATGTAATAGATTGTGCTTTGAGTGGTCATGTAATAAGTTGTGTTTACAGTGGTCATGTAATAGGTTATGTTTACAGTGGTCATGTAATAGATTGTGTTTACAGTGGTCATGTAATAGATTGTGTTTACAGTGGTCATGTAATAAGTTGTGTTTACAGTGGTTATGTAATAGATTATGTTTACAGTGGTCATGTAATAAGTTGTGTTTACAGTGGTCATGTAATAGGTTATGTTTACAGTGGTCAAGTAATAGGTTGTGTTTACTGTGGTCATTTAATAGATTATGTTTACAGTGGTCATGTAATAAGTTGTCTTTACAGTGGTTATGTAATAGATTATGTTTACAGTGGTCATGTAATAAGTTGTGTTTACAGTGGTCATGTAATAGGTTATGTTTACAGTGGTCAAGTAATAGGTTGTGTTTACTGTGGTCATGTAATAGATTATGTTTACAGTGGTCATGTAATAGGTTGTGTTTACAGTGGTCATGTAATAGATTGTGTTTACAGTGGTCATGTAATAGGTTATGTTTCCAGTGGTCATGTAATAGATTGTGTTTACAGTGGTCATGTAATAGATTGTGTTTACAGTGGTCATGTAATAGATTGTGTTTACAGTGGTCATGTAATAGGTTATGTTTACAGTGGTCATGTAATAGGTTATTTTTACAGTGGTCATGTAATAGATTGTGTTTACAGTTTTCATGTAATAGGCTACGTCTAGTGTTCATGTAATAGGTTTTTACTGTGGTCATTTAAAATGTTGTGTTTACAGTGGTAATGGAATAGGTTGTGTTTACAGTGGTCATGTAATAGGTTGTGTTTACAGTGGTAATGGAATAGGTTGTGTTTACAGTGGTAATGGAATAGGTTATGTTTACAGTGGTCATGTAATAGATTGTGTTTACAGTGGTAATGGAATAGGTTGTGTTTACAGTGGTAATGGAATAGGTTATGTTTACAGTGGTCATGTAATAGATTGTGTTTACAGTGGTCATGTAATAGGTTATGTTTACAGTGGTCATATAATAGGTTGTGTTTACAGTGTTCATGTAATAGATTGTGTTTACAGTGGTCATGTAATAGATTGTGTTTAGAATGGTCATGTAATAGATTGTGTTTACAGTGGTCATATAATAGGTTATGTTTACAGTGGTCATGTAATAGATTGTGTTTACAGTGTTCATGTAATAGATTGTGTTTACAGTGGTCATGTAATAGATTGTGTTTACAGTGGTCATATAATAGGTTATGTTTACAGTGGTCATGTAATAGATTGTGTTTACAATGGTCATGTAATAGGTTATGTTTACAGTGTTCATATAATAGGTTATGTTTACAGTGGTCATATAATAGGCTATGTTTACAGTGTTCATATAATAGGTTGTGTTTACAGTGGTCATATAATAGATTGTGTTTACAGTGTTCATATAATAGATTGTGTTTACAGTGGTCATGTAATAGGTTATGTTTACAGTGTTCATATAATAGGTTATGTTTACAGTGGTCATATAATAGGTTATGTTTACAGTGGTCATATAATAGGTTGTGTTTACAGTGTTCATATAATAGGTTATGTTTACAGTGGTCATATAATAGGTTATGTTTACAGTGTTCATATAATAGGTTATGTTTACAGTGTTCATATAATAGGTTATGTTTACAGTGGTCATATAATAGATTGTGTTTACAGTGTTCATATAATAGGTTATGTTTACAGTGGTCATGTAATAGGTTGTGTTTACAGTGTTCATATAATATTTTGTGTTTACAGTGGTCATATAATAGATTGTGTTTACAGTGTTCATATAATAGGTTATGTTTAAAGTGGTAATGTAATAGGTTATGTTTACAGTGGTCATGTAATAGGTTATGTTTACAGTGGTCATGTAATAGGTTATGTTTACAGTGGTCATGTAATAGGTTATGTTTACAGTGGTCATTTAATAGATTGTGTTTACAGTTGTCATGTAATAGGTTATGTTTACAGTGGTCATGTAATAGGTTGTGTTTACAGTGGTCATGTAATAGATTGTGTTTACAGTGGTCATATAATAGGTTATGTTTACAGTGGTCATATAATAGGTTATATTTACAGTGGTCATGTAATAGGTTATGTTTACAGTGGTAATGTAATAGGTTATGTTTACAGTGGTCATGTAATAGATTGTGTTTACAGTGGTCATGTAATAGGTTATGTTTACAGTGGTCATGTAATAGGTTGTGTTTACAGTGGTCATGTAATAGATTGTGTTTACAGTGTTCATATAATAGGTTATGTTTACAGTGGTCATGTAATAGGTTATGTTTACAGTGGTCATATAATAGGTTATGTTTACATTGGTCATGTAATAGGTTGTGTTTACAGTGTTCATATAATAGGTTATGTTTACATTGGTCATGTAATAGGTTGTGTTTACAGTGGTCATGTAATAGATTGTGTTTACAGTGGTCATATAATAGGTTATGTTTACAGTGGTCATGTAATAGGTTATGTTTACAGTCTTCATGTAATAGGTTGTGTTTACAGTGGTCATATAATAGGTTATGTTTACAGTGGTCATGTAATAGATTGTGTTTACAGTGGTCATATAATAGGTTATGTTTACAGTGGTCATGTAATAGTTTGTGATTACAGTGGTCATGTAATAGATTGTGTTTACAGTGGTCATGTAATAGATTATGTTTACAGTGGTCATATAATAGGTTATGTTTACAATTATCATATAATAGGTTGTGTTTACAGTGGTCATATAATAGGTTATGTTTACAGTGGTCATATAATAGATTGTGTTTACAGTGGTCATGTAATAGGTTATGTTTACAGTGGTCATATAATAGATTGTGTTTACAGTGGTCATATAATAGGTTATGTTTACAGTGGTCATGTAATAGGTTGTGTTTACAGTGGTCATATAATAGATTGTGTTTACAGTGGTCATGTAATAGGTTGTGTTTACAGTGGTCATGTAATAGGTTGTGTTTACAGTGGTCATGTAATAGGTTGTGTTTACAGTGGTCATGTAATAGGTTGTGTTTACACTGTTCACATAATAGGTTGTGTTTACAGTGGTCATGTAATAGGTTGTGTTTACACTGTTCACATAATAGGTTGTGTTTACAGTGGTCATGTAATAGGTTGTGTTTACAGTAGTCATATAATAGGTTGTGTTTACAGTGTTCATATAATAGGTTATGTTTACAGTGGTCATATAATAGGTTATGTTTACAGTGGTCATGTAATAGGTTATGTTTACAGTGGTCATGTAATAGGTTATGTTTACAGCGGTCATGTAATAGATTGTGTTTACAGTGGTCATGTAATAGGTTATGTTTACAGTGGTCATGTAATAGATTGTGTTTACAGTGGTCATATAATAGGTTATGTTTACAGTGGTCATGTAATAGATTGTGTTTACAGTGTTCATGTAATAGATTGTGTTTACAGTGGTCATGTAATAGATTGTGTTTACAGTGGTCATATAATAGGTTATGTTTACAGTGGTCATGTAATAGATTGTGTTTACAATGGTCATGTAATAGGTTATGTTTACAGTGTTCATATAATAGGTTATGTTTACAGTGGTCATATAATAGGCTATGTTTACAGTGTTCATATAATAGGTTGTGTTTACAGTGGTCATATAATAGATTGTGTTTACAGTGTTCATATAATAGATTGTGTTTACAGTGGTCATGTAATAGGTTATGTTTACAGTGTTCATATAATAGGTTATGTTTACAGTGGTCATATAATAGGTTATGTTTACAGTGGTCATATAATAGGTTGTGTTTACAGTGTTCATATAATAGGTTATGTTTACAGTGGTCATATAATAGGTTATGTTTACAGTGTTCATATAATAGGTTATGTTTACAGTGTTCATATAATAGGTTATGTTTACAGTGGTCATATAATAGATTGTGTTTACAGTGTTCATATAATAGGTTATGTTTACAGTGGTCATGTAATAGGTTGTGTTTACAGTGTTAATATAATAGGTTGTGTTTACATTGGTCATATAATAGATTGTGTTTACAGTTTTCATATAATAGGTTATGTTTAAAGTGGTAATGTAATAGGTTATGTTTACAGTGGTCATGTAATAGGTTATGTTTACAGTGGTCATGTAATAGGTTATGTTTACAGTGGTCATGTAATAGGTTATGTTTACAGTGGTCATTTAATAGATTGTGTTTACAGTTGTCATGTAATAGGTTATGTTTACAGTGGTCATGTAATAGGTTGTGTTTACAGTGGTCATGTAATAGATTGTGTTTACAGTGGTCATATAATAGGTTATGTTTACAGTGGTCATATAATAGGTTATATTTACAGTGGTCATGTAATAGGTTATGTTTACAGTGGTAATGTAATAGGTTATGTTTACAGTGGTCATGTAATAGATTGTGTTTACAGTGGTCATGTAATAGGTTATGTTTACAGTGGTCATGTAATAGGTTGTGTTTACAGTGGTCATGTAATAGATTGTGTTTACAGTGTTCATATAATAGGTTATGTTTACAGTGGTCATGTAATAGGTTATGTTTACAGTGGTCATATAATAGGTTATGTTTACATTGGTCATGTAATAGGTTGTGTTTACAGTGTTCATATAATAGGTTATGATTACATTGGTCATGTAATAGGTTGTGTTTACAGTGGTCATGTAATAGATTGTGTTTACAGTGGTCATATAATAGGTTATGTTTACAGTGGTCATGTAATAGGTTATGTTTACAGTCTTCATGTAATAGGTTGTGTTTACAGTGGTCATATAATAGGTTATGTTTACAGTGGTCATGTAATAGGTTGTGATTACAGTGGTCATGTAATAGGTTGTGTTTACAGTGTTAATATAATACGTTGTGTTTACAGTGGTCATATAATAGATTGTGTTTACAGTTTTCATATAATAGGTTATGTTTAAAGTGGTAATGTAATAGGTTATGTTTACAGTGGTCATGTAATTGGTTATGTTTACAGTGGTCATGTAATAGGTTATGTTTACAGTGGTCATGTAAAAGGTTATGTTTACAGTGGTCATTTAATAGATTGTGTTTACAGTTGTCATGTAATAGGTTATGTTTACAGTGGTCATGTAATAGGTTGTGTTTACAGTGGTCATGTAATAGATTGTGTTTACAGTGGTCATATAATAGGTTATGTTTACAGTGGTCATATAATAGGTTATATTTACAGTGGTCATGTAATAGGTTATGTTTACAGTGGTAATGTAATAGGTTATGTTTACAGTGGTCATGTAATCGATTGTGTTTACAGTGGTCATGTAGTAGGTTATGTTTACAGTGGTCATGTAATAGGTTGTGTTTACAGTGGTCATGTAATAGATTGTGTTTACAGTGTTCATATAATAGGTTATGTTTACAGTGGTCATGTAATAGGTTATGTTTACAGTGGTCATATAATAGGTTATGTTTACATTGGTCATGTAATAGGTTGTGTTTACAGTGTTCATATAATAGGTTATGTTTACATTGGTCATGTAATAGGTTGTGTTTACAGTGGTCATGTAATAGATTGTGTTTACAGTGGTCATATAATAGGTTATGTTTACAGTGGTCATGTAATAGGTTATGTTTACAGTCTTCATGTAATAGGTTCTGTTTACAGTGGTCATATAATAGGTTATGTTTACAGTGGTCATGTAATAGATTGTGTTTACAGTGGTCATATAATAGGTTATGTTTACAGTGGTCATGTAATAGGTTGTGATTACAGTGGTCATGTAATAGATTGTGTTTACAGTGGTCATGTAATAGATTATGTTTACAGTGGTCATATAATAGGTTATGTTTACAATTGTCATATAATAGGTTGTGTTTACAGTGGTCATATAATAGGTTATGTTTACAGTGGTCATATAATAGATTGTGTTTACAGTGGTCATGTAATAGGTTATGTTTACAGTGTTCACATAATAGGTTGTGTTTACACTGTTCACATAATAGGTTGTGTTTACAGTGGTCATGTAATAGGTTGTGTTTACAGTGGTCATGTAACAGGTTGTGTTTACACTGTTCACATAATAGGTTGTGTTTACACTGTTCACATAATAGGTTGTGTTTACAGTGGTCATATAATAGGTTGTGTTTACACTGTTCACATAATAGGTTGTGTTTACAGTGGTCATATAATAGGTTATGTTTACAGTGGTAATATAATAGATTGTGTTTACAGTGTTCATATAATAGGTTATGTTTACAGTGGTCATGTAATAGGTTGTGTTTACAGTGTTCAAATAATAGGTTGTGTTTACAGTGGTCATATAATAGATTGTGTTTACAGTGTTCATATAATAGGTTATGTTTAAAGTGGTGATGTAATAGGTTATGTTTACAGTGGTCATGTAATAGGTTATGTTTACAGTGGTCATGTAATAGGTTATGTTTACAGTGGTCATGTAATAGGTTATGTTTACAGTGGTCATTTAATAGATTGTGTTTACAGTGGTCATGTAATAGGTTATGTTTACAGTGGTCATGTAATAGGTTATGTTTACAGTGGTCATTTAATAGATTGTGTTTACAGTTGTCATGTAATAGGTTATGTTTACAGTGGTCATGTAATAGGTTGTGTTTACAGTGGTCATGTAATAGATTGTGTTTACAGTGGTCATATAATAGGTTATGTTTACAGTGGTCATATAATAGGTTATATTTACAGTGGTCATGTAATAGGTTATGTTTACAGTGGTAATGTAATAGGTTATGTTTACAGTGGTCATGTAATAGATTGTGTTTACAGTGGTCATGTAGTAGGTTATGTTTACAGTGGTCATGTAATAGGTTGTGTTTACAGTGGTCATGTAATAGATTATGTTTACAGTGGTCATGTAATAAGTTGTGTTTACAGTGGTCATGTAATAGGTTATGTTTACAGTGGTCAAGTAATAGGTTGTGTTTACTGTGGTCATTTAATAGATTATGTTTACAGTGGTCATGTAATAAGTTGTGTTTACAGTGGTTATGTAATAGATTATGTTTACAGTGGTCATGTAATAAGTTGTGTTTACAGTGGTCATGTAATAGGTTATGTTTACAGTGGTCAAGTAATAGGTTGTGTTTACTGTGGTCATGTAATAGATTATGTTTACAGTGGTCATGTAATAGGTTGTGTTTACAGTGGTCATGTAATAGATTGTGTTTACAGTGGTCATGTAATAGGTTATGTTTCCAGTGGTCATGTAATAGATTGTGTTTACAGTGGTCATGTAATAGATTGTGTTTACAGTGGTCATGTAATAGATTGTGTTTACAGTGGTCATGTAATAGGTTATGTTTACAGTGGTCATGTAATAGGTTATTTTTACAGTGGTCATGTAATAGATTGTGTTTACAGTTTTCATGTAATAGGCTACGTCTAGTGTTCATGTAATAGGTTTTTACTGTGGTCATTTAAAATGTTGTGTTTACAGTGGTAATGGAATAGGTTGTGTTTACAGTGGTCATGTAATAGGTTGTGTTTACAGTGGTAATGGAATAGGTTGTGTTTACAGTGGTAATGGAATAGGTTATGTTTACAGTGGTCATGTAATAGATTGTGTTTACAGTGGTAATGGAATAGGTTGTGTTTACAGTGGTAATGGAATAGGTTATGTTTACAGTGGTCATGTAATAGATTGTGTTTACAGTGGTCATGTAATAGGTTATGTTTACAGTGGTCATATAATAGGTTGTGTTTACAGTGTTCATGTAATAGATTGTGTTTACAGTGGTCATGTAATAGATTGTGTTTAGAATGGTCATGTAATAGATTGTGTTTACAGTGGTCATATAATAGGTTATGTTTACAGTGGTCATGTAATAGATTGTGTTTACAGTGTTCATGTAATAGATTGTGTTTACAGTGGTCATGTAATAGATTGTGTTTACAGTGGTCATATAATAGGTTATGTTTACAGTGGTCATGTAATAGATTGTGTTTACAATGGTCATGTAATAGGTTATGTTTACAGTGTTCATATAATAGGTTATGTTTACAGTGGTCATATAATAGGCTATGTTTACAGTGTTCATATAATAGGTTGTGTTTACAGTGGTCATATAATAGATTGTGTTTACAGTGTTCATATAATAGATTGTGTTTACAGTGGTCATGTAATAGGTTATGTTTACAGTGTTCATATAATAGGTTATGTTTACAGTGGTCATATAATAGGTTATGTTTACAGTGGTCATATAATAGGTTGTGTTTACAGTGTTCATATAATAGGTTATGTTTACAGTGGTCATATAATAGGTTATGTTTACAGTGTTCATATAATAGGTTATGTTTACAGTGTTCATATAATAGGTTATGTTTACAGTGGTCATATAATAGATTGTGTTTACAGTGTTCATATAATAGGTTATGTTTACAGTGGTCATGTAATAGGTTGTGTTTACAGTGTTCATATAATAGGTTGTGTTTACAGTGGTCATATAATAGATTGTGTTTACAGTGTTCATATAATAGGTTATGTTTAAAGTGGTAATGTAATAGGTTATGTTTACAGTGGTCATGTAATAGGTTATGTTTACAGTGGTCATGTAA
Source organism: Cepaea hortensis (assembly GCA_963921405.1). Classification (NCBI taxonomy): domain Eukaryota; kingdom Metazoa; phylum Mollusca; class Gastropoda; order Stylommatophora; family Helicidae; genus Cepaea; species Cepaea hortensis. Next base: position 5,708,471 of record OY992876.1, on the reverse strand, counting down.
TAGGTTATGTTTACAGTGGTCATGTAATAGGTTATGTTTACAGTGGTCATTTAATAGATTGTGTTTACAGTTGTCATGTAATAGGTTATGTTTACAGTGGTCATGTAATAGGTTGTGTTTACAGTGGTCATGTAATAGATTGTGTTTACAGTGGTCATATAATAGGTTATGTTTACAGTGGTCATATAATAGGTTATATTTACAGTGGTCATGTAATAGGTTATGTTTACAGTGGTAATGTAATAGGTTATGTTTACAGTGGTCATGTAATAGATTGTGTTTACAGTGGTCATGTAATAGGTTATGTTTACAGTGGTCATGTAATAGGTTGTGTTTACAGTGGTCATGTAATAGATTGTGTTTACAGTGTTAATATAATAGGTTATGTTTACAGTGGTCATGTAATAGGTTATGTTTACAGTGGTCATATAATAGGTTATGTTTACATTGGTCATGTAATAGGTTGTGTTTACAGTGTTCATATAATAGGTTATGTTTACATTGGTCATGTAATAGGTTGTGTTTACAGTGGTCATGTAATAGATTGTGTTTACAGTGGTCATATAATAGGTTATGTTTACAGTGGTCATGTAATAGGTTATGTTTACAGTCTTCATGTAATAGGTTGTGTTTACAGTGGTCATATAATAGGTTATGTTTACAGTGGTCATGTAATAGATTGTGTTTACAGTGGTCATATAATAGGTTATGTTTACAGTGGTCATGTAATAGGTTGTGATTACAGTGGTCATGTAATAGATTGTGTTTACAGTGGTCATGTAATAGATTATGTTTACAGTGGTCATATAATAGGTTATGTTTACAATTGTCATATAATAGGTTGTGTTTACAGTGGTCATATAATAGGTTATGTTTACAGTGGTCATATAATAGATTGTGTTTACAGTGGTCATGTAATAGGTTATGTTTACAGTGGTCATATAATAGATTGTGTTTACAGTGGTCATATAATAGGTTATGTTTACAGTGGTCATGTAATAGGTTGTGTTTACAGTGGTCATATAATAGATTGTGTTTACAGTGGTCATGTAATAGGTTGTGTTTACAGTGGTCATGTAATAGGTTGTGTTTACAGTGGTCATGTAATAGGTTGTGTTTACAGTGGTCATGTAATAGGTTGTGTTTACACTGTTCACATAATAGGTTGTGTTTACAGTGGTCATGTAATAGGTTGTGTTTACACTGTTCACATAATAGGTTGTGTTTACAGTGGTCATGTAATAGGTTGTGTTTACAGTAGTCATATAATAGGTTGTGTTTACAGTGTTCATATAATAGGTTATGTTTACAGTGGTCATATAATAGGTTATGTTTACAGTGGTCATGTAATAGGTTATGTTTACAGTGGTCATGTAATAGGTTATGTTTACAGCGGTCATGTAATAGATTGTGTTTACAGTGGTCATGTAATAGGTTATGTTTACAGTGGTCATGTAATAGATTGTGTTTACAGTGGTCATGTAATAGGTTATGTTTACAGTGGTCATGTAATAGATTGTGTTTACAGTGGTCATATAATAGGTTATGTTTACAGTGGTCATGTAATAGATTGTGTTTACAGTGTTCATGTAATAGATTGTGTTTACAGTGGTCATGTAATAGATTGTGTTTACAGTGGTCATATAATAGGTTATGTTTACAGTGGTCATGTAATAGATTGTGTTTACAATGGTCATGTAATAGGTTATGTTTACAGTGTTCATATAATAGGTTATGTTTACAGTGGTCATATAATAGGCTATGTTTACAGTGTTCATATAATAGGTTGTGTTTACAGTGGTCATATAATAGATTGTGTTTACAGTGTTCATATAATAGATTGTGTTTACAGTGGTCATGTAATAGGTTATGTTTACAGTGTTCATATAATAGGTTATGTTTACAGTGGTCATATAATAGGTTATGTTTACAGTGGTCATATAATAGGTTGTGTTTACAGTGTTCATATAATAGGTTATGTTTACAGTGGTCATATAATAGGTTATGTTTACAGTGTTCATATAATAGGTTATGTTTACAGTGTTCATATAATAGGTTATGTTTACAGTGGTCATATAATAGATTGTGTTTACAGTGTTCATATAATAGGTTATGTTTACAGTGGTCATGTAATAGGTTGTGTTTACAGTGTTAATATAATAGGTTGTGTTTACATTGGTCATATAATAGATTGTGTTTACAGTTTTCATATAATAGGTTATGTTTAAAGTGGTAATGTAATAGGTTATGTTTACAGTGGTCATGTAATAGGTTATGTTTACAGTGGTCATGTAATAGGTTATGTTTACAGTGGTCATGTAATAGGTTATGTTTACAGTGGTCATTTAATAGATTGTGTTTACAGTTGTCATGTAATAGGTTATGTTTACAGTGGTCATGTAATAGGTTGTGTTTACAGTGGTCATGTAATAGATTGTGTTTACAGTGGTCATATAATAGGTTATGTTTACAGTGGTCATATAATAGGTTATATTTACAGTGGTCATGTAATAGGTTATGTTTACAGTGGTAATGTAATAGGTTATGTTTACAGTGGTCATGTAATAGATTGTGTTTACAGTGGTCATGTAATAGGTTATGTTTACAGTGGTCATGTAATAGGTTGTGTTTACAGTGGTCATGTAATAGATTGTGTTTACAGTGTTCATATAATAGGTTATGTTTACAGTGGTCATGTAATAGGTTATGTTTACAGTGGTCATATAATAGGTTATGTTTACATTGGTCATGTAATAGGTTGTGTTTACAGTGTTCATATAATAGGTTATGATTACATTGGTCATGTAATAGGTTGTGTTTACAGTGGTCATGTAATAGATTGTGTTTACAGTGGTCATATAATAGGTTATGTTTACAGTGGTCATGTAATAGGTTATGTTTACAGTCTTCATGTAATAGGTTGTGTTTACAGTGGTCATATAATAGGTTATGTTTACAGTGGTCATGTAATAGGTTGTGATTACAGTGGTCATGTAATAGGTTGTGTTTACAGTGTTAATATAATACGTTGTGTTTACAGTGGTCATATAATAGATTGTGTTTACAGTTTTCATATAATAGGTTATGTTTAAAGTGGTAATGTAATAGGTTATGTTTACAGTGGTCATGTAATTGGTTATGTTTACAGTGGTCATGTAATAGGTTATGTTTACAGTGGTCATGTAAAAGGTTATGTTTACAGTGGTCATTTAATAGATTGTGTTTACAGTTGTCATGTAATAGGTTATGTTTACAGTGGTCATGTAATAGGTTGTGTTTACAGTGGTCATGTAATAGATTGTGCTTACAGTGGTCATATAATAGGTTATGTTTACAGTGGTCATATAATAGGTTATATTTACAGTGGTCATGTAATAGGTTATGTTTACAGTGGTAATGTAATAGGTTATGTTTACAGTGGTCATGTAATCGATTGTGTTTACAGTGGTCATGTAGTAGGTTATGTTTACAGTGGTCATGTAATAGGTTGTGTTTACAGTGGTCATGTAATAGATTGTGTTTACAGTGTTCATATAATAGGTTATGTTTACAGTGGTCATGTAATAGGTTATGTTTACAGTGGTCATATAATAGGTTATGTTTACATTGGTCATGTAATAGGTTGTGTTTACAGTGTTCATATAATAGGTTATGTTTACATTGGTCATGTAATAGGTTGTGTTTACAGTGGTCATGTAATAGATTGTGTTTACAGTGGTCATATAATAGGTTATGTTTACAGTGGTCATGTAATAGGTTATGTTTACAGTCTTCATGTAATAGGTTGTGTTTACAGTGGTCATATAATAGGTTATGTTTACAGTGGTCATGTAATAGATTGTGTTTACAGTGGTCATATAATAGGTTATGTTTACAGTGGTCATGTAATAGGTTGTGATTACAGTGGTCATGTAATAGATTGTGTTTACAGTGGTCATGTAATAGATTATGTTTACAGTGGTCATATAATAGGTTATGTTTACAATTGTCATATAATAGGTTGTGTTTACAGTGGTCATATAATAGGTTATGTTTACAGTGGTCATATAATAGATTGTGTTTACAGTGGTCATGTAATAGGTTATGTTTACAGTGTTCACATAATAGGTTGTGTTTACACTGTTCACATAATAGGTTGTGTTTACAGTGGTCATGTAATAGGTTGTGTTTACAGTGGTCATGTAACAGGTTGTGTTTACACTGTTCACATAATAGGTTGTGTTTACACTGTTCACATAATAGGTTGTGTTTACAGTGGTCATATAATAGGTTGTGTTTACACTGTTCACATAATAGGTTGTGTTTACAGTGGTCATATAATAGGTTATGTTTACAGTGGTAATATAATAGATTGTGTTTACAGTGTTCATATAATAGGTTATGTTTACAGTGGTCATGTAATAGGTTGTGTTTACAGTGTTCAAATAATAGGTTGTGTTTACAGTGGTCATATAATAGATTGTGTTTACAGTGTTCATATAATAGGTTATGTTTAAAGTGGTGATGTAATAGGTTATGTTTACAATGGTCATGTAATAGGTTATGTTTACAGTGGTCATGTAATAGGTTATGTTTACAGTGGTCATGTAATAGGTTATGTTTACAGTGGTCATTTAATAGATTGTGTTTACAGTGGTCATGTAATAGGTTATGTTTACAGTGGTCATGTAATAGGTTATGTTTACAGTGGTCATTTAATAGATTGTGTTTACAGTTGTCATGTAATAGGTTATGTTTACAGTGGTCATGTAATAGGTTGTGTTTACAGTGGTCATGTAATAGATTGTGTTTACAGTGGTCATATAATAGGTTATGTTTACAGTGGTCATATAATAGGTTATATTTACAGTGGTCATGTAATAGGTTATGTTTACAGTGGTAATGTAATAGGTTATGTTTACAGTGGTCATGTAATAGATTGTGTTTACAGTGGTCATGTAGTAGGTTATGTTTACAGTGGTCATGTAATAGGTTGTGTTTACATTGGTCATGTAATAGATTGTGTTTACAGTGTTCATATAATAGGTTATGTTTACAGTGGTCATGTAATAGGTTATGTTTACAGTGGTCATATAATAGGTTATGTTTACATTGGTCATGTAATAGGTTGTGTTTACAGTGTTCATATAATAGATTATGTTTACATTGGTCATGTAATAGGTTGTGTTTACAGTGGTCATGTAATAGATTGTGTTTACAGTGGTCATATAATAGGTTATGTTTACAGTGGTCATGTAATAGGTTATGTTTACAGTCTTCATGTAATAGGTTGTGTTTACAGTGGTCATATAATAGGTTATGTTTACAGTGGTCATGTAATAGATTGTGTTTACAGTGGTCATATAATAGGTTATGTTTACAGTGGTCATGTAATAGGTTGTGATTACAGTGGTCATGTAATAGATTGTGTTTACAGTTGTCATGTAATAGATTATGTTTACAGTGGTCATATAATAGGTTATGTTTACAATTGTCATATAATAGGTTGTGTTTACAGTGGTCATATAATAGGTTATGTTTACAGTGGTCATATAATAGATTGTGTTTACAGTGGTCATGTAATAGGTTATGTTTACAGTGTTCACATAATAGGTTGTGTTTACACTGTTCACATAATAGGTTGTGTTTACAGTGGTCATGTAATAGGTTGTGTTTACAGTGGTCATGTAATAGGTTGTGTTTACACTGTTCACATAATAGGTTGTGTTTACACTGTTCACATAATAGGTTGTGTTTACAGTGGTCATGTAATAGGTTGTGTTTACACTGTTCACATAATAGGTTGTGTTTACACTGTTCACATAATAGGTTGTGTTTACAGTTTTCATGTAATAGGTTGTGTTTACAGTGGTCATGTAATAGGTTGTGTTTACAGTGGTCATGTAATAGGTTGTGTTTACACTGTTCACATAATAGGTTGTGTTTACAGTGGTCATGTAATAGGTTGTGTTTACACTGTTCACATAATAGGTTGTGTTTACAGTGGTCATGTAATAGGTTGTGTTTACAGTAGTCATATAATAGGTTGTGTTTACAGTGTTCATATAATAGGTTATGTTTACAGTGGTCATATAATAGGTTATGTTTACAGTGGTCATGTAATAGGTTATGTTTACAGTGGTCGTGTAATAGGTTATGTTTACAGCGGTCATGTAATAGATTGTGTTTACAGTGGTCATGTAATAGGTTATGTTTACAGTGGTCATGTAATAGATTGTGTTTACAGAGGTCATGTAATAGGTTATGTTTACAGTGGTCATGTAATAGATTGTGTTTACAGTGGTCATATAATAGGTTATGTTTACAGTGGTCATGTAATAGGTTGTGTTTACAGTGGTCATATAATAGGTTATGTTTACAGTGGTCATGTAATAGATTGTGTTTACAGTGGTCATGTAATAGGTTATGTTTACAGTGGTCATGTAATAGATTGTGTCTACAGTGGTCATGTAATAGATTGTGTTTACAGTGGTCATGTAATAGATTATGTTTACAGTGGTCATGTAATAGGTTGTGTTTACAGTGTTCATGTAATAGATTATGTTTACAGTGGTCACGTAATAGGTTATGTTTACAGTGGTCATGTAATAGGTTGTGTTTACAGTAGTCATGTAATAGGTTATGTTTACAGTGGTCATGTAATAAATTGTGTTTACAGTGGTCATGTAATAGGTTATGTTTACAGTGGTCATGTAATAGATTGTGTTTACAGTGGTCATGTAATAGGTTATGTTTACAGTGGTCATGTAATAGGTTATGTTTACAGTGGTCATGTAATAGATTGTGCTTAGAGTGGTCATGTAATAAGTTGTGTTTACAGTGGTCATGTAATAGATTGTGTTTACAGTGGTCATGTAATAGATTGTGTTTACAGTGGTCATATAATAGGTTATGTTTACAGTGGTCATGTAATAGATTGTGTTTACAGTGGTCATGTAATAGATTGTGTTTACAGTGGTCATATAATAGGTTGTGTTTACAGTGGTCATGTAATAGATTGTGTTTACAGTGGTCATGTAATAGGTTATGTTTACAGTGGTCATGTAATAGATTGTGTTTACAGTGGTCATGTAATAGGTTATGTTTACAGTGGTCATGTAATAGATTGTGTTTACAGTGGTCATGTAATAGATTGTGTTTACAGTGGTCATGTAATAGATTGTGTTTACAGTGGTCATATAATAGGTTATGTTTACAGTGGTCATATAATAGGCTATGTTTACAGTGTTCATATAATAGGTTGTGTTTACAGTGGTCATATAATAGATTGTGTTTACAGTGTTCATATAATAGATTGTGTTTACAGTGGTCATGTAATAGGTTATGTTTACAGTGTTCATATAATAGGTTATGTTTACAGTGGTCATATAATAGGTTATGTTTACAGTGGTCATATAATAGGTTGTGTTTACAGTGTTCATATAATAGGTTATGTTTACAGTGGTCATATAATAGGTTATGTTTACAGTGGTCATGTAATAGGTTGTGTTTACAGTGGTCATGTAATAGATTGTGTTTACAGTGGTCATATAATAGATTGTGTTTACAGTGGTCATATAATAGGTTATATTTACAGTGGTCATGTAATAGGTTATGTTTACAGTGGTAATGTAATAGGTTATGTTTACAGTGGTCATGTAATCGATTGTGTTTACAGTGGTCATGTAGTAGGTTATGTTTACAGTGGTCATGTAATAGGTTGTGTTTACAGTGGTCATGTAATAGATTGTGTTTACAGTGTTCATATAATAGGTTATGTTTACAGTGGTCATGTAATAGGTTATGTTTACAGTGGTCATATAATAGGTTATGTTTACATTGGTCATGTAATAGGTTGTGTTTACAGTGTTCATATAATAGGTTATGTTTACATTGGTCATGTAATAGGTTGTGTTTACAGTGGTCATGTAATAGATTGTGTTTACAGTGGTCATATAATAGGTTATGTTTACAGTGGTCATGTAATAGGTTATGTTTACAGTCTTCATGTAATAGGTTGTGTTTACAGTGGTCATATAATAGGTTATGTTTACAGTGGTCATGTAATAGATTGTGTTTACAGTGGTCATATAATAGGTTATGTTTACAGTGGTCATGTAATAGGTTGTGATTACAGTGGTCATGTAATAGATTGTGTTTACAGTGGTCATGTAATAGATTATGTTTACAGTGGTCATATAATAGGTTATGTTTACAATTGTCATATAATAGGTTGTGTTTACAGTGGTCATATAATAGGTTATGTTTACAGTGGTCATATAATAGATTGTGTTTACAGTGGTCATGTAATAGGTTATGTTTACAGTGTTCACATAATAGGTTGTGTTTACACTGTTCACATAATAGGTTGTGTTTACAGTGGTCATGTAATAGGTTGTGTTTACAGTGGTCATGTAACAGGTTGTGTTTACACTGTTCACATAATAGGTTGTGTTTACACTGTTCACATAATAGGTTGTGTTTACAGTGGTCATATAATAGGTTGTGTTTACACTGTTCACATAATAGGTTGTGTTTACAGTGGTCATATAATAGGTTATGTTTACAGTGGTAATATAATAGATTGTGTTTACAGTGTTCATATAATAGGTTATGTTTACAGTGGTCATGTAATAGGTTGTGTTTACAGTGTTCAAATAATAGGTTGTGTTTACAGTGGTCATATAATAGATTGTGTTTACAGTGTTCATATAATAGGTTATGTTTAAAGTGGTGATGTAATAGGTTATGTTTACAGTGGTCATGTAATAGGTTATGTTTACAGTGGTCATGTAATAGGTTATGTTTACAGTGGTCATGTAATAGGTTATGTTTACAGTGGTCATTTAATAGATTGTGTTTACAGTGGTCATGTAATAGGTTATGTTTACAGTGGTCATGTAATAGGTTATGTTTACAGTGGTCATTTAATAGATTGTGTTTACAGTTGTCATGTAATAGGTTATGTTTACAGTGGTCATGTAATAGGTTGTGTTTACAGTGGTCATGTAATAGATTGTGTTTACAGTGGTCATATAATAGGTTATGTTTACAGTGGTCATATAATAGGTTATATTTACAGTGGTCATGTAATAGGTTATGTTTACAGTGGTAATGTAATAGGTTATGTTTACAGTGGTCATGTAATAGATTGTGTTTACAGTGGTCATGTAGTAGGTTATGTTTACAGTGGTCATGTAATAGGTTGTGTTTACAGTGGTCATGTAATAGATTGTGTTTACAGTGTTCATATAATAGGTTATGTTTACAGTGGTCATGTAATAGGTTATGTTTACAGTGGTCATATAATAGGTTATGTTTACATTGGTCATGTAATAGGTTGTGTTTACAGTGTTCATATAATAGATTATGTTTACATTGGTCATGTAATAGGTTGTGTTTACAGTGGTCATGTAATAGATTGTGTTTACAGTGGTCATATAATAGGTTATGTTTACAGTGGTCATGTAATAGGTTATGTTTACAGTCTTCATGTAATAGGTTGTGTTTACAGTGGTCATATAATAGGTTATGTTTACAGTGGTCATGTAATAGATTGTGTTTACAGTGGTCATATAATAGGTTATGTTTACAGTGGTCATGTAATAGGTTGTGATTACAGTGGTCATGTAATAGATTGTGTTTACAGTTGTCATGTAATAGATTATGTTTACAGTGGTCAAATAATAGGTTATGTTTACAATTGTCATATAATAGGTTGTGTTTACAGTGGTCATATAATAGGTTATGTTTACAGTGGTCATATAATAGATTGTGTTTACAGTGGTCATGTAATAGGTTATGTTTACAGTGTTCACATAATAGGTTGTGTTTACACTGTTCACATAATAGGTTGTGTTTACAGTGGTCATGTAATAGGTTGTGTTTACAGTGGTCATGTAATAGGTTGTGTTTACACTGTTCACATAATAGGTTGTGTTTACACTGTTCACATAATAGGTTGTGTTTACAGTGGTCATGTAATAGGTTGTGTTTACACTGTTCACATAATAGGTTGTGTTTACACTGTTCACATAATAGGTTGTGTTTACAGTTTTCATGTAATAGGTTGTGTTTACAGTGGTCATGTAATAGGTTGTGTTTACAGTGGTCATGTAATAGGTTGTGTTTACACTGTTCACATAATAGGTTGTGTTTACAGTGGTCATGTAATAGGTTGTGTTTACACTGTTCACATAATAGGTTGTGTTTACAGTGGTCATGTAATAGGTTGTGTTTACAGTAGTCATATAATAGGTTGTGTTTACAGTGTTCATATAATAGGTTATGTTTACAGTGGTCATATAATAGGTTATGTTTACAGTGGTCATGTAATAGGTTATGTTTACAGTGGTCGTGTAATAGGTTATGTTTACAGCGGTCATGTAATAGATTGTGTTTACAGTGGTCATGTAATAGGTTATGTTTACAGTGGTCATGTAATAGATTGTGTTTACAGAGGTCATGTAATAGGTTATGTTTACAGTGGTCATGTAATAGATTGTGTTTACAGTGGTCATATAATAGGTTATGTTTACAGTGGTCATGTAATAGGTTGTGTTTACAGTGGTCATATAATAGGTTATGTTTACAGTGGTCATGTAATAGATTGTGTTTACAGTGGTCATGTAATAGGTTATGTTTACAGTGGTCATGTAATAGATTGTGTCTACAGTGGTCATGTAATAGATTGTGTTTACAGTGGTCATGTAATAGATTATGTTTACAGTGGTCATGTAATAGGTTGTGTTTACAGTGTTCATGTAATAGATTATGTTTACAGTGGTCACGTAATAGGTTATGTTTACAGTGGTCATGTAATAGGTTGTGTTTACAGTAGTCATGTAATAGGTTATGTTTACAGTGGTCATGTAATAAATTGTGTTTACAGTGGTCATGTAATAGGTTATGTTTACAGTGGTCATGTAATAGATTGTGTTTACAGTGGTCATGTAATAGGTTATGTTTACAGTGGTCATGTAATAGGTTATGTTTACAGTGGTCATGTAATAGATTGTGCTTAGAGTGGTCATGTAATAAGTTGTGTTTACAGTGGTCATGTAATAGATTGTGTTTACAGTGGTCATGTAATAGATTGTGTTTACAGTGGTCATATAATAGGTTATGTTTACAGTGGTCATGTAATAGATTGTGTTTACAGTGGTCATGTAATAGATTGTGTTTACAGTGGTCATATAATAGGTTGTGTTTACAGTGGTCATGTAATAGATTGTGTTTACAGTGGTCATGTAATAGGTTATGTTTACAGTGGTCATGTAATAGATTGTGTTTACAGTGGTCATGTAATAGGTTATGTTTACAGTGGTCATGTAATAGATTGTGTTTACAGTGGTCATGTAATAGATTGTGTTTACAGTGGTCATGTAATAGATTGTGTTTACAGTGGTCATATAATAGGTTATGTTTACAGTGGTCATATAATAGGCTATGTTTACAGTGTTCATATAATAGGTTGTGTTTACAGTGGTCATATAATAGATTGTGTTTACAGTGTTCATATAATAGATTGTGTTTACAGTGGTCATGTAATAGGTTATGTTTACAGTGTTCATATAATAGGTTATGTTTACAGTGGTCATATAATAGGTTAAGTTTACAGTGGTCATATAATAGGTTGTGTTTACAGTGTTCATATAATAGGTTATGTTTACAGTGGTCATATAATAGGTTATGTTTACAGTGTTCATATAATAGGTTATGTTTACAGTGTTCATATAATAGGTTATGTTTACAGTGGTCATATAATAGATTGTGTTTACAGTGTTCATATAATAGGTTATGTTTACAGTGGTCATGTAATAGGTTGTGTTTACAGTGTTCATATAATAGGTTGTGTTTACAGTGGTCATATAATAGATTGTGTTTACAGTGTTCATATAATAGGTTATGTTTAAAGTGGTAATGTAATAGGTTATGTTTACAGTGGTCACGTAATAGGTTATGTTTACAGTGGTCATGTAATAGGTTATGTTTACAGTGGTCATGTAATAGGTTATGTTTACAGTGGTCATTTAATAGATTGTGTTTACAGTTGTCATGTAATAGGTTATGTTTACAGTGGTCATGTAATAGGTTGTGTTTACAGTGGTCATGTAATAGATTGTGTTTACAGTGGTCATATAATAGGTTATGTTTACAGTGGTCATATAATAGGTTATATTTACAGTGGTCATGTAATAGGTTATGTTTACAGTGGTAATGTAATAGGTTATGTTTACAGTGGTCATGTAATAGATTGTGTTTACAGTGGTCATGTAATAGGTTATGTTTACAGTGGTCATGTAATAGGTTGTGTTTACAGTGGTCATGTAATAGATTGTGTTTACAGTGTTCATATAATAGGTTATGTTTACAGTGGTCATGTAATAGGTTATGTTTACAGTGGTCATATAATAGGTTATGTTTACATTGGTCATGTAATAGGTTGTGTTTACAGTGTTCATATAATAGGTTATGTTTACATTGGTCATGTAATAGGTTGTGTTTACAGTGGTCATGTAATAGATTGTGTTTACAGTGGTCATATAATAGGTTATGTTTACAGTGGTCATGTAATATGTTATGTTTACAGTCTTCATGTAATAGGTTGTGTTTACAGTGGTCATATAATAGGTTATGTTTACAGTGGTCATGTAATAGATTGTGTTTACAGTGGTCATATAATAGGTTATGTTTACAGTGGTCATGTAATAGGTTGTGATTACAGTGGTCATGTAATAGATTGTGTTTACAGTGGTCATGTAATAGATTATGTTTACAGTGGTCATATAATAGATTATGTTTACAATTGTCATATAATAGGTTGTGTTTACAGTGGTCATATAATAGGTTATGTTTACAGTGGTCATATAATAGATTGTGTTTACAGTGTTCACATAATAGGTTGTGTTTACACTGTTCACATAATAGGTTGTGTTTACAGTGGTCATGTAATAGGTTGTGTTTACACTGTTCACATAATAGGTTGTGTTTACACTGTTCACATAATAGGTTGTGTTTACAGTGGTCATGTAATAGGTTGTGTTTACAGTGGTCATGTAATAGGTTGTGTTTACAGTGGTCATGTAATAGGTTGTGTTTACACTGTTCACATAATAGGTTGTGTTTACAGTGGTCATGTAATAGGTTGTGTTTACACTGTTCACATAATAGGTTGTGTTTACAGTGGTCATGTAATAGGTTCTGTTTACAGTAGTCATATAATAGGTTGTGTTTACAGTGTTCATATAATAGGTTATGTTTACAGTGGTCATATAATAGGTTATGTTTACAGTGGTCATGTAATAGGTTATGTTTACAGTGGTCATGTAATAGGTTATGTTTACAGCGGTCATGTAATAGATTGTGTTTACAGTGGTCATGTAATAGGTTATGTTTACAGTGGTCATGTAATAGATTGTGTTTACAGTGGTCATGTAATAGATTATGTTTACAGTGGTCATGTAATAGGTTGTGTTTACAGTGTTCATGTAATAGATTATGTTTACAGTGGTCACGTAATAGGTTATGTTTACAGTGGTCATGTCATAGGTTATGTTTACAGTGGTCATGTAATAGGTTATGTTTACAGTGGTCATGTAATAAATTGTGTTTACAGTGGTCATGTAATAGGTTATGTTTACAGTGGTCATGTAATAGATTGTGTTTACAGTGGTCATGTAATAGGTTATGTTTACAGTGGTCATGTAATAGGTTATGTTTACAGTGGTCATGTAATAGATTGTGCTTAGAGTGGTCATGTAATAAGTTGTGTTTACAGTGGTCATGTAATAGATTGTGTTTACAGTGGTCATGTAATAGATTGTGTTTACAGTGGTCATATAATAGGTTATGTTTACAGTGGTCATGTAATAGATTGTGTTTACAGTGGTCATGTAATAGATTGTGTTTACAGTGGTCATATAATAGGTTGTGTTTACAGTGGTCATGTAATAGATTGTGTTTACAGTGGTCATGTAATAGGTTATGTTTACAGTGGTCATGTAATAGATTGTGTTTACAGTGGTCATGTAATAGGTTATGTTTACAGTGGTCATGTAATAGATTGTGTTTACAGTGGTCATGTAATAGATTGTGTTTACAGTGGTCATGTAATAGATTGTGTTTACAGTGGTCATATAATAGGTTATATTTACAGTGGTCATATAATAGGTTATGTTTACATTGGTCATGTAATAGGTTGTGTTTACAGTGTTCATATAATAGGTTATGTTTACATTGGTCATGTAATAGGTTGTGTTTACAGTGGTCATGTAATAGATTGTGTTTACAGTGGTCATATAATAGGTTATGTTTACAGTCTTCATGTAATAGGTTGTGTTTACAGTGGTCATATAATAGGTTATGTTTACAGTGGTCATGTAATAGATTGTGTTTACAGTGGTCATATAATAGGTTATGTTTACAGTGGTCATGTAATAGGTTGTGTTTACAGTGGTCATGTAATAGATTGTGTTTACAGTGGTCATGTAATAGATTATGTTTACAGTGGTCATATAATAGGTTATGTTTACAATTGTCATATAATAGGTTGTGTTTACAGTGGTCATATAATAGGTTATGTTTACAGTGGTCATATAATAGATTGTGTTTACAGCGGTCATGTAATAGGTTATGTTTACAGTGGTAATATAATAGATTGTGTTTACAGTGGTCATATAATAGGTTATGTTTACAGTGGTCATGTAATAGGTTGTGTTTACAGTGGTCATGTAATAGGTTGTGTTTAAAGTGGTCATGTAATAGGTTGTGTTTACAGTGGTCATGTAATAAGTTGTGTTTACAGTGTTCACATAATAGGTTGTGTTTACACTGTTCACATAATAGGTTGTGTTTACAGTGGTCATGTAATAGGTTGTGTTTACAGTGGTCATGTAATAGGTTGTGTTTACACTATTCACATAATAGGTTGTGTTTACACTGTTCACATAATAGGTTGTGTTTACAGTGGTCATGTAATAGGTTGTGTTTACAGTGGTCATACAATAGGTTATGTTTACAGTGGTCATGTAATAGATTGTGTTTACAGTGGTCATATAATAGATTATGTTTACAGTGGTCATGTAATAGGTTGTGTTTACAGTGGTCATGTAATAGATTGTGTTTACAGTGGTCATGTAATAGATTATGTTTACAGTGGTCATATAATAGGTTATGTTTACAATTGTCATATAATAGGTTGTGTTTACAGTGGTCATATAATAGGTTATGTTTACAGTGGTCATATAATAGATTGTGTTTACAGTGGTCATATAATAGGTTATGTTTACAGTGGTCATGTAATAGGTTGTGTTTACAGTGGTCATATAATAGATTGTGTTTACAGTGGTCATGTAATAGGTTGTGTTTACAGTGGTCATGTAATAGGTTGTGTTTACAGTGGTCATGTAATAAGTTGTGTTTACAGTGTTCACATAATAGGTTGTGTTTACACTGTTCACATAATAGGTTGTGTTTACAGTGGTCATGTAATAGGTTGTGTTTACAGTGGTCATGTAATAGGTTGTGTTTACACTATTCACATAATAGGTTGTGTTTACACTGTTCACATAATAGGTTGTGTTTACAGTGGTCATGTAATAGGTTGTGTTTACACTGTTCACATAATAGGTTGTGTTTACACTGTTCACATAATAGGTTGTGTTTACAGTGGTCATGTAATAGGTTGTGTTTACAGTGGTCATGTAATAGGTTGTGTTTACAGTGGTCATGTAATAGGTTGTGTTTACACTGTTCACATAATAGGTTGTGTTTACAGTGGTCATGTAATAGGTTGTGTTTACACTGTTCACATAATAGGTTGTGTTTACAGTGGTCATGTAATAGGTTGTGTTTACAGTGGTCATATAATAGGTTGTGTTTACAGTGTTCATATAATAGGTTATGTTTACAGTGGTCATATAATAAGTTATGTTTACAGTGGTCATGTAATAGGTTATGTTTACAGTGGTCATGTAATAGGTTATGTTTACAGCGGTCATGTAATAGATTGTGTTTACAGTGGTCATGTAATAGGTTATGTTTACAGTCGTCATGTAATAGATTGTGTTTACAGTGGTCATGTAATAGATTATGTTTACAGTGGTCATGTAATAGATTGTGTTTACAGTGGTCATATAATAGGTTATGTTTACAATGGTCATGTAATAGGTTGTGTTTACAGTGGTCATATAATAGGTTATGTTTACAGTGGTCATGTAATAGATTGTGTTTACAGTGGTCATGTAATAGGTTATGTTTACAGTGGTCATGTAATAAATTGTGTTTACAGTGGTCATGTAATAGATTGTGTTTACAGTGGTCATGTAATAGATTATGTTTACAGTGGTCATGTAATAGGTTGTGTTTACAGTGGTCATGTAATAGATTATGTTTACAGTGGTCATGTAATAGGTTATGTTTACAGTGGTCATGTAATAGGTTATGTTTACAGTGGTCATGTAATAGGTTATGTTTACAGTGGTCATGTAATAGAATGTGTTTACAGTGGTCATGTAATAGGTTATGTTTACAGTGGTCATGTAATAGATTATGTTTACAGTGGTCATATAATAGGTTATGTTTACAGTGGTCATGTAATAGGTTATGTTTACAGTGGTCATGTAATAGGTTATGTTTACAGTGGTCATGTAATAGGTTGTGTTTACAGTGGTCATGTAATAGGTTGTGTTTACAGTGGTCATATAATAGGTTATGTTTACAGTGGTCATGTAATAGATTATGTATACAGTGGTCATGTAATAGGTTGTGTTTACAGTGGTCATATAATAGATTGTGTTTACAGTGGTCATATAATAGATTGTGTTTACAGTGGTCATATAATAGGTTGTGTTTACAGTGGTCATATAATAGATTGTGTTTACAGTGGTCATGTAATAGGTTGTGTTTACAGTGGTCATGTAATAGATTGTGTTTACAGTGGTCATATAATAGGTTATGTTTACAGTGGTCATGTAATAGATTGTGCTTACAGTGGTCATATAATAGGTTATGTTTACAGTGGTCATGTAATAGATTGTGTTTACAGTGTTCATGTAATAGATTGTGTGTACAGTGGTCATGTAATAGGTTATGTTTGCAGTGGTCATATAATAGGTTATGTTTACAGTGGTCATGTAATAGATTGTGTTAACAGTGTTCATGTAATAGATTGTGTTTACAGTGTTCATGTAATAGATTGTGCTTAGAGTGGTCATGTAATAGATTGTGTTTACAGTGGTCATATAATAAGTTGTGTTTACAGTGGTCATGTAATAGGTTATGTTTACAGTGTTCATGTAATAGGTTGTGTTTACAGTGTTCATGTAATAGATTGTGCTTAGAGTGGTCATGTAATAGATTGTTTTTACAGTGGTCATATAATAGGTTATGTTTACAGTGTTCATGTAATAGGTTGTGTTTACAGTGTTCATGTAATAGATTGTGCTTAGAGTGGTCATGTAATAGATTGTGTTTACAGTGGTCATTTAATAAGTTGTGTTTACAGTGGTCATATAATAGGTTATGTTTACAGTGGTCATATAATAAGTTGTGGTTACAGTGGTCATATAATAGGTTATGTTTACAGTGTTCATGTAATAGGTTGTGTTTACAGTGTTCATGTAATAGGTTATGTTTACAGTGGTCATTCATAGTGGATCACATGTGACGTGCTTTTGTGTATTAGTAATCAGAATTACAATAATTACTAGAATATTATAGTGTCGTCATTATCATCATCTTTTGTCATGGCGAAAATTTTGAGCGGTCGTGTTTCGCCATCTCACAAGATCACCAGAACCGTGGATCAGCTCTGTGCTCTTGTCTCGACCATCCCAAAGGACCAAGCCATCCAGATATTTACATCTCTGTCTTTTCCCTGTTCTTTCCCCCTCAGTCTTGCCAGTTGTCACTAAATTCTCCAGTTTATTTTTTTTTTCTCTTAACGTGCCCCCTAAAAATCTTCACCATCTACATTTAAATTAAAAAAATTAATAGTTTGCGGTTTTTATTTGTTTCTTTTAGGACTCGCTCATTCGTATTCCTATCTGTCCATGGTATTCTTTACATTGCCCTCCGAAACAACATTACTATTGCCGTTAGATGTTTTTCAATGTGTCTGCTCATTGTCAGTGTTTTACATTCATACAAAAGAAAAGGTTCTATGTTGCACTTCAACACTCGTTTTCTCGTTACAACTGATTTTTATTCTAAATGTTCAGTATGTTTTTTATCCAGCAAAAAGCAACCTTTGTCAAAGGGATTCTTGTTCCAATCTCTTCAAGGCACCTTCCAGCAGATGTTATGACTGTTCCGAGATAATTGTACCGATTCACTTGTTGATTTTTTCTTTCTATTTTGCGGTCGCTCACTGTGAACTCAAGCGAGTCCATGCACGTGCTACTTATTATAGTACTCTGGACTGACATTTGCGAGTGGATTAGCTTTCCCTATTACCAGTGTCCCTCGTCATCAGGCGAACCCACTCCGACTTCTGAGATAATTGTGCTTTACGTCACCAAGTCAAGGACGAGAAGTCAACATTTTAATGCAACTTGCTGGTGCAGTGGCTGAACCTGGAATCAGCACACCGGAAGTTTAAGAGCGAGCGTTCCTATATATTCGGCCACGCCGACCTCCTGGTCACTTGCTGAAGAATATCCCCATTTACCCATATATCACATTGTGATATTTCTTTCTTCTTAGAGACCACCATAATCTTTGTCTTACGTCGCAGACATAATAAAATAAATAGGTTTGGGAATCCCCCATGCGGATGGATTCAATAACCTTTAGAAATAACTGAACTACAAATAACCACAACAATCTCCAGCCAGAAGACCTTTTGATGTTCACGACTCACACATAAAAGTATGACTGACCTCTGGGATCGTATTTTACCGTTGCTTCCTGTTGATTTGAATGTAAACAATTATGAAATTAACAGTATTATGTAGTATAATATAACACTGTCATTCAGCGTATGTGATTGATATAATATAACACTGTAATTCAGCGTATGTGATTGATATAATCCATCCATCCATCATGTGCCATGCCGGTAAGCGTGGGCGGTCATGTTCTGCCATCTCACTCGATCAACAGAGTCGTGGATCAGTTCCGTGTTTTTGTCTCGACCATGCCACAAGGCCAAGCCATCCAGATACTTGTTTCTAGGTCTTCCCCTTGGTCTGTTCCCCTCGATCTTACCAGTTGTCACCAAGTTCTCCAAATCATTTCTTCTCATAACATGCCCAAAAAATTGTGACTGTCTACGTCTAATGTCTCTGATCAGTTTACGATCTTCATTTGTTTCTTGAAGGACTTGTTCATTGGTCTTTCTGGCTGTCCATGGTATTCTTTGCATTTTCCTCAGAAACCACATTTCTACAGCCATCAGATGTTTTTCAGCCTGGCTGCTCATTGTCCAAGCTTCACATCCATATAAAAGTACAGGTTCTATGTAGCATCTCAACACTCTTTTTCTCGTTTCAATTGACATCTTTTTATTGGTCAGTATGTTTTTCATCTTGCTAAAGGCTACTTTTGCCATGGCGATTCTTGTTCTAATCTCTTCAAGGCATCTCCCATCAGATGTTATTACTGTTCCGAGGTAATTGTACCTATTCACTTGTTGAAGAATATTCCCATTTACTTGTATATTACACTGTGGTATTTCGTTCTTCTTAGTGACGACCATAATCTGTGTCTTTTTACAATTTAATTCTAACCCTTGTTGTTCACTGTGTGTAACAACCGCATCTACTAAATGTTGCAGGTCCTGTTCATTGTCTGCAATCAAGACTGTATCATCTGCATATCTAATGTTATTGATGCATCGTCCCCCAATGTTGATTCCTTCCATATTTTCAATATTTCTGAAAATATTTTCACTGTACAGGGAAAACAGATCTGGAGACATTACACATCCCTGTCTCACACCTCTCTTAATAGGCTGATATTGGCTTACTTCATTATCAACTCTTATGGCAGCTTGTTGTTTCCAATATATGTTTTTTACAAGTCTAAGGTCTTTCCCATCAATTTGTAGTTCTTCAAGCATCCTTATCATGTTGACATGTCTCACTTTATCAAAAGCCTTTGTGTAGTCAATGAAGCAAAGGTGTAGATCTTTGTTTACTTCTATAGAACGTTCGATTACGGTTCTCAGTATATACACAGCATTTACTGTACCCTTGCCTACTACAAACCCACATTGTTCTTCTCCTATTTCAGGTTGTATTTTCCTCCTAACTCTTTGCATGATAATTCTTAGCAAAATCTTCGTGATGTGACTCATTATACTAATTGTTCGATGTTGATCACATTCCAAGGCTCCTGATTTCTTTGGGATTGCAATAAATACAGAATTACATAACTCATGAGGTATGTTTCCAGTATCATATATTGTATTAAGCAGACTGGTAACTTTATCTATTCCATATTCTTCTAAAGCATTAATCATTTCTGTTGTGACGCTGTCTGGACCGGGGGTTTTGCCAGATTTCATATGATTAAGAGCATTCTGAACCTCCATCTTCAAAATTGCTGGCCCTTCATTGTTATTTTGAACATCATACTGTTCGTCTCTGTTATCGTCATACAGGTTTTTCACGTAATCTGACCATTCATGTAATATCTGATCTTTTTCTATTATGACTCTTCCATCTTTTGTCTTTAGGCAGCCTGCTGATGTACGTGTTCTTTGATTAGTAATCTCCTGAATTCTTTTGTGCATTAGTTTTGGATTTTTACTGTTGTGTTGTTTTTCAATTTCTCTGCAATTTTTCTCAAGCCATGTTTCTTTAGCCTCCTTACATAAGGTTCTGACTTTTCTGTGAATTTCTTCATATTTGGCAGGATTATTTTTGTTCTGTCTTCTTGTTTCCATTAGTTGTAAAATTTCTTCAGTCATCCATGTCTTACGGCCAACTTTCTTTACTTTTGAAATAGTTTTTTCTGCTGCACAACTGATTGAATTCTTCAGCATTTCCCATTGATCATCTACATCTTGAAATAGGATCTCTAGATCAGACAATAAATCAAATTTGTTCTTTACTTCTATGTTAAAATTATCTTGTATTTCTTTGTCAGTTTTCAATTTGCACAAGATTGATATAATATAACACTGTAATTCAGCGTATGTGATTGGTATAATATAACACTGTAATTCAGCGTATGTGATTGATATAATATAACACTGTAATTCAGCGTATGTGATTGATATAATATAACACTGTAATTCAGCGTATGTGATTGGTATAATATAACACTGTAATTCAGCGTATGTGATTGGTATAATATAACACTGTAATTCAGCGTATGTGATTGGTATAATATAACACTGTAATTCAGCGTATGTGATTGATATAATATAACACTGTAATTCAGCGTATGTGATTGATATAATATAACACTGTAATTCAGCGTATGAAATATTTACTCTAATTTATTACTAATAATATGTGACTGGCTTAGATAGTTAGTTTAGTCAACGGATCAACGGGTGTAACCCATAAGTGCTCCATTCTACTCCTAACTCAAGCCTGAGTCCAGAGAAACTCAGTTCAGTGCACGAACTCCGTAGTACCGGCGAGGATCCTGAAATACTGTGGGTAGATTTTTAACTCGAAATGTTGCCCGGGCAGCGCCGTTAGGCTACTCTTTTTCGATTTCCAACTGCGTCTTATCTCACTAGCATGAACTTTACAGAGGGTTAAATAAAAAACTTGGACCGGCAATATTTCCAAACACTGCACAATCATTAAAAATACACCCTATAGCAGTTAGCAAGGTACTTCAAGAAGAAGATGGTGAATAAATCTTTGTGGTACAGTTTATTTTCAGTGAAAATGGGAAGGTAACTTCACGATCTGGTTTAGATGACAAAATTAGATTGTAAATAAAGTCACAATTCACAGAAGGGATGAGATCAACCCCTAGAGTGAAGATATAGAAGATGGGTAGGACAAAAGCACAGAGAGAGCGCAGAGATACGAAAACACTAATACAAGCAGAAAAGTTCCCCAGCTTGCCAGGTCACCCTATAAAGAATAGATTTGAATACTTAGCTATGGGACGGTTGAAAAGAAGTAGTTTTATCCACCAGGCCAAACGACTCTGCAGAGAAACCACCGATCTGCCCACAGTTGGTATTCCCCTGAAAATAATTCCAGAGCGAACTGCATGGAAAGATGAACATAAACTATCTCTACAAATCCAGTCAAAAGTAAGAGGAATATTTGACAAGGAAGAATAAATACCAGCCATGGTACACAACCTATGGTGCTATTGACAGATGCAAAATCAGTACTCGAGGCGCTCCTGTCTGGGAAATTGTCAGTACTAAGGACACTACTTTCTGAACTTAGCTGTCAGCATAAGGTCACCATACAGTGGATACCATCTCACTGTGGAGTGGCCGGGAACCAGAGACCTGATCGATTAGCTAAGGAAGGAGTAAAAGAAGAACAGCCTGGTGTGCCCGTTACATACCACCAAAAGAAAAGAATGATCAAATCAGTCAGAAAGCCACCAAAACCTGCTCAAGATGACTACCACGTTATGGACAGAACAGAAGAAGTCATTATTCTGCGCCTCAGAACAGGACACAATAAATTACGCAACCACATGTATACAAAATTCAAGATTGGTGAAACAGTCATGTGCACACGTGGATTGGCGTCGCAGACAGCAAAGCTCATACTCCAAGACTGCCCAAACTACAACATATCTAGGC
>OY992876.1:5625754-5683254 GCA_963921405.1 Cepaea hortensis | reverse complement strand
AATGTAAACACAACCATATATTACAACCCTCACCCATGTAAACACAACCATATATTACAACCCTTACCCATGTAAACACAACCATATATTACAACCCTCACCCATGTGAACACAACCATGTATTACAACCCTTACCCATGTGAACACAACCATATATTACAACCCTCACCAATGTGAACACAACCATATATTACAACACTCACCCATGTAAACACAACCATATATTACAACCCTTACCCATGTAAACACAACCATATATTACAACCCTCACCAATGTGAACACAACCATATATTACAACACTCACCCATGTAAACACAACCATATATTACAACCCTTACCCATGTAAACACAACCATATATTACAACCCTCACCCATGTGAACACAACCATATATTACAACACTCATCCATGTAAACACAACCATATATTACAACCCTTACCCATGTAAACACAACCATATATTACAACACTCACCCATGTAAACACAACCATATATTACAACCCTCACCCATGTGAACACAACCATATATTACAACCCTCACCCATGTGAACACAACCATATATTACAACCCTCACCCATGTAAACACAACCATATATTACAACCCTCACCCATGTGAACACAACCATATATTACAACCCTCACCCATGTAAACACAACCATATATTACAACCCTCACCCATGTGAACACAACCATATATTACAACCCTCACCCATGTGAACACAACCATATATTACAACCCTCACCCATGTGAACACAACCATATATTACAACCCTCACCCATGTGAACACAACCATATATTACAACACTCACCCATGTAAACACAACCATATATTACAACCCTTACCCATGTAAACACAACCATATATTACAACCCTCACCCATGTAAACACAACCATATATTACAACCCTCACCCATGTGAACACAACCATGTATTACAACCCTTACCCACGTGAACACAACCATATATTACAACCCTCACCAATGTGAACACAACCATATATTACAACACTCACCCATGTAAACACAACCATATATTACAACCCTTACCCATGTAAACACAACCATATATTACAACCCTCACCAATGTGAACACAACCATATATTACAACACTCACCCATGTAAACACAACCATATATTACAACCCTTACCCATGTAAACACAACCATATATTACAACACTCACCCATGTAACACAACCATATATTACAACCCTTACCCATGTGAACACAACCAAGTAATACAACCCTCACCCATGTGAACACAACCATATATTACAACCCTTACCCATGTGAACACAACCATATATTACAACCCTCACCAATGTGAACACAACCATATATTACAACCCTTACCCATGTAAACACAACCATATATTACAACACTAATCCATGTAACACAACCATATATTACAACCCTTACCCATGTGAACACAACCAAGTAATACAACCCTCACCCATGTGAACACAACCATATATTACAACCCTTACCCATGTGAACACAACCATATATTACAACCCTCACCAATGTGAACACAACCATATATTACAACCCTTACCCATGTAAACACAACCATATATTACAACCCTCATCTTTGTGGACATAATCACAAGCATAACACCTTTTGTCCACGTGGAAATATAATTCAAACTTAATACCCACAATCTGCCTACATCGCACGATCAGTCAAGTACCATGATTCACCTAAACCCCAGACATTATTGACTCTATAGGACAATCGCCGAACTTGCATTAACTCGCAGCATACAGTAGTACAAACAATAGCACCTTTGTACGGACACATAATGAAATCAATATGGGCGCTGTAAATATGCAAGCAGAAACGCACAGCTGTTAGCTGAGTTCAATAGCCTACAGCTCAAAGATAAACATCTTTATTATTTGTAGAAATGAAACACGATGAGAGATTGTAAAGATAAACATCTTTATTTTTGTAGAAATGCGACACAGGGAAAGTTCGTCAATATGCCAATCCAGATTTCGACATGATTTCATTCTTTCTGATGGTCGTTTTAACACAGGCGCTGCTAAGGCTGTGGTCCCTCTTTGTGGTATTTCATGTCGTCATTCCCTCCTTGCTGCCATACACTGTGTAAGAGAGAAGTCTAGGTACACAAGTTAGACGCATCTAGGTCACTATGGGGGATGCGTGGTCCCGAGGTATGGTGTCCGCCTCGAGTGCTGGAGGTCCCGGGTTCAAGCCCCGGTGAGGACCGGGATTTTTTTCACGTGGACTTCTAGTAATAACATTTCCCCTGGTCTTTGGGTAGTGAGATCGGACGCCCGTGTGTATTGTTGAGCACGTAAAAAATCCCTTGGCAGTTGGAAATCGAAAAAGAGTAGCCTAACGGCGCTGCCCGGAAAAATTTCGAGTTAAAAATCTACCCAAAGTATTTCAGGTCCCTCGCCGGTGCTACAGAGTTCTTGCACTGAGCTGAGTTTTTCCAAACTCAGGTTTGAGTTAGGAGGAGAACGGAGCACTTATGGGTTATACCCGTGTGCCGTGATGTTGATCCATCGACTAAAACTAAACTAAACAGGTCACTATTCTCCCACCATCTTTAAGTCTTAAGCGCTAACTAGAGCCACGGATGGCAGTGTGATATGTGCCGTGGAAAACATGTTTATCCCGAAATCAGAAAGCCAATACTCTTGGGGTAGGTCGAATAACATCTCACATTTGGTAGAGAAGTACAGGAGGTCAAACTGTTTGTCGCACATGGGCAGTAGCAATAAATGTCAGTACGTGGGGAAAAGTAGTCAACAGTTGATTCTTGATCATCCTCCTCTCACTTGATCATCCTCCTGTCACTTGACCATCCTCCTGTCACTTGATCATCCTCCTGTCACTTGACCATCCTCCTGCCACTTGATCATCCTCCTGTCGCTTGACCATCCCATTGCCACTTGCCCATCCTCCTGTCACTTGATCATCCTTCTGTCACTTGATCATCCTCCTGTCACTTGATCATCCTCCTGTCGCTTGACCATCCCATTGCCACTTGAGCATCCTCCTGTCACTTGATCATCCTCCTATCACTTGATCATCCTCCTGTCACTTGACCATACTCCTGTCACTTGATCATCCTCCTGTCACTTGATCATCCTCCTGTCACTTGACCATACTCCTGTCACTTGATCATCCTCCTGTCACTTGATCATCCTCCTGTCACTTGATCTTCCTCCTGTCACTTGATCATCCTCCTGTCACTTGACCATCCTCCTGTCACTTGACCATCCTCCTGTCACTTGACCATCCTCCTGTCACTTGATCATCCTCCTGCCACTTGATCATACTCCTGTCATTTGATCATCCTCCTGTCACTTGACCATACTCCTGTCACTTGATCATCCTCCTGTCACTTGATCATCCTCCTGTCACTTGACCATCCTCCTGTCACTTGATCATCCTCCTGTCGCTTGACCATCCCATTGCCACTTGAGTATCCTCCTGTCACTTGATCATCCTCCTGTCACTTGATCATCCTCCTGTCACTTGATCATCCTCCTGTCACTTGGCCATTCACCTGTCACTTGACCATCCTCCTGTCACTTGATCATCCTCCTGTCACTTGATCATTCTCCACCCATACACATACACGCATACATATACATACACGCATACACTCACACACACACCCACCCACACCCACACACACTACCACATCTAGACACACACACACTGCCTCACATAATCACTGACACTAATATGAATAAACTCCCACACTTTACACACACATATATACACTGACGATTATCGTGATCATCCTCACAATAGTGTGGCAAAAACAGGGGAAAATATCATACATATCCATTGTGTAACGTAAAATCTAGTGGTGAAATTCAATCAGCTAATTCCTGAAATTGACATAAACATTATGAAATAAGCAGTGCACAAATTTTCTTATAGAACACTTTAAAATCCAGTGGCAGCGAAATGATATCATGAAAGATGAGGATACATAAAAATATATGGAATAGCATGTCATATGGCAATCATCGCTAAACTCTCTCTCTCTCTCTCTCTCTCTCTCTCTCTCTCTCTCTCTCTCTCTCTATCTATCTCTCTCTCACACACACACACACACACACACACACACACACACACACACACTCTTTCTTTTTCCTTTCACACACACACACTAACTCTCTCATTCTCTCTCTCACTCATTCTTTCTCAATCACACTTTCTCTCACTCTCTCATACTCACTCTTTCTTAATACCCCCTCTCTCTCTCTCTCTCTCTCTCTCTCTCTCTCTCTCTCACACACACACACACACACACACACACAGACACACACTCACCCACTCACTCACTCAATCTCTCGCTTTCTCTCTCTGATTCACAGAATTCGGGTTGCAGGAAATAGTAGGAATGGGCAGTGGAGGAAAGGGAGAGAAGAAGAAGGTACAAATCAAACTGGGTGACAGCTCGGGATGTAGTGAACATGAGTAAACATCGAGAGACAGGAGACATGGGATGAACATTGCATAGAAAAAGTCTCAGCAAATGACGTTATACAGATTCAAGAGAACAATGAAAGCATCTAGCGAGAATTAAGAGATGAGCCCAAAGAATAGATGACCGAACTTCCTAACTGGCTGACAACGAGAGCCACCATTAGTGACATAAAAACGATGTTAACATTGTCAAGTTATGTGTAGTAAATTTTCCTAAAGGATTTCGCAAACTATAGTGACCGCGGATTGTGAGCATTCGCTGGATCTCTTCTCCGGGACACTCTGATGTGGTTGGAAATTAACAGGCAGCCAGACTGGCTGGTTCCGCATCATTGAGTGGTGATATGATGCATGATAAGGCAGATGTGGTGATGGCCCTGCGAGAGCGCATGTACAATGCAGAAGAACGGTTTGACTATCCTGGTCTAGAGAGAATGAGGCAGCAGCGGGTAGTAAGAGGATCCTGTCGGGAGTTGGAACTCAGAAGTAAAGCAAGACAGACATATAATCAGTTTGTAAATGGCACCATTAGTACTGGAACTCTACGCTTGCTGTTGAAGATTATGCCTGAGCGCTTATGGGAATGCCCCGAGTTCAGTGATGTCGGTTCTTGACTCAACTCAACTCAACTCTCATGGCGTAGGACAATTGTGACAGTAGTCATATATTCATAGAGAATATGTGTATGCGAGGGAGTGTATTCGTGTGTTATTGAGTAGGTGCTTAACTGTGAGAGTTTGTGTGAATTATGTAAGTATGTATGCAAATATGTATGTGTTTATGCATGGATGTGAGTGTGTGTGCGTGTGTGGGTGTGTGGGTGGGTGTGTGTGTCTGTGTGTGTGTGTGTGTGTGTGTGCCTGTCTGTCTCATACCATGGTAATATGCATTGTTTATGTTGACAACATTCATTTCCCAGTGTGTTTTATTTTCTTTATGAATGTAACATGCGCAATAGAATTGATGTATGAAAGATGAGTGATTGGCAGACTGTGAAAATAGTCCGTTCGTTCGTGGCGGGGATAATTGCCAGAACCAGCAGTTAATAACTATACAACCACTAAACTCTGCACGTATCACCGACCCTAACGCTGGTACGTCAGTGTGGCACATATATCTCTGATAACAAGATATCATAAATAATAATAGAAGAACATATCGATACAATTTCGCTCATCTTAATCAAAGTTGAAGTAATGCTAGCTGAGTTGGCCTGGCTCGTACTAAGTGTAGTCGACCGTGTGACCATGTAGATTTCAAAATTATTTGTATCCTCACCCTCTTTTTGTCTCACGTGATAGGACTTAGTGCGTGCGTGCACGGTGCTAATTTACCAGCTGTGCAACAATAGTAGTGACGCTTCTGGGAGTTAGGTCAGTGCATCCCAAACTGTGTCCCCAGGTAACAAGTAGGGTTGTTGTCACCGAGCCTTACTGGTCATTCCCTGTCTGTGACTTCGGGGTAGTGAGTGTAGTTTCACAATCCTGAATACGTGGTTCAAACGGCAAACTAGTGATCGTAAAATTGCCCAGGAAATCACAAACAGCCAAATGATGGGATTGGTTACGACTTCTTGTAAAGGACAACCAATTAACTACCAGGAAACTCAGCATATGCACACACACACACGCGAGCGCGCGCATACACACACAGACACAGACACACACACATACACACACACTCACTCACTCACTCTCTCACTCTCCCACTCTCTCACTCTCAAACTCTCTCACCCTCTCACTCTCACACTCACACACTCTCTCACACACTCAGACACATACTCACATACACATACTCACACACTCACAGTCTCATACACTCACACACTCACACACACACACTCACACACTCAAACACACACACACACACACACACACACACTCACTGTCTCACTGTCTCACTGTCTCACTCTCAAACTCTCTCATTCTCACACTCTCACATTCTCACACTCTCAAACTCTCACACTCTCACACCCACACACTCACACACTCTCACACCCACACACTCACACACTCTCACACCCACACACTCACACACTCTCACACACATACACGCACAGAGAGAGAGAGCGAGAGAGAGAGAGAGAGAGAGAGAGTCTCTCTCTGCGACAGACTTCATTAACGGCCCTCCCAACATATAATTAATGACAGCAGCGCCTGACGATATCTGACATACTTTCATTCATGTTTTTCCTATCGTTTAGTTGTTTGTAGCTTTCCCTATTGCCAGCGTCTCTCGCCAATAGGCGAACCAACTCCGAATTCTTAGGTACGTGTTTTCTTCTTCTTCTTTCGTTCGCTTGAAATACATCTATAACTGCAATGTTGTCTTCTGTATGAATCTAACCTAACAGTCTTTTTTAGTTCACTCAGCGGTCCATAGAGTTTATCTTGTACGTGTAATTTACGTCCCCATGTCAAGGACGAGACGTCAACATTTTAGTCCATCTGATCGGTGTAGACCTTGACCCCGCTACCTCGGTATCAGCACACAGGATGTTTAATTGATTCAGTGCCAGCCAAACAATAAGTTTGGACAAAACATTTTACACAAATGAACATGTACTATAATGTACATTTCCATTCACTGAGGATTGAAACTGTGGAAGATACCACGAAACAATACAAATAACATGATGACACTAGTTTGGCGATATATCATCCTTCTGTCCAAATTGGAGATCACATATGGCGATATATCATCCTTCTGTCCAAATTGGAGATCACATATGGCGATATATCATCCTTCTGTCCAAATTGGAGATCACATATGGCGATATATCATCCTTCTGTCCAAATTGGAGATCACATATGGCGATACATCCTCCTTCTGTCCACATAGGAGATCAAATATGGCGATATATCATCCTTTTGTCCAATTAGAAGATCACGTATGGCGATATATTATCAGTCGGCATTAAATTAGTTAAGGCTAAGGTAATGCCTCGCAGGTACTTCTATGACATCAGATGTGAGACGCGAATACCGAAATGAGTGATGTGAGGCGGGACTATAGACATGAGTGATGTGAGACGCGGCTACCGAAATGAGTGATGTGAGGCGGGACTACAGAGATGAGTGATGTGAGGCAAGATTACCGAAATGAGTGATGTGAGGCGGGACTACAGAGATGGGTGATGTGAGGCGGGACTACAGAGATGAGTGATGTGAGACGCGTCTACCGAGATGAGTGATGTGAGACGCGACTATAGAGATGAGTGATGTGAGGCGGAAGTACAAGCGTTGATTTTCGAGAATTCGCTAGACGGTGATGCTGTCATCTAAACAGATGGGTCGGTCGTCCGACATGTGAGAAGCTCATGGGCCTTTACGGCTCGGGCCGGAGGGAGAATTGTGAAGGAGGACTCTGGTGCTTTCACTGAAACCACAAGTAGCCTGACCATGGAAGTCATGGCAGTAAGTAAAGCAATAACATGGCTCGAGACACAGACATTCACTAGGGCATGTTTCCTTAGCGACTCAATGAACATGATCAAGAAGATAGAGGTGGGGTTGATCCGAAGAGAATGGTTGCTGTCTCTGGAGCGATCTCGACTGGCAAAGATTAGTTTCATCTTCGTGCCAGGGCATGCGGGAGTACAAGGAAATGAGCGGGCTGACAAGCTCGCAGGTGAGGCTACGGTGGAGGGCGGACGCGCCATGGACCAGGCTGACATTCTGAATGCTCTACGAGAAGTAAGACTTTTGCGTGAACCAAGTGATGACTGTGAATCTACAACCATGGCCAGACTGCGAGAACAGCAAATTAAAAGAGGGGTGGCCAAACAAGAACACTACGCAGGAAGCCAAAGAAAATTGATAAACCAACACAGAACTGGTGTCGTTAGCCGCTACACGCTGCGGGATTTGCTGAGGAGGGGATCCGAGCACTTATGGACTGAATGGTTCGATGTGCAATGAGGATGATCTGTCGACTAACTAACTGAGTGATGTGAGGCGGGACTATAGAGATGAGTGATATGAGGCAAGATTACCGAGATGAGTGATGGAGGCGCGACTACCGAGATGAGTGATGAGAGGTGGGTGGGACTCCGAGATGAGTGATGAGAGGTGGGACTCCGAAATGAGTGATAGCGGCGTGACTACCGAGGTGATTGATGTGTGATGTGAGATGGGACTTCCGAGATGAGCGATGTGAGGCGGGACTACCAACTGCTGTCTACCTATTCGGAGCGGAGGGTGCCGGTTGCAATTTTCTGTTGTCTGTTTATGGAGTCGGATATAATTTCAGGATTAAATGCCAAAGACAGCGGAGGCAGAGGAGGAAGTGGTCCTCGAGAAGAATGTTGAGAATCTCCTGGGCACTGAAGAAAACATAGCTGAGTCACCGAGATCTGCAGGTGTTAAAGATAGCTGAACAATAGCACAGGGAAAAGGCAACTGAACATGGTGAGGCATACCTTCTGAGAAACCATCCCTATATAGAAACAAACCAGGCAAGAGAAGCAGAAGAAGGTACATAAGGATAGGGATGAAAATCTTAAACTGCTGAGCAGGAAATAATCATATCAGCAACAGCAACTTCATCAAAATACAAATAACACGATCGAAAAGATTGGAGAATCTTAATGCCTGAAGAACAAGATGGCACCTAGAGTACAAGACCGATTTGGCCATGATTGGTGATTAGTTGTAACTGAGCAGTGTTGGAGAACATCAGGACTATTTTGTCCATGATTAGTGATTAGTTGTAACTGAGCAGTGTTGGAGAACATCAGGACTATTTTGTCCATGATTAGTGATTAGTTGTAACTGAGCAGTGTTGGAGAACATCAGGACTATTTTGTCCATGATAAGTGATTAGTTGTAACTGAGCAGTGTTGGAGAACATCAGGACTATTTTGTCCATGATAAGTGATTAGTTGTAACTGAGCAGTGTTGGAGAACATCAGGACTATTTTGTCCATGATTAGTGATTAGTTGTAACTGAGCAGTGTTGGAGAACATCAGGACTATTTTGTCCATGATTAGTGATTAGTTGTAACTGAACAGTGTTGGAGAACATCAGGACTATTTTGTCCATGATTAGTGATTAGTTGTAACTGAGCAGTGTTGGAGAACATCAGGACTATTTTGTCCATGATTAGTGATTAGTTGTAACTGAGCAGTGTTGGAGAACATCCGAATTATTTTGTCCATGATTAGTGATTAGTTGTAACTGAGCAGTGTTGGAGAACATCAGGACTATTTTGTCCATGATTAGTGATTAGTTGTAACTGAGCAGTGTTGGAGAACATCAGGACTATTTTGTCCATGATTAGTGATTAGTTGTAACTGAGCAGTGTTGGAGAACATCAGAACTATTTTGTCCATGATTAGTGATTAGTTGTAACTGAGCAGCGATGGAGAACATCAGGACTGTTTTGTCCATGATTAGTGATTAGTTGTAACTGAGCAGTGTTGGGGAACATCAGGACTATTTTGTCCATGATTAGTGATTAGTTGTAACTGAGCAGCGTTGGAGAACATCAGGACTGTTTTGTCCATGATTAGTGATTAGTTGTAACTGAGCAGTGTTGGAGAACATCAGGACTATTTTGTCCATGATAAGTGATTAGTTGTAACTGAGCAGTGTTGGAGAACATCAGGACTGTTTTGTCCATGATTAGTGATTACTTGTAACTGAGCAGTGTTGGAGAACATCAGGACTGTTTTGTCCATGATAAGTGATTAGTTGTAACTGAGCAGCGTTGGAGAACATCAGGACTGTTTTGTCCATGATTAGTGATTAGTTGTAACTGAGCAGCGTTGGAGAACATCAGGACTGTTTTGTCCATGATTAGTGATTAGTTGTAACTGAGCAGTGTTCGAGAACATCAGGACTATGCATGGAAACAGTGAATGTGCAGAAAGAACACAATGACCGCATGACAAACTGGTTCGAAGTAACATCAGGCGTCAGGCGGGGATTTGTTTTATCACCAGTTTGTTCATCACCTACATGGATACTATTACTCAAGAAGCAAATCCACAACCAGGAAGCTTAAATGAGCTGATGTTTTAAGACGACCGGAGTTTACTGTACGAGAATAATGCTGATCTCCAGCACCAAACAATTTGCTTTTACAATTGCTGTCACAATTTTGAATTGAAGATTAACATCGAAAAAAAACAATGTATGACAAGTTGCCGATCCCCAGTGGGATAGATATGTCCCCTTCCGTCCGCTAGCCTACGGGATAACTTTGGGCAAAGTGGGGTACCCATTTAATCGCTTCACCTTCTCTCCTTTTCCGATCAAGATCGCGTGAAACCATGGGTGCAGGTGGTGGATGAAGCTGTGAGTAGCCTAAGTATAGTTGTAGGTTATGATCTACAATTTCAAGACGGTAGGCAGGTGGTCTCTTTTTGGAGACAATCGCTACGATAATCGACCAGTATGGTCACTGCTAAGAAGGAAAATAATTGCAAACTATCCTCTTTACAAATGTCTTGAACAGTGGTTCTCAAAATTTTTTGGCCCGTGCTCCCCTTCACCATATTTTCAGAACGTCATCCCCCCCCCCTTTCGTATATCCTCCCTAAAATCCCCCCCCCCCCCCCGCTCCTGCCTCTACAAAGTATACGTAATAATGGAAGCACATACCAAAACAAGTCTAGACGTTCACATAAAACGTGATTTGTGGGTCTACTTACTTTATAAAATGAATTTTAGAAGGATGAGACGTACAGAACCGTAAAGTATGAAGGGAAAAACAAGATCAAGTAATCGGTTCTTGTATTAACGTCATCTTGAAATAATCTTCATTTCCCCCCTGGAAACTCTAAAATTCCCCCCTGGGTGGGGGGGGGGGGGAAATTCCCTACCGGTTGAGAACCACTGGTCTAGAAAGTCATGTTTTACAATTTGAAAGAAAATCAGAGAAACAACGTAAATGGGTGCTCCACAGGAGCAGTCTCGCCCTGTAGGTGTAGGCATGAGCACCAGGTGACTCCAGACCGTCAGCAGGCGATTGATTGCAAAAGATTAACAACATTTAAAAGGGGAACATGGAACGTTAGAACAATAAGTGGGGGAGGCAAACTGACCAACATCAAGCAAGAAATGAGAAAATTGAATATTAACACTTTAGGTAAATGTGAGACCAGATGGAAATAACATGATAACATCTGGCGAATATAACAGAATCCATTCTGGCGGATAGAAAATACAGCGAGAATTTATAATGGGTCTGGAGATATCAAAATATCAGCCTATAAAGAGAGCTGTGCGACAGGGATGCGTATTGTCTCCAGATCTTGTTTGCCTATACAGTGAAAATATTTTTAGAAACTTAGAAGATATGAGACGAATCACGATTGAGGGACATAACATCAATAATATTAGATATGCGGATGATACAGTATTGTTTGCAGAACATGAATAGGTTATGCAACATTTGATAGATACGGTTATTGAACATAGTGAACAGCTGGGATTAGATTTAAATTGTAAGAAGATGGAGATTAGGGTCGTCTCTGAGAGGAAAGAAATACAACAATATAATATATGGATAAATGGGAATATGCTTAAGCAAGTGAATGGGTACAACTATCTCTCAGCAGTCATAACATCTGATGGGAGGTGCCTTGAAGATATGAGAACAAGTATCAATATGGCAAAGATAGCCTTTCGCAAGATGGAAAACATACTAATAATATGACGTCAATTGCAACGAGAAAAAAAAGTGTTGAAATTGCAATATAGAACCTGTGCTTTTAAAGGGTGCAAAACATGGAGGATGGGCAGACAGCTGAAAAACAACTAATGGCAGTGGAGATGTGGTTTCTGAGGAAATGCAAAGAATACCATTGGCGGAAAGAAAAAACAATAAAAAAATCTACAAGAAACAAACTGATTAGAGAAATTAGACATAGACAATTTAGTCTTTTTGGACTCGTTATGAGAAGAAATAAACTGGAGAACATTGTGACAACTGGCAAGATTTAGAGGGAAAGAACATTGAGAAGGCAGAGAAGTAGATATTTGGATAGTTTGATCACGTGGCATAGTCGCTACAAGAACACAGAGCTGATCCACGACTCTGGTGATTGCGTAAAAGATGGCGAAACATGACCGCTTACGCTTACCGACATGGCACATGATGTTGATGAGAGCCATATAAGGCGAATATAAAAAGAAGATTATTAAATCAAGTTACCCCTCTGCT
This sequence comes from Cepaea hortensis, assembly GCA_963921405.1. NCBI lineage: Eukaryota > Metazoa > Mollusca > Gastropoda > Stylommatophora > Helicidae > Cepaea > Cepaea hortensis. The sequence continues at coordinate 5,670,598 of OY992876.1, read as the reverse complement.
GTGTGTCCACCGTGACGAGGTAGAGGGGCTTGAGCGTCCCAATGACCCCAAGAGCTATGCCAACGGTAGCACAGCTACTGGTAGGGCCACCCATGTCGGACAGGTCAAGGGAGAGGGACCAGACGAAGAGACACACAAACCTGCTGCCTTGTAGGTAGACTGGTGACAGTCAAAGGCTAGGGAAAGCACCCCGAATAAATGCTTGTCGAAATCGGATGTACTGAGCCACAGGCTTGACAAAGCAGTGCAACGTAAAACCTGCTGCCTTGTAGGTAGACTGGGGACAGTCAAAGGCTAGGGAAAGCATCCCGAATAAATGCTTGTCGAAATCGGATGTACTGAGTCACAGGCTTGACAAAGCAGTGCAACGTAACTTAATTCATGATGTCACAAATCAAAATTAATCGTTATGGTGCTAATCCCGCGAAGTCCCATCAGGCGGTGATAGTGCCGGGCCCCCTGCCTCGAGGGGGTCCACCCATGACTACTGGTGGTCACATTCCCCTGTGCTGTGGAGTCAAGGCACAGAGGAGTAGGTTAAGAGCTATTGACCAAATACCCCGGACACTCAACATACTACAGTGGAATGCCGAAGGAGTTTACAAGAAGAAAGAGTCCCTAACACAGCGTCTTCATAAAGATAAAATAGATGTGGCATGCATTCAAGAGACACACCTCAACGCCAATCGCAAATTCTCAGTCAGAGGATATCAGGCCACACGTTTCGACCGCGAAGGACACAAAGGAGGAGTTCTAATACTTACACGAAATACAATACCTTGCAGCGAAGTATCTGTGATCTCTGACAACCAAACGGAAATTATAGGTGTTGATATAATGATAAAGGACGTGAAAATAAGAATCTACAATCTGTATAGCCCAGCGGATAAGGACCTTACACTCTCAAACTTGAAAATAACTGACACAAACTGCATTATTGTCGGAGACTTTAATAGCCGTTCAGATAGATGGGGATACCCAGATACTGACAAAAGAGGAGATGAATTGGAGGACTGGGAAATAGACTCAAATCTCCATCTACTCAACAAAGCGGATGACACACCGAGCTTCTACTCTAGAAGATGGCTTACCACTTCTACTCCAGACTTAGCATTCTGCACAGGAGACATCCTCCACAAAATCGATCGCCATGTGCTTGACCAATTAGCAGGTAGTGACCACAGACCAATCAAGCTTGTAATGAATATGGAGTATGTCCCACAGGAGCAAAAGCCCTTGCCCCGCTGGAATTACAAACGAGCAGATTGGGACAGATTTGCCATACTAACAGACAAATATTGTGAAAACATAAATACACGATATGGCAACATAAAGCAAATGGTGGAAAGTCTAAACAGAGCGATAATACAGGCAGCCACTGAGTCTATTCCAAGAGGAGCGAGGAAAAATTACAAACCATACTGGACTGAAGAACTACAAAGTTTGGAGGACAAAGTTGAAGATGCCAGGAAGACAGCAGAGAGAGAACAAACAATTGAAGCGAACATCTCTCTCAAAGCCATCTCAGCAAAATATAAAAGAACAGTAAATCAAATAACAAGAGATTGTTGAAGGGAAAAAACAGAAAACCTGAATTTTGACAGGGATGGAAACAAGCTTTGGAAACTAGTGAAAGCCATGAACAATGAAGGACCTAGAAACAAACAAATAACAATTAAACAAGGAAATGCCTTGCTTACAGGAAAAAAGGCTGCAAATGCACTAATGGAACACTATGCAAATGCAAACCACATTGATATTACAACAGAACAGAAGAAAGCAATCAAAGACAAACAGATACATCATAGAAATACAGAGACAGCAGCAGAATATATGATGGCAAATCTAACAATGGAAGAAATTGAACAGGCAATGAACACCCTAAAAAAGAAGAAATCACCAGGAAAGGATGGAATCACAAATGAAATGCTAATAGGACTAGGCACCAAGGCAAAGAAGAAACTACTAGCAGTCCTAAATAACAGCTGGAAGAGAGGAATTGTCCCACAGGCATGGAAGGAAGCTATACTAATACCAGTCCCAAAGAATGGAAAAGACCTGGAAGAACCAAATGGCTATCGACCTATCAGTCTACTTAGCTGTGTAGGAAAATTAATGGAACGCATTATCAATGGCAGGCTAACATGGCATCTGGAAGAAAACAAACTCTTAACACCACACCAAGCAGGATTCAGAAAGTACAGATCCACTGAAGATCAAATAACCTATATAGCTCAGGAAATAGAGGATGCCTTCCAAGAGAAAAAGCACACACTAGCAGTCTGGATAGATTTAGAAAAAGCATTTGATAAAGTATGGAAGGAAGGACTGAAAGTAAAACTGCAAAAAATGCATGTTTGTGGAAAAATGTATAAATGGATCAGCCACTACCTTGAGAACAGAACTGCCAGGACAAAAGTACAAGGACAAACAAGCAAAATGATGCTGTTGGAGCAAGGTGTCCCCCAAGGAGGAGTTCTTTCACCAACATTATTCCTGGCATATATAAATGACATCACGGAAAATTTTCCAGCCAGAGTACACACATCCTCCTTTGCAGATGACCTAGCCATATGGACATCTTAAGAATATATTAGTACAGCTAACAGCAGAATGCAGCAAGCCTTATTAGCGCTAGAGGACTGGTCAAAATCATGGCTAGTGAAAATAAGTGAGGAGAAAACAACATGCACAGTGTTCTGCCTCTCAAATAAAACTCAGCAACCTAAGCTGGTATTGAATGGAAAAATATTGCGCCATGAAGAAAATCCAAACTATCTAGGAGTCACCTTTGATCGTCGCCTGACATGGAAGACACAGGTTGAGAAAAATCGAACAAGAGCAAGGCAGAGAATGGCAATCATGAAAAAGCTTGCTGGTACAACGTGGGGAGCAGATGAGAAAGTTCTCAAGAAGTTATATACTGGACGGGTGAGGCCACTACTGGAATATGGCATTGCAGCTTGGGCAACAGCAGCTAAGTCAAACTTTAACAAAATAAGTAGAGTCCAAAACCAAGGAATGCGAATCATAACTGGAAGCCTGAAGACAACGCCTATTAATGAACTAGAAAAGATCACTTGTTTACAACCAATGCAGGACAGAAGAGATAGCAGAGCCCAGCAACAAGCAGAAAAATTTAGAAGATTGACAGACCACCCTATGTATAAAAGGTTTAGTGGTTTTGGAAAGGGAAGACTGAAGCGTAGCAACTTTGTAGAAACTGCAAAACGAAAGATTAGGGCAGATCCTATACTTAACATATCAACAGTCAAACCCATTTACAATGCACACAAGTTCCCAGCTTGGAGACAGCAGCAACTGCCTGAGATGATAGAAAACATTCCTGGTATTGAGAAAAAGAACACTCAGCATGAAACCGAAAGAAGAGAAATAACCCTAAACTACATAAAAGAACATTACCCAAGCAGCAATTGGACCCATGCATATACAGATGGATCAGCCAAAAATTCAATAGAGAATGGAGGAGGAGGAATTCTCCTAAATTTAAAAAATGGAGTGAAAAAAACACATTCAATGGCAACTGGAAAGTTTTCAAGTAACTTCAAAGCGGAGGTAGAGGCTCTGAAAACTGCAGCAGAAATGCTCTTGATGGAGGAAAATAAAGAGAAGCAAATAGCTATCTTCACAGATGCAAAGTCAGCTGTCTCAATACTGAAGAGCAATAATAGCACAGAAATAGCTGACCTAAGAGCAGCACTCCATGGTCTATGCCAGAAATCCAAAAAAGTTGTAATACAGTGGATCTCATCACATTGCAGTATACCTGGAAATGAAGAGGCTGACAGACTGGCAAAAGAGGGCGGACGACTACCACAGCCTGACATAGACATAACCTATAACGAGGCAAAGAGGTTGATTAAAAGCACCTATAGAACCAAATGGGAATCAGAGCATCCAGGTCACCAGAAGGATGATGCATATTACAAACTCGACCGAAGAGAACAAGTAGCAATCTTCAGACTCCGCACAGGACATAACAGGCTGAAATACCACTTGTTCAATAAACTAAAGATAGGAGATAACGATGAATGCAATTGTGGAACTGGTAAAATGTCAGCTAAACATTTGCTGCAGGAGTGCCCAATATATGCAGAACAGAGAAAGATATTTTGGCCCACACCTGCTTCATTTGAGGACAAGCTCTATGGAGATATCAACAAGCTCAAGTTGACTGCAGCTTACTTTAACTACATTCAGGTTGACATTTAAAGGTGCATGAAGAAGTATTTAGACTGCCGCACTTCATACCACAGGTATGTCGGTTACAAAAGCGCCCCAGAGGCATGAAATGGAATATTGCTTGGATAGCAAATCCATTACGTGGAAAGTCCGAACCAAAAGCACACTGTGTGGGCTTCATAAAAGGTGGAAAAAGTGTCCTAGTGGCACGAAATGGAATATTGCTTGGATAGCAAATCCATTATGTGGAAAGTCCGAATCGAAAGCTCACTGTGTGGATGTCATCTGCAGACTGCATACTTCTGGTTTCCGGAAGAACAGCCTATGGTGAACGGAAGGCCCAATATACGGAAGTGAGGCTAAGCAGCCATGTGCAGGACGTGACGATTCCTTGGGTGAGCCCAGTACCAGAGCGCTGTGTGTCGGCTCTACAAGTATGGAAGCCTCCTTGGATGGCGGGGAATGCCCATGGTCTGCCCCTGCCTTCCCTTGATGGCTGACCAGGATGTCTTTGGCTGTTCTATATGGGCCATCTGGGATGGGGGATAACACCACAACAGTGAGAGCCAAACGTCCTAAGAAACCCCCGGGAAGGTTAACCCGGTCAACAAATGCCCGCAGAAGTCGGATGTGTCGGCCTAACGGCGCAAGAACGCAGCTCTGCTGTAAAAAGGCACAACGCAATCTCGTCCGAAAAAAAACTCCGGATGAACGAAGAAGAAGAGGAAGAAATCAAGTTAGAAATACTTCTACATCTTCTTCTTCTGTGTTCATCCGGAGTGCTTTTTTCTTTTTTTTTCTTTTTCTTTTGTTTTTTCTTTTTCTTTTCTAAAGACATAATTGTGGTGTGTCCGGTTATGCACCTTTAGGCTAACACACCCGACATTGGTGGGCGTTCGTTTACCGGGTTAGCCTTCCCGGGCGTTTCTCACTGTTGAGGTACCGTCCACATCCCAGCTGGTCAACGGTCGAAGACTTCACGGTCAGCCCTCATGGGAATGCAGGGGCAGTCCATGGGCATTATTCGCCATCCAAGGAGGCTTCCATAATTGCAGAGCCGACACAGAGCGCTCTGGTACTGGGCTCACCCAAAGAATCGCCACGTTCTGAACCGAGGTCATATTCCATTATTCCACGCACCATTGTTCAGGCAACCGAGTTCTGCTTTGAACACTCTTATGTTTACAAAGTAAATGCGCTAAGCAAAGAGCACCAACTGGATAGATTGGTGGATAGAGCCGGCAGACGGTAGGACAGGGACAACGGGCAGTGAACTAGCGCGAGGCGGACCTCCCGCCGGCACCTGAGATCCAACTACGAGCTTTTTAACTGCAACAACTTTAATATACGCTATTGGAGCTGGAATTACCGCGGCTGCTGGCACCAGACTTACTCTCTAATAGATCCTCGTTAAAGTGTTTAAAGTGTACTCATTCCAAGTACAGGGCCTCGATAGAGTCCCGTATTGTTATTTTTCGTCACTACCTCCCCTTGACGGGAGTGGGTAAGTTGCGCCCCTGCTGCCTTCCTTAGATGTGGTAGCCGTTTCTAATGCTCCCTCTCCGGAATCGAACCCTGGTTCCCCGTTACCCGTTACAAGCATGGTAAGGAAGTCACGTACCATCGACATTTGATGCGGCAGACATTTCAAGGATGCATCGCCGGCACACAAGGCCATGAGATCAGCACAAAGTTATCCAGAGTCACCAGTGGGAACGCCGCGCCGCGCCCCGCGAAGGGCAAAGACGATTGGTTTTGAACTAATAAAAGCGCTCTTTCCGCGAGGGTCGGAGCTTGGTAAGCATGTATTAGCTCTAGAATTGCCAGTTATCCAAGTAGGATCGTGTCATCTAAGGAACCTCGACTGATTTAATGAGCCATTCGCGGTTTCATCGCGAGACAGTGTGAACTTAGACATGCATGGCTTAATCATATGACTGCTGACAGGATCAACCAGATATCTATAGCTTTTTTCTGCATATCCCTTACAGGGCGTTGCAGTCAACATTAGCATTTTTCAGCTGTTGTTGATGTACTAGGCAAGATTACGCTCAGTAGTTTGCCATTGCTTTCTGAGCGACCGGCTCACATACCCCGTAAGTTACCAACTCGGCGAGAACAGCTACCAATTCTCGCACAGGTTACGTTACTCACAAGAATTTATGGGATCACGGAGAAAGATGTCAACCCCGCGGCCAGGGCTATAGCACAGACGGACTATTCACACACACGCGGGCCATGAGTAGTAATCGCTCAGCGCACTCCCTCGGTACCCGGTGATGCATGCAAAACCACTGGACGCCTACCGACGAGTTTCCACGCTACGCCAGGAAGGGCTGACCAAAAAGCTGTGCCAGCTTACTGACTTCAGGCCCTCTAGTCATTGAGGCTTATCGAGACTTTCTCGAACGGTCGTACAAATTTGCTCTTTCGCCCACTCAAACCATGACTCTGGCTTCACGCTGCGGCCACATTCTCGAAACACCTGCCTCGCTAACTTGCGTCGGCTGGGAAGATCCCGATTGGGTGCACCTTACACAGCCATCCGAGACAACGAACGCCAGACGCAGGACTGATCTTTCTAACCAGACCAGCTCTCACAAGCTAGAGAGTACAAGTATCTGAGCAGTGTGTTCACAGAGGATGACCATCTGGACAGAGAAATATAAGCCAGAATGCAGAACACAGACAGCATCGGCTATCTGAATGCACCTATTCTTAAACACCCAAACATCAACATGTACACAAAACATCAAGATGATAGACGCTGTATTCTTCCCAAAGCTGTGTTACCAATGCCAATTATTAACAGTCTGGAAACACCCAGACGTATAATCACATCATGTGAGATGAGATTGATCAGTTTAAAAAAAGTTACTTGTGTATACTTTACAGGACGTGGCAGTCAACCCCGGCGGTATGATTTTGTTTTTGCTGTTTGTAATATCTTGACAAGTGTGCCTTCAGTAGTTTGCCATTGCTTTCTGAACGACCGACACATACCTTTATATGGGAACCAATGCAAGGCAGTCTGCTTCCAAATCGCCAGAAGCTGTGTTTCAAAAATGGAATGTGGGATTACAAATTGTATCAATAACCCCTTTCACCTCAGAACTGACAGCTCGGAGGGGGGGGGGGAGAGAAAGAGAGAGAGAGAGAGAGGAGAGAGAGAGAGAGAGAGAGAGAGAGAGAGAGAGAGAGAGAGAGAACGAACGAACGAACGAACGAACAGACTTTATTTTCAAAGGGTAACAAATTGGGCACGCAGGCCCGTCTTACATTCGGCCCTTCCAATCATTCATCTTTCTTTCATCAACAGTGCATAGGAAAAAAAACATTGTCACATGAATTTTGTAAACATAAACAATGCATATTACTATGTTATGAGACACATCCACCACCCACCCACACATCCCCCATTCACTCCAACTTCCCCACCCAACCACACACACATACAATACATTCCCCCACCCATCCACCACATCCCTACACCTACACATCTCCCCACCCACACACACCTCTCACCCACCACACATCCCATCCACCCACACCCCAAGCACACATACATTCAATAACCCACACAACCCCCACCTACACACATCTCCCCACCCACTCACATATCCTCTACCAGTCCCATTTCCCACCAACAATCACTCACCCAATATCCTCCTCCACCCACACACCTCCAACCACCCAACCAAACACACATTCCTCAGCCACACACATGTCTCCCCGTCAACTCACATATTCCGCACCTACCCACACACAAATTCCGCACTCACCCACATAATCTCCCATCTCCCCCAGCCCACTCACAGATCCCAAGCCCGCACCTACAAACATCCCCCACCATCTCCTAATCTGCACACACTCACCCACCCACATATCCTCTACCCACCCACACATCCTCTACCCACCCATCCCCCAACCAAGCATCCCTTAACCACACACCCTTACTCATATACAATCACCCACCCACACATCCTCTACCCAACCACACATCATCCACCCAACCACACATCCTCCATCCACCCATTCCCCCAGCCACACATCCCTTAACCACACACCCCTACCCATATACACACACATCCCCACCCACGCACAATCTCCCCACCCATACAAACATCCCTCACACACATCCCCACCCACCAACACATTCCCCATTCACAAACACACACCTCCCATCCACGCACACACAACCCATACATTCATCCCCTCACACATCCCTAGACACACGTACTTATCCCTCAACCATTAACACCCACACATCCCTTACCTACTCATCAACACATACATCTCCTATCTACCCACCCACACTCACACATCCCAACCACCCATCTAAGCACACATCCCCCACCCTCACACACCCTTCACCCACCCACAAACCCAACCACACCTTCACCCACCCACACAAACATCATTTAACCACACCCAGCTCCCCTCTCACACAATACCACACCCACACACATCCCAAAGACACATCCCTCACCCACACACACATCTATCCACACATCTCCTACCCATCCACACATCCCCCAACTACAATCACCCTCACTACCCACACATACATCCTTCATTCAGCCACACACACCCCCACCCAGCCAGACATATCCCCCACCCACACACACATCTCCAAATCCATCACCCACACCCATCACGCACCCCTCCCCCAACCCACATACCCCCCACACACATTCACCCACACACACTCCCCACCCATCCACCCAAACATCCCACACCAATACACATCCCTCACCCACACACACATCCCCAAACCCACAACCATCCCCACCTGCACACATCTCCCACCCACCAAATATCCCCACACCCACATCTCCCCACCCACACATATACCCCCACCCATCCCATAACCCACCATCAATCATCCACCAACATATTCTCCTCCACCCACTCACCCACAACCACCTACACAAATACACATCCCCACCCACAAACACATCTCCCCATACACCCATACATCTCGCACGCACCCACACACAATCCCCCACCCACCCACACACAATCCCCCACCCACCCACACAAACCCACCCCTCCCACCCACACATCCTGAGCCCACCCACACACATCACGAATCCACCCACACACACATCCCCCGATCCCCCAACCTACTATTATGATCAAACTCCCACACTTTACACACACATACAGTGACGATTGTCGTGAGCATTGTCGCAAAATTGTAAAGAAAATGGAGAAAAATTGTACATATACATTTTGTAACTTAAAAATTAGTGATGCAATTCAACTCTCTCTCTCTCTCTCTCTCTCTCTCTCTCTCTCTCTCTCTCTCTCTCTCTCTCTCTCTCTCTCTCTCTCTCTCTCTCTCCCTCTCACTAACGCTCTCACTCACATTACAGTAATGTTACATGATAAAATCAAGTGTCATACATACAAAATGATAATGTGAAAGATGAAAATACACAAAAAATATGGAATGGCATGTTACAGGACATGCGAGCACTGAATTCTCTCTCTCTCTCTCTCTCTCTCTCTCTCTCTCTCTCTCTCTCTCTCTCTCTCTCTCTCTCTCTTACACAGGCACACACACATTCCCCACACACACACACATATCCCTCACATACACACTCATACATACATCCTCACATCTAGACAAATACTTGATGCCTCACATGATCACTGAAGCTAATAAGAACAAACTCCCACACTTTACACACAATTGAGACACTGACGATTGTCGTGAGAATTCTCGCAATTGCAAGAAGTGGAGAAAAAATTGTACATATACATTATGTAGCGTAAAAATTAGTGATGCAATTCAACTCTTTTTTTTTCTCCCCCCCCCCCTCTCTCTCTCTCTCTCTCTTGCGCTCTCTTTACATACACACACTCTCACACTCATTCACTCTCTCTCTCTTACTTACACTCACTAACTCTCTCACTTGCTTTACAGTAATTTACATGAATTCATTTTATGCATGTTAAAATCAAGTGCATCAAAATGATAATATGAAAAAAATGAGAATACACAAAATATATGGATCAGCATGTTAGATGACATGCGTGCGCTCAACTCTCTCTCTCTCTCTCTCTCTCTCTCTCTCTCTCTCACACACACATGTACATACACACACCCACACACATCATACCCACGCAATACACACACCTGCACACATCCATATACTTACTCACACGTACTCACATAACACCCGAATATACACTCCCTCGCATACACTGCATGCATGCACACTTACACATACAAAGATATACAATACATACACGAGCACACACACACACACACTCATCCATACACACACGCACATGCATATAAACGCATATAAACACATGAACGCACACTTTAACACACGTACAGACATGCACACAGAGTCACACACAGATACACACATGTACACACATATACACCCATACACACATCCAGACATGCACACACATACATTACACTTTTTCATACACTCTCTCATTCACCCACGCTCTCTCTTTTACCCACTCACTCGCTCTCACACTCACTCATTCGTGCACATACACGCATACCCACAAATTCTCTCTCACTCACTCACGCTCCCTTACTCACTCATTTACTCGATGACTCTCTAACTCACACTCACTCACTAACTTTCACACTCTATCACACGGACAGGCAGACACACAACACACTCACTCTCTCAGATTCGCTCATTCTCTAACTAAATCTCTCACACATATGTCCACACACTCACTCATTTTTACACTCACTCAGGCACACGCGCATGCATACTCTCTCACTCTCTCTATCATACTAATTCTTCCACTCACACTCTTTCTCACTCACTCTCTCACCCACTGTCTCGTTCACACACATACAGTGAAGAATGATAGTGGAAAAATGATACTAGTAGGTGACTTATGGAGGCAGAGAGAGAGAGAGAGAGAGAGAGAGAGAGAGAGAGAGAGAGAGAGAGAGAGAGAGAGAGAGACAGACAGAGAGAGAGATACAAAATAGAAACTAAGAACAAGTGTAAGGATAATACTAATTTCAATGTTTACAGAATTAAATGCTTCGAACTTATAGCTAGAATGGAACAAGATCAGTCAGCGGCTAGAGTTCTACGTGAAAACATCGGGATGCAAGGTGAGAGGACAACCTAGGAAGAGTTGGCTAGATGGAGTACAAGAGATATTGAAGAAATCAAATATGGCGTTAGTACAAGCAGCAAGACAAGCGCAACATCGAACATTGCATCGGCTTCCTCTCTACGAAGCTTCTCGGCAAAGCAGTAGGACAAAATAAGACAGAAGAAGGTGTTATTATTGGGGATCTTTGTCACCACATTCCGTAGTGGTCCACATGTCACCACATGTCCATAGGTGCTCCAACCCCCCCCCCCCCCGTTCCCCCCTTCACATCCCCGACAACCCCCCCCCCCCCCCCCAACATCTCGTCCAGCGTGTATCGACTGGTCGTACCTGTTCTGTGACAGTTAATCAAATGTCTCGAGCTCTTCACAAAGTACATGTCCGGGCGGCTCCCAGTTTCACCACCATCTCTCACACTGTAGACCTATTTTAAGAGACGGACTTACTAAATGGTAGAGTCCATAGAAGCACCATGTTTCCACTATATCTCATGGGGTGTAAAGAGTTCTGTACACGTATAAAAACACAATAACCATTATTTGCTTATATTGTATTGCTTGTACGTATGTATGACTGACTACAGTCATTATCCATCAACATACAATTATGTCTCATCTCATCTCATCTCGTCTCATCTCGTTCCTCTTATAGCTTGCGGTGTCGAGGTATACAATTATGGTGAAATTAGAAAATATGAAAAACAAAAACTGGGATGAAAAGAAAAGAAAAGAAAAACAACTAAAAACTTTAGACTTGTGTTCTAGTTCCAGCAGCTGCCCTTTCAGACATCCCCGCCTGGGATCGGGCAAGTCTTTTCGCATCAGACTAGATCTGATTTCGTCAGCGCAAATTGGCAGGATTGGATCTTGCGGGATCTGATTACTGACGTTTATAATCCGCTAACAGACAATTTCCGACACAATCCTGCGTTGCTGCTTGTAGTAGTTGTGTGGTTGGCTTTCTCACTTTTGTCAACTCCAGCTCCGATCATCAAACCACACTTCGTAATACCAATAGTTCATGCTCAGATAGTTGTCTTTAGAAAACTTACTTCAACAATGAGTGAGAGAACAAGTGTTCTCTGTTCAGTCATTATGTTGTTGTATTCGTTAGCGTTTCTCTCTTCAATTATTAAGTTGTTGTATGTAAAACCGGAATGGAGAAGAAGGGTAAGATAGAAAGAAGAAACTTCCTACCTCTGACAAGAGATAGAGTATAGCGCAACGCTGAGTTCTCGTGGGCCAGAGAATAAGAAAAGAGTGAAATAAAGAAAAAAGAGACTTCCTCCCATCTCCTCGGTTTACAAGAAAAGTAAAAGATTCAAATAAGAAGAAATTCAGGATCATTTGCAGAGAACGATACTACTTTGTATGTTGCAATCAGTGGAATGCAAACCTGGACTCTACCAGGATTAATGAAGGAGAATAAACAGTAATTAACATAAGTTGAACAACGAAGACTAAAAACACACATCAAGAAAAATAAGAATGGATCTTTATTTGATCAAGCCCTGTAGCTCATACAGAACTTGCGCAGACATTGCGATGTGGAATCTAGAGGCAAAGACAACCGACATCCCACATCAACATTACATATCATAGATAGTCTTCAGCTTATAGCCAGATCTCTGCCATGTCCGGCTGAACCTATGGGGTGCTCCTAGCTCCAAAACCCGACACAACAAAGAGCCATAACATAACCAACAACAGAACTACAATCATAAACACAAATATGAGCTTCACAGTATGGGGATGGGACCCACTGCCCTGAGACACCCAGCACAACACTATGAACCACCGTAGCTCACAGCGGGGATCAGTGGATATTATAGGTCCTGTGACTCAGTCAAGTTCACATATTGTACCCAGTGCAACAAGCGAATATCACATCTCCAATCTGACTAGGACACATCAATATCAAGAGAACTGCAACATAAATCCCAAAGGCATAAACAAGGTGTGGAAAGCTCGACTATTAAATGAAACAAAAACCCAGGAATGCTTCCCACGCAACCATTGTTGGAGTCATTTCCTGTAACAAAAGCATACAAAATCATTTCAAATGATAAAAATGCACATAGATTAATACATATTCATATGTCTATCTTCCCATTCCCGTTCTTCAGGGAGATTATACCCGTAATCAATGCAACAATGACCATCGCTCTTACAGGTCATCTCCTTCGCTGTCTTCTCCAGGTCAGCAGACTAGTGAATTGAACTGAGATCTTTATCTCTTCTCTCTCCGGAGGTATCAACTTCTGTGGGTTTCCATGCAGCCTGGAATCAGCTATCTAATTTTGAATTCCTCATGATTACATGAAACTGCAGTATATGATTCCAGCTTCAATATAGTTCACTTCTGTCACCACACATTGGCATCAATCAGTGCCATCTAAATTCTACACCAGCCATAAATATACAATCACACATAATTCATCACTCCATGGCAAGCTACCGTACAGCTCTTCCATTTACTCCTGCACACACCAAATACCATTGTCACTTGTTGATCACTCAGTCAAATAACAGGACATCTTAATAGGACAACATCAACAAACAAACTTGTCCACACAGGAATACCACATCCACACAGGGACGGCATAAAAAACTCACAGATTGGGCACCGAGATACATGGTGTTCTGATCCACACCAATAATATGCGCTCTACTCATCTTCATGCTACAATCACTCTAACCATCGTCACCATCCACACGTTCATCATCGTCATAAAGATCATCACATGACATCATCATGATCACCATCATCAGGTGATCGACATAATAATCACACAATAGGTTGTGACAAAGGCATCGACTGAGCTTCTTAACACCAGGCATGTACCGTTTTAATTGACCACAGCCAGACATAGCATTTGACATATCTGGGGAACTGTCCTCTCCCGTATCAGCAAATCTCCCGCCTTCATACTGCTATTTCTGGTGGCATAAACACTATGTTTACCTTACTTTAAGCGAACCCAACTGCTCGCACGGGTGATGTAATTATATACACAGATGGTTCGGTGTTGAGAGGCAGGAGAAGTGCCTGGGGGTTCTTAGCAAAAAAGTTTGATGCAGGAGAGCCTGGCATATGCTACGACAACATCTAGCTTAAGAATGGAGGTGGAGGCGGTCAGTGCAGCTTTCCCCTGGATGGAGAATACGACACACACACATCGTGATTGTAACTGACTCAGAAAGCATGCTGAGTAGGGTGAGGACAGGTAAGCTTCGTGCAGAATGGCTTGCTTCGCTTCGGAAGTCACGGGTGACAAGTATCGTCTGGATCTTTTCTCCGGGGCATGCTGGTATGCTGGGGAATGAACAGAGGGACAGAATGATTGGCTCTGCAAAACATGGTGTAGTATTGATGCATGACAAGGCAGACGTGGTTGCGGCCTTGTGGGAGCACGTGCACACCTCGGAGGAGCAAATGGATTACCATGGTCTGGCAAGAATGAGGCAGCGAGGAGTGACGAGGGGATCTGGCCGACGATCGACGCTCAAATGAAAGGAGAGACGGACACATAATCAGATTGCTACTGGTACTATTAGTGTTAGAACTATTCGCTGGCTGCTGAGGATGGGGACGGAGCGCTAATGGGAATGCCCCGAATGCTGTGATGTCGGTTCCTAAATCAATCAATCAATCAATCAATCAATCAATCACCCAACTGGCCACCAATTACTACATTTATCAACACTATATACGAGGTTAAGCCAATAAGTAAGTCACAAATGGCTGTAGAAAAATAACAAATGATAACAACTTGAAAAAAAGTTTATTTTTGTACATACATTGTCCCACTTCCTCGTTGGAGCAAAATTTAAAATAAAACTTAAGAGAGCTTTCTATACTAAATTACAAAGATTACACCCAACATATAACAGAGAAAAACTGCAAGACATTACTGTCAAAGAGAAATTTACAGATGAAATAAAATGTAAACTTGAAACTCTGCAAAACCCTTTGGAGGAAAGCGTTGACGAAACTTGGTTGAACATCAAGAATACAATTCAGTCTACCGCAAAAGAATGTCTCGGTGTGTTAACCACGCATAGAAAGAACAGATGGTTCAATCAAAAATGTGAAGAAGCAGTCATTAGGAAGAAGAATGCCAGACATGTATGGTTAAATGACATCAATAACATCCAAAAGGAAGAGCATTATAGAAATGAATGTAAAGAGGCTACAAAAATAGTCAGACAGCAGAAGCGAGAATATATGAGTAATATAATCAAAGATATGGAAACTAATCACCAGAAAAATGAATCCAGAAAATTTTTTAAAGAACTGAAGTCAATGAAACGAGGGCACCAACAAAACACACATGGTTTAAAAAACAAAAATGGGAATATGCTAAATACCAATGAGGAAATGTGCAACACATGGAAAGAATATTTTATTGAATTACTAAATTGTGAAGCTCCAAGTCACATTTTCCCACAGGAAGAGGTTCTAACATGCGAACCACAAATTGAAGAACCTACATTTGAAGAAATCCTATATGTAATCACACGACTTAAAAACAATAAGGCAACTGGGACTGATGGAATTGCTGCTGAATTTATAAAGGCAGGTGGCCATGCATTACATCTAAAGCTATACGAACTAATAATAAAAATCTGGAGGACAGAAGAATTACCCCATGACTGGAAAGAGTCATTATTGATACCTATCTTTAAGAAAGGAGACAAGTTCCAATGTGGAAATTATAGAGGAATATCACTACTGTCCACAAGCTATAAGATACTATCCGCAGTATTACTAAATAGACTAAAACCATATTCAGAAGACATATTAGGTGACTACCAGGCGGGTTTTAGACAAAACAGATCAACAATAGATCAGATATTTATCTTACGACAAATAGCCGAGAAACATTGGGAATATAAAAGAGATCTCCATAACATTTTTGTGGATTTTAAAAAGGCTTATGATAGTGTCCATAGGAATAGTCTATGGAATGCTATGCAGGAATTTGGAATACCAAGGAAGTTAATCAACATGACCAGACTATGCATGGAAGATACTTATAATATAGTAACATATAAAGGCAGGAAATCAGACCCCTTCCAAATAACATCTGGCTTGAAACAGGGTGATGCACTATCGCCGCTACTCTTCAATCTGGCTCTAGAGAAAGTTGTAAGGAAGGTAAAGGAGGAATGTGATATTGGAGGAACATCCAAGCTGCTTGGTTATGCAGATGATATAGATATTATAGGGCAAAGTGAACAAAAGACATTGGAAATATTGACTCACTTAAAGGGAAAAGCCCAACAGATGGGGCTGGTTATCAACCAAGATAAGACAAAATATATGGTAATTTCAAGAGACGGAATGGCTAGAAACTCTGGCCACATACAAATAGATAATATGACCATTAAAAGAACGGAAACATACAAATACCTGGGTACAATCTTCAACTGCTCCAACATCATAAGGGAAGAAATACAAACTAGAATCAACTCTGGAAATAAGATATACTATGCACTACAACATCTACTAAAATCAAAGGCGCTATCTCGTAACACCAAAATCACAATATACAAAACACTGATCAGACCAGTTGTGCTGTATGGCTCTGAAACCTGGAGTACAACGAAAGGAGACGAAGCCTTGTTACAAACCTTTGAGAACAAAATTTTAAGACGCATCTTTGGACCCATTAGGGATACACAAAGTGGAGAGTGGAAAAGAAGAAGTAACAAAGACATTTATGATCTGTTTAAGTCCCCGCTAATCACTGGTATCATGAAGGCTAATAGACTACAATGGCTGGGGCATATAGAAAGAATGGAAGATAATAGGGAAACAAAACTCGCTTACACTCAGGAAATAAATGACCGTAGACCCCGAGGTAGACCAAGAAGGCGGTGGAGAGATAATACATGTACAGACCTACAAGCACTTGGAATCAACGACTGGCAAGAGAAGGTCCACCAGAGAGACGAATGGAGACGGATTGTATTTGCAGCAAAGAACCTCAATGGCTCGGAACGCTGAAGAAGAAGAAGATTGTCCCTTTATTTCTCAACATAATTTCCACCAACACTGATGAACTTATCCCATCGATTTATCAGTCCTCCCAAACCGGATGCATAGAACTGCGTGCTCTGTTTTCTAAACCACATTTTCACTTCATATTCAACTTCGTCGTCATTCGTGAGATATTTCCCGCCAAGGTGGGTTTTCAGTGGACCAAAAAGGTGGAAATCGCTAGGGCCTAAGTCGGGGCTGTAAGGTGGTTGTTCCAGAACTTCCCACCTTGGTTAATTTTCTCCGGAGATAATCGAGCCGTATGTGGTTTGGTGTTGTCATGAAGACGCAACACTCCTCTAGTCAGCTATACTGGACGTTTTCTTCGAGTTGCATCATAAAGCATCGATAGAACCTCATAGTACGATTCAGAATTCACATTGTCGCCTTTCTTCTTTAACTTGGTTAAAAGCACTCCTTGACAATCCCATAACACTGTCAGCATAACCTTCCCTGCTGATGGCGTAACCTTGAATTTTTTTGGGCACAAGGTGACGAAGGATGTTTTCATTGCATTGAAGCACGCTTTAATTCAGGCTGGTAGTTAGCATAAACAGGAAGCATTTCCTTATGAATGTTCTATGCAGGCAATCCTTTTGCCCACAAAAGAAAACACACAGATCTTTTTTTGTACACTCCGTAAGTGCACATTTTGTTTATACGCTGCGCATGCGCATGAGACACCTAGCGCCACCTGACAAACGGAAATATAAAGTTCGATGTTGCTGTCACCTAATGACACCTGTAGAAAACACCAACTACATTTACCTGGCATCCCACAGAACTGTGTGACTTATTTATTGACTCGCCCGCGTACCTACTGACATTTAGATACTTCTAGCACACTCCATGTGCTCTGTGTTCAGTTTAGGTGGCTGTATCAACTTGAGTTTACATTATCCCTTTGTTGTCTGCTCTGACCTGTTGACGGTCACTTTAGGTCAAATCTATTAATAGAACTGTGCGCGCATTTTCTCTGTATCTCTGGCAGGGCAGGGGAGCTGTTTTCATATTTGTCTCCTGCTGAACGGTAATTTAATATTCCCCCCTTAATAAAAAAAATAAAGGTCGCTTAAAAGTCGACAGGGTCGACTTCATTGCACCGGGTTTTATCCCATATGGCTCGGTCTCTTTCCACAGCGCGGAAAGCGTCGCACAAAGCACGCACTCCG
Source organism: Cepaea hortensis (assembly GCA_963921405.1). Taxonomy (NCBI): domain Eukaryota; kingdom Metazoa; phylum Mollusca; class Gastropoda; order Stylommatophora; family Helicidae; genus Cepaea; species Cepaea hortensis. The sequence goes on along the minus strand of OY992876.1, from coordinate 5,652,065 downwards.
TAGCTCCACTCCGAAAATTTTCACTCGTGAACCGATGGATGCGGCCTGGAATCGAACCCTTAACCTTTGGAGCCCGAGTCAAACGGTGTCACCACTTCGCCACGGAGTTTCCCCCTTGATCTTAACGACTACTCTAAATATTAGTTAGAGAATCCTATACAATGATAAATACATGGCCAGTTATAACTTAGAACACACCAGATTGTTTAATGAATGAAAGCAAGCAATATATTTATCAGTACATACAACCATGGCCGTGTACGAATGTTCTTGTCGGCCATCTTCCGTGAGTCTACCCGACTCTGGTCTGCTCCCATACAAGTTTGAGTCCCTGTTTACATAGAATACCGAGACCCATCTAGGTCATACTTGAGGGATTTACGCCTATCTGTGGATGAATATGGTCTGAGCGGATCGGGTTTTGTCCTCCCTGATCTCGGGGTTGTACACCCTCCTCCTCCAACCGTGGCTGTTTCAGGATTGGATACCCGGGAAATCTGGTGCGGACCCTAATTTACAGATTTGTGCAGAGCGACTTCCTGTCATTCTGTGGGATCGCAGTGCCTTGTGTGTGTGTGTGTGTGTGTGTGTGTGTGTGTGTGTGTGTTTGTGGGGAGGGGGGGTGGTGGTGTCGACCACAGCATCATCATTCAGTGCCGCGCTGGGCGGCTAAACATGTTTAGCGTTTATTTCATCAATCATTAAGTTGTTGCATTTGTTAGCGTGTCTCTCTTCAATCATTAAGTTGATTTTGTAATGGTACAAATAGCTTGTGTAGGTTAGACTGTACTGTTCTAACCTGGTGTGAAAGAGTACCACATGACCATTCGACATCGTGAAATAATTTCTCATAAACTGTATTAATTCTACTTAATGTGGTCAGACAGACGCCACCGGGGGAGAAACCAGGCCATATTTCTGCTGTAAAGTGTGATCCCTCTTGACCCCACGGACCCCGTGACAAGTTAAAGTAGTAGAAAGTATCCAGGTGTTTCAGTTGCTTTTCATGCATTTTTATTTGCGATGACTATACCCACGTGACTGTCTGCGACCTCTCTGATTGGTCTATTTTCAACATGGCTGATCAATTGTCCCCACGGAGAGATCCGAGATGCACATACAAAATAATTTTATCTCAGATAATTTGCCTTCAGAGAATAATAATTGTGAATAATAATCATTGTCTTGTTGAACCAACGATAAATTCTAATTTGTTTTAGTCAAGGAGGAACTTATAAACTGTTGACATTCACCGTGTGATATCGTCTGAGTAGGTATCAAAGACAGCAATCACAGGAGGAGGATGCGGAAGAAGAAGAAGAAGAAGAAGAAGAAGAAGAAGAAGAAGAAGAAGAAGAAGAAGAAGAAGAAGAAGAAGAAGAAGAAGAAGAAGAAGAAGAAGAAGAAGAAGAAGAAGAAGAAGAAGAAGAAGAAGAAGAAGAAGAAGAAGAAGAAGAAGAAGAAGAAGAAGAAGAAGAAGAAGAAGAAGAAGAAGAAGAAGAAGAAGAAGAAGAAGAAGAAGAAGAAGAAGAAGAAGAAGAAGAAGAAAACGAGGAAAAAAGAGGAAGAAGAAGAAGAATGAGGAGGAGGAGGAAGGTGGGGAGAAGGAAGAGGAAGGAAGAGGAAGAAAAAGAAGAAGGTAGAGGAAGAAAAAGAAGAAGGAAGGAAGAAAAAGGAAATAAGAAAGGAAGAAGTAAGAAAGAGGGAAAGAAGAAGGAAGAAAGAAGGAAGCGAGAAGGGAGGAAGAAGAAGGGAGGAAGAAGGAAGGAAGGAAGAAGAAGGATGAAGGAAGAAGAAGTGAGAAGAAGGAAGAAGGAAGAAGAAGGGAAAAGAAAGAAGAAGGAAGGATGAAGAAGGAAGAAGAAAAAGAAAAAATATTTAGCACCATGTATAACGTATACTTAGAGTGTGTCATCAAGCGATGCTACAGGCATTATGGGATAAACTTCTCTCGCACCACACAAAAAGATTTGTCAGTCGTACGAGAGGAATTGATTACACATTTTATTGCCACTGGCTCTTTACATTACATAAATGCACAAAACTGTCTCTAATGCATCACACATGAATACACAGAATTTCCTATCACTAGTCGTCCCTAGCCCTACTGCTAAATCTATCTACTCATCTAAAGAAATACGCATCGACGCTAAGCGATGTGTTCCCTACGAAGTCTGTCCCCAGTCTGCCGATTCTCCGCGTGCTGATTACACAGTACGCGGAAGGACCTCGTGCGTACTTCGGCTTTTGCGTGCTACATCATTCAACACGCTTAGAGTAGTAGCCTACTCTTGAGTTCCATTCGAGTTCTCCGTGTCTATCACGTTGGCGTGATTATACCGTGACCAGAGTGCTTACTCTCTGGTTGACACTTCCGTGTCTCATGAGAGAACTGTTTACAGTTCCCCTCCCTATCTACTTCCTACACCTACCCTGCCCTCATGTTGGGGCACTGGGTTACCTCTACTCTACTTGGGGTAGACCACTCATTCAGGGTGGTCTTCCCTCCTATCTATTTCAGTCTTTGACAGAGTGCCCATTTATTCAATCAGTGATCGAGGTTCAATCTCCGGCAGTGACATGATTTTGTTTCCCCCAAGAATTAACTCTCTTGAGCCGATAGAGCCACATGCAATGGCTACCGAATAAGTGTAAGACTTCTAGCAGATATAACTGCGAGGGAAGAGTTTCCGTGAATAGAACTGGTCACTCATGTCATAGAATAGAGTCAGCAACCTGCATGTAGTGTTGTGTGTAAGTAAAGTTGTGTGGAAGTAATGCTACAACGTCACTCAACGTGACAATCTGCATGTAGTGTTGTGTGGAAGTAATGTTACAACGTCACTCCACGTGACAACACTGCATGTAGTGTTGTGTGGAAATAATGTTGTGCTGAAGTAATGTTATAACGTTACTCAACGTGACAACACTGCATGTAGTGCTGTGTGGAAGCAATGTTACAAAGTCACTCAACGCGCCAACCTGAGTTTTTAGATTTGTGTGGAATTAATGTTACCACGTCACTCAGCGCACCAACCTGAGTTTGTAGTGCTGTGTGTAAGCAATGTTCAAATTCACCGGGCAAAATTGTCTAATTCATATTCGTTTGCCCAAAGAGCTTGAAACTAAAATGTATCAAGTTCCGGTCTTTTTCTGATTAATTTTAACAGCGCCGTGTTACTGAATAACAATTCCAGCTGTCGTGCTCCGGTCAACGGACTGGACATGCCTAAGTATGCGACTGTCAAGAGAACTATACAGTTGGAGGTGTCGGTAGTCGGGACATAGGGGAAGTATAAGGTGGACATTAAACTTCGGCAAAGTCAGTCATTGTAGCTCCACACTGACACAGTCTGCACCAGATCGCATATTCTTACCTCCAATGTCTAACAGCTTTTTATTGTGTGTGGAAGGGATGTAAAAACAGGATTAACTGTAAGATAATTGTATGCTTCCATCTACTTAAAAAATTCGATATCCTTTACGATCACTTTCTGTACTTCAGTACATTTAGCATACCACTAAAAATCAATCCATGTGCCTCGACTGGCACGCGTGCCGTAGGTTAACGATTACTGTCTTATAATATATGAAGAACTATTGTAAAAAGCCAGTATTTGCAACATAAGTATCTTACTTTGCATACAGACGGAGAAACGTATGCAGAAAATAGAACAGGGAGAGGCTCACAAAAAGCTTACAGCACAGTTACTTCCGTACTTAAATAATACAGTATACTTAGTTTTGACAAGATAGAAGTGATAATAACCTGCGAACCATGCCCTTTATCGTTAAGATCGTGAAGCGCCGACAAGTTTGATAACGTAGTTGTAATTAATCATCGATTTAGGCCATGGAATAGTTCATGAAGAGCGCGGTGGCACTCATGTAGGAACAGCTAAGTCGTGTTTACATATACTGATTGAATAAGTTATACAGTGGCATTTTGTTACTATGTGATTTGTTATTGTTATTATGTGATTTTTTAACAACACGTTGGAATGAGTAAATCAAAGATAGCGAGGAGCAGAATGTTGGGCGGCGCTAAGTGAACTCGATACCCCACATTGTGCCAACGGCTTCGGACGGAGGAGCGCAATTGGGAAGGTACGGGCCTTATCCTAGTGCGAGGAAATGCGACCTAAAGACAAAATGTCATGGCAGGGCAAACCAGGCCCTAAGCCTTCGTCGGCAACTGGTCTAGGACCGAAGCTCCGACAGGCGGACAGTTAGAGCTTTGCTTGGCCGACCCGGCAGTTTCTGCAGCATGTCTTGTTCCAGATGTATTGGTGGTAACTATCCTCTGGAGTAAATTGGACAGGCGACTCCTAGGTGTCGTTACTGGAGCTAGGGAGTTCATGCTGTGTGCGACGCTGTGGGCTGGCTGGCCGCTATGTGGCCGAGCCCTATCGGATAGAGCCATGTGCAATAACATTGATTAAATCTCCTTAAAACATTTTCCTCTTTTTACTTTGATATGGCGGGAGAGAGGGGGTGGGGGGGGGGGCATATCGTTTCCTTATTAATTTTTTCTTATTCCCCATGCCTGCCTGCCTGCTGTCTGTCTGTCTGTCTGTCTGTCTGTCTGTCTGTCTGTCTGTCTGTCTGTCTGTCTGTCTGTCTGTCTGTGTAGGTTGGGGGTGGGAGGGGATGTGTGGGTGCGGGATGTGTGGGTGGGGGAATTTTGTATGGTGGGTGATATGTGTGCAAGTGGGGGATGTGTGGGTGGGTTCGGGTTTTGTGTGTGGGTAAGTGCAGGATATGTGAGTTGGCGGGAATATGTGTGTGTGTGTGGGTGTTGGACATGTGGTTGGGGGATGTGTGTTTGGCTGAGTGTTTGGGGGTGTGTCGGTGGGTGATGGAGGATATGTGGGTGGGTGAGTGTTGGTAGGTTATGGGATGGGTGGAGGATGTGTGCGTGTGGGTGGGTATGGATGGCCGGTTGCGTGCATGTGTGCCTGGGTGTGTGGATGGGTGGGGGATGTGTGGTTGGTGGGAGATGTGTGTGTGTGGGTAGGGAGATGATGTATGTGGGGGTTATTTGGGATGTGTTGGTTGGGGGATGCGTGGATGGATGGGGTCATGTATGTGCCTGTGGGTATGTGTGTGGTTGGGTTGTGGATGTGTGTATGGGGGACACGCAGATGGATAGATGGGTGGGTGGGTGGGGGATTTGTCTCATAACATGGTAACATGCATTGTTTATGCTTACAACATTCATTTGACAATGTTTTTTTTTTCCTATGTGAATGCACTATGCACTGTTGAACGAACGATGAGTGATTGGAAGGGCCGAATGTAAGACAGGCCTGTGTGCCCAATTTGTTACCCTTTGAAAAAAAAGTTTGTTCGTTCGTTCGTTCGTTCGTTCGTTCTGTCTGTCTGTCTATCTGTCTGTCTGTCTGTCTGTCTGTCTGTGTGTATGTACGTATTTATGTATGTGTGAGTGTTTCTGAGCGTTTTCTTGTCTATCTATGTGTGTATGTATGTGTCTGTGTATTCATGTGTGAGTGTGTTCGTATGCATGGATGTGTGCATGTATGATATGTGTACAATGTGCATACGTCTCTTGTGTGAGTGTGTGTGTGTGTGTGTGTGTGTGTGTGTGTGTGTGTGTGTGTGTTTGCGTGTCTGTCTCTTTCTGTCTGCATGTCTAAATGCGTGTCTGTCTATGTATCTGCCCACGCATATCAAGTATGTACGAGGGCGAGTCAATAAGTAAGTCACACAGGTCTGTGGGATGGCAGGTAAATGTAGTTGGTGTTTTCTACAGGTTTCATTAGGTGACAGCAACATCGAACTTTATATTCCCGTTCGTCAGGTGGCGCTAGGTGTCTCATGCGCATGCGCAGCGCATAAACAAAATGGCGACTGCACGTAACAACGAAAGAGCAACGTGTTGTTGTGCGTTTTTTGAGGGCAAAAGGACTGCCTGCAAAGGATATTCATAAGGAAATGCTTCCTGTTTATGCTGACTAGAAACATCCTTCTTCGCCTTGTGTCCAAAAATTCAAGGTTACGCCATCAGCAGGGAAGGTTATGCAGACAGTGTTCTGGGATTGTCAAGGAGTGCTTTTAACCAATTTCAAGAAGAAAGGTGACAATGTGAATTCTGAATCGATGCATCATGATGCAATTTGAAGAAACGTCCAGGACTGCTGACTAGAGGCGTGTTGCTTCTTCATGACAATGCCAGAACACATACGGCTCGATTAACTCAGGAGAAAATTAACCAACTAAGGTGGGAAGTTCTGGAACATCCACCTTACAGCCCCGACCTAGCCCCTAGCGATTTCCCCTTTTTGGGAGATATTTCGCGAATGACACCGAAATTGAATGTGAAGTGAAAACTTGGTTTAGAAAACAGAACACGCAGTTCTATGCAGCTGATAAAACGATGGGATAAGTGCATCAATGTTGGTGGACATTATGTTGAGAAATAAAGGGACAATGTAAGCATAACAATAAACTGGTTTAAGTTGTTATATGTAGTTTTTTTTTTCTACAGCCATATGTGACTTACGTATTGACTTCCCCTCGTACTAAAATAGTCAAGGAGAAATGTATATTTGCTATTGTTAGGTGGCTACCTAATTTTGAACAGCGGGAATAAATTAGGAAAAAAACAAGCAGTTCTGACAGTATCTGTCTCCCGTTGTCTATTTATAGCAGTACTAGTCATATCCAATCAATAGTTACCACTATGGCTGTATAAAAGTATGGGAGAAAGAAATGCACAGTTGTCCTATTTTCGAATTTTCACCCCTGGAGCCAATGTGTTAGACCGTGGTCATATACAATGACTTGGCATCTGCTAATTCGAATGCGAACGTGGCATTCATCAACTCCCAGATCCCAACTCTAAGAGCTAATATTTGTGAGCTTAAGCTTAATCTCTTGCTGCAAGAGAAAGCCGCGCAAACAATTGTCGTCAGGGATTCTCAAACGTGTATGTGTGAGCTTCATTCTTGGAACGTAATCAAAAGTATAGTTTCAAAATAAAACAAATGCTGCATGACCTTTGCAGGACGTTTCATTCAAACTCCACCCCCCGTTGATGGTCTAGGCAATATTCCAATATAAAATGACACAAAGTAGTGCAGCTGTACATAACATAATTACGACACATACAGGACGCTGCGGCGATTAGCCTTCGTCAGCAAACAAACACATTCACAAAACACAACATATAGTCACGGAGATCGCCCTTGACTACATTAAAACGTGACGACAGGATGAGAAGAATAGTGTATTTTTTTTTTTCGCATATCCTTTACAGGACATGGCTGTCAACATCAACATCTTTCAGCTGATTGTTGATTTCTTGGCAAGATTACGCTCAGTAGTTTGCCATTGCTTTCTGAGCGACTGGCTCACATACCCCATAAGTTACCGATTCTCGCAAACGTCACGTTACTTACGAGAGTATACGGGATTACGAGAAAGTCGTGTAACTCCTAGACCAGGGAGACCGGCGAGAAGAATAAAAAGATGAAAAAATGAAAGCAATGAAGAGAAAATGAAAGTAGAAAAAAAATGTTCCTACTTAACTCAGAATTCCAAGCTGTTTATAGCCCTGAATATCATCTTTGTCTTCTTTTATACCCAACCGAGGGAGTGGGATGTAAGATGATGACGGGGTGGTAGGTGTAACGGTTCAGTGAGCATCCCAGGTACTGGAGTGGAAGTGGTATATTGAAAGAAAGGGGGGGGGGGGGGAACGTAGGCAGGAAGGTAGGTTGGGAACCACTCAACAGACATTCATACAATAGTGTACATGGACGTGTGCAAGATGTATGTATGTGCGCTCACACACACATGCACACACACACACACACACACACACACACACACACACACACACATACACACAGACACTCACACGTTGAGGAAGGATTAAGCAAGGGGAATTGCTCTCAAAAGCATTATGACCAAAATATCTCTGACGTTCCTGATATACAGGGACAGTTGTCTTATTTCTGCCTCAGTGTTACTGTTTACAATCGTAAAGTGTTCTTCCGAAATGTGTTTTGATTTTTTTTTCTGTTCGTTTGTAAATAGATAAAGAATTAAGTGTACCGAAGGGAGCTGATAATGTCATAAGCTGTACTTCCTAAAGGGCGTGGAACATCCATATTGACCCCAGTGTCTTATCAAGGAAATGCATTTCATAAATTGCTTGTCAATTAGGGTTAGGCAAGGTCACATTTGTTTGTTTTAGCTTGATGGTGGTATCATTGGCGTTGATAAATTTGAGTCTGGTATGTCTGTATGTGTTTAGCTGTTGTGTTATTTCGTGCTTGTTCTAGCATTTTTCCAATTTGTATGTGTTGTCTATCCTTTTATATCACGACCCGATTCGTGTTTTTTGAGATAGAAATTCTGTACATCTTTTTGTTACATTATTTAGTTAAACGGGTAAAGCATTGTCATCATCATCATCATCATCATCATCATCATCATCATCATCATCATCATCATCATCATCATCATCATCATCATCATCATCATCATCATCATCATCGTTAACATCATATCACGGTCATCATCATCTTCATGATCATCATCAATGTCATGCTGCCTCTCTTTCTGTGCATTATTCTCCTCATCCAAATCATCATCTAGTGCCTATTTGATTAGAGTGACCGATCATATCTCTCAACGACCTTTATTATTTTAACTGATTCACTCGTGAAGGATAATATACCGCCAAATGTGACATTCCATTTGGACAGAAGGATAGTTTATCACCAAATGTCCCATTCCATTTGAAAAGAAGGATGACATATTGCCATACTAAGGTCATCGTGTGATTTGTTTTGTTTCGTGGTATCGTCTCCAATTTTAATTCTCAGTGCATGAAGATTTACATTATAATAATATTTGAGTTGAGTTGAGCTAAGACCCGAACTCACTGCACCCAGGACATCCCCACAAATACTCATTCCCCTCGTTCAAAAAAAAGCGAAGAGTCATACTGCTTATCGTTCCAGCTGCTCTCTGATTGAAAGTTCTCCTGGTCTTCCCTCTCAGTTTGGAGATTCGTCAAGAACACCTGCCGATCCTGCGCAAAATCATTCTCTCCACATATGGGTCCTCAGACTATTCTCCTACCTTCTCCTCCTGGTCCCACAGGCGATCAACCAACTCTCCCTTGTCCATAGGTAATCTACCAGCTAGAGGCGCATTCCCCGCCAGCCTATCAGCAGGTTCATTCCCACGCACTCTCGCATGAGCAGGGAGAAAAAGCCATACACAATATGTGACCTCCGAAGCCAGGTAAGCCTTTCTACGCGAGGCATTCCTTTCTCCACCTTACTAAGCTTATTACGTGAATCCATAATGAATGCAATGTGTGTTGCAGCAGTCTCCTCCAACCATCGGGAGGTCAGGCAAGGTAAACCTTGTTTGTCTTAGCTTGTCGAAGGCATCATTGGCACTGATAGATCTGAGTCTGTTATGTCTGTATTTGTTTAGCTGGTGTGTTATTTTATATTTTAATACTTGATTATTTTGTTGTGAACCCTGTTTAGTCCAAACGAAAAAGAAACACAGCATCAAAGGTGATCATCAGTAGAAATCATTGGTACAAATAAAGCCACACCGAACATAAGAACAGTACAATGATGACACTGGAAAACTAGAGAACAGCAAGTGAGAAATGATCAGACTGGGCAACAGCATATTAGACCAAAGAGAAACACAATGCAAAGAAGAGAGTAGAATGCTGGTGTGAGGATTGCTAATTAATACATACATACGCGTTTACCTCTATTGGCATCTTGCCGTCTTGACAGACAGTAGTCTGTGACATTGTGCTTCAAAACAAGACATAACTACAGCCCATGGCGGGGACCAGGAATTGAGTTATACCTCTCCATAGCACAAAACCTGGGCTGAATTGTAGAGACCATGTGTTGCCCATGCAGCATGATCCCTCTCTCGGCCTGTCTAGTTTACTCCAGAGACCATGTGTTGCCCATGCAGCATGATCCCTCTCTCGGCCTGTCTAGTTTACTCCAGAGACCATGTGTTGCCCATGCAGTATGATCTCTCTCTCGGCCTGCCTAGTTTACTCCAGAGACCATGTGTTGCCCATGCAGTATGATCTCTCTCTCGGCCTGCCTAGTTTACTCCAGAGACCATGTGTTGCCCATGCAGTATGATCTCTCTCTCGGCCTGCCTAGTTTACTCCAGAGACCATGTGTTGCCCATGCAGCATGATCCCTCTCTCGGCCTGTCTAGTTTACTCCAGAGACCATGTGTTGCCCATGCAGTATGATCTCTCTCTCGGCCTGCCTAGTTTACTCCAGAGACCATGTGTTGCCCATGCAGTATGATCTCTCTCTCGGCCTGCCTAGTTTACTCCAGAGACCATGTGTTGCCCATGCAGTATGATCTCTCTCTCGGCCTGCCTAGTTTACTCCAGAGACCATGTGTTGCCCATGCAGTATGATCTCTCTCTCGGCCTGCCTAGTTTACTCCAGAGACCATGTGTTGCCCATGCAGTATGATCCCTCTCTCGGCCTGTCTAGTTTACTCCAGAGACCATGTGTTGCCCATGCAGTATGATCTCTCTCTCGGCCTGCCTAGTTTACTCCAGAGACCATGTGTTGCCCATGCAGTATGATCTCTCTCTCGGCCTGTCTAGTTTACTCCAGAGACCATGTGTTGCCCATGCAGTATGATCTCTCTCTCTGCCTGCCTAGTTTACTCCAGAGACCATGTGTTGCCCATGCAGTATGATCCCTCTCTCGGCCTGTCTAGTTTACTCCAGAGACCATGTGTTGCCCATGCAGTATGATCTCTCTCTCGGCCTGCCTAGTTTACTCCAGAGACCATGTGTTGCCCATGCAGTATGATCTCTCTCTCGGCCTGCCTAGTTTACTCCAGAGACCATGTGTTGCCCATGCAGTATGATCTCTCTCTCGGCCTGCCTAGTTCACTCCAGAGACCATGTGTTGCCCATGCAGTATGATCTCTCTCTCGGCCTGCCTAGTTTACTCCAGAGACCATGTGTTGCCCATGCAGTATGATCTCTCTCTCGGCCTGCCTAGTTCACTCCAGAGATCATGTGTTGCCCATGCAGTATGATCTCTCTCTCGGCCTGCCTAGTTTACTCCAGAGACCATGTGTTGACCTTGCAGTATGATCCACATCTCGGCCTGCCTAGTTCACTCCAGAGACCATGTGTTGACCTTGCAGTATGATCCACATCTCGGCCTGCCTAGTTCACTCCAGAGACCATGTGTTGACCTTGCAGTATGATCCCTCTCTCGGCCTGCCTAGTTCACTCCAGAGACCATGTGTTGACCTTGCAGTATGATCCCTCTCTCGGCCTGCCTAGTTCACTCCAGAGACCATGTGTTGACCTTGCAGTATGATCCACATCTCGGCCTGCCTAGTTCACTCCAGAGACCATGTGTTGCCCATGCAGCATGACCCCTCTCTCGGCCTGACTAGTTTACTCCAGAGATCATGTGTTGCCCATGCAGCATGATCCCTCTCTCGGCCTGCCTAGTTCACTCCAGAGACCATGTGTTGCCCATGCAGCATGATCCCTCTCTCGGCCTGCCTAGTTTACTCCAGAGATCATGTGTTGCCCATGCAGCATGACCCCTCTCTCGGCCTGCCTAGTTCACTCCAGAGACCATGTGTTGCCCATGCAGCATGATCCCTCTCTCGGCCTGCCTAGTTTACTCCAGACGAAAGGTAACACCAATACACCTGGAACAAGTCAGGCTGCAAAAGCTGCCAGATCAGCAAAGCAATGCTCTAACTGTTCACTTGTCGGACCTTCGATCCTTGATAGTTGCATACCTATATACCTCATTAATGGCTTACTACCTCATTGACATAGTTACTTCCTTTCTAGTTTATTTATGTATTTCCTTACCGGCTTACTTACTTACTTACTTACTTACTTGCTTACTTGCTTGTTTGCTTGCTTGCTTATTTACTTACTTAGCTAGTTACTTACTTAGTTAGTTAGTTACTTACTTACTAACTAACTAACTAACTAACTAACTAACTATCTAACCTACCTACCTCTCTACCTACCTACCAACCTACCTCTCTACCTACCTACCTACCTACCTACCTCTCTACCTACCTACCTACCTACCTAAGTACGTACGTACGTACGGACGGACGGACGGACGGACTGACTGACTGACTGAGTGACTGACTGACTGACTGACTGACTTACTTACTCGCTTCCATACTTTCATACTGGCTCATTAACTTACTTTCATACTGGTATTCTTACTTATTTCCATACTGACTCTACTTTCTTACTCGCTACTTTCTCCTTTCCTTACGCTTATACCGTCTGATTGACAGACCGATTAAGTGGCAGACTAACTGACTAGCTGATTGACTAATTTACTGACTGACTAACTGATGACCAACTGACTGACTCGCTTACCTACTGATTTATGAACTTACCACCTTACCGACTTGTTTACATGCTTATCCCATTGCTAACTTCCTGCTAACATGCCTTCCTGACCTTAGACCCCGAAATGTGTGCTCCCCATGCCTAGAGCTTTATCTCTTAAACATAAACACGTTTGTGTTTTTCCCGTTTCTAATACACTTTAATGTGTCTTATAAAACGCCCACAACATTGCAGATTCGACTGTTTATCCCAGTCGTGAAGTTGGGTAAATGGTTAGACAAACAAACAAGTCTCCGAAACAGAGCCATCCTATGTTATCAGTTGCAATCAATACCTACCAACTGTATGCAGATGTACAGAAGATACAATTAAAACCCCGAAGATAGTTTATGATCAAGATATTTGTTTGTGTATATGCCCCGCATTCACGACAATCATTATGTGAATGTATTTGTGGGCCTGGCAGAGTCAACCGTGTCGTGTGGTGCATGTTGCAACATGTCTAGAGATATGTTGATCCAGGGGATCTCAAGCTTGTTAAGTGGTACCTCCTGTGGAGTGACGGTTTTAAAAACATAAAATAAATGTGCATATTGTAAGTATCAAAGACAAGTACTTTCATATTAATCAACTTGACTTTGTCAGTGATACTCCAGATCAGGGGATCTCATTATGTAACATGACCAAAAAGTCTCGACTGTCGATGTCTAATTTCTTGAATCAATCAATCAATCAGGTGCCGTCTCCACAATGAATGTTGGCTGCAATGGACATCCAACACTGTCTCTCGCCCAGACTGTACATTCTGTCATATCCATCTCTTTGTCCATGTCTTGATGTTATCTTCCCACTTGTATCGTTGTATACCTCTTGCTCGCTTGCCCTCAACCGTGCCCTCCAGTGTGGTTTTTTAAAGAGTATTATGTCTTTTAAAGTGCCCGAAATATTTCACTTGCCTCTTTTTTTATTTCTTTCATCAACTCTCTTTTCATTCTCAGTTTTTCTAGAACCTCTGTATTTGATTGTTTTTGTTTCCATAAAATACGACATATTGTCTGTATATCCACATCTTCAGTGCCTCTATTCTTGCTTGTTCAATGTTCAGGCTTCCGCGCCATTCAATAGCATTAAATATATGTAACATTTTACAATTCTTATTTTAATGCATTGTTAATATCTCTAGATGTTAATACTGATTTCATGCTGTTGAAAGCATGTTTGGCCATTCCTATTCTCTTTTTTGATTTCTATTTCACTTCTGCCATCGTTTTTCCTCTAATCAGTTTACGGCTTTCATTTGTTTCTTGTAGGACGTGCACATTGGTTTTGCTGTCTGTCCATGTTATTCTTTACATTTTTCTGGGAAAGCATAATTTCGCTGCCTAAAGATGTTTTTTTTTTCTTAATTTTTCAACGTATCTGCTCATTGTCCGCGTTTCACATTCATACAAAAGTACAAGTAGCACTTCAAAACTTTTTTTCAATGCAAGTGACATCATTTTATTGATCAGTATTTTTTCTCATCTTGCAAGAGGCTACCAATGCCATTGCGATTCTTGTTCTAATATCTTCAAATCATCTCTTATCAGATGTTATGACTATTCTGAGATATTTGTGGAGATTCAGTTGTTTAAGAATATTCCCATGTTCCTGTATATTACATTGTGGTATTTCTTTCTTCTCAACACCTCTCTAAATATCACATGTCCACTTCCTTCAGTTTCCTGTCGTAATTTCATGACTCATATCCAACATTGGCATGCATACAAAACAACTCTCTTCTCCATAAGATTGCAACCCCACAATGAGATAGAAACAACTCTCTTCTCCATAAGATTGCAACCTCACAATGAGATAAAAACAACTCTCTTCTCCATAAGATTGCAACCTCACAATGAGATAGAAACAACTCTCTTCTCCATAAGATTGCAACCCCACAATGAGATAGAAACAACTCTCTTCTCCATAAGATTGCAACCACACAATGAGATAGAAACAACTCTCTTCTCCATAAGATTGCAACCACACAATGAGATAAAAACAACTCTCTTCTCCATAAGATTGCAACCCCACAATGAGATAAAACAACTCTCTTCTCCATAAGATTGCAACCACACAATGAGATAGAAACAACTCTCTTCTCCATAAGATTGCAACCACACAATGAGATAAAAACAACTCTCTTCTCCATAAGATTGCAACCACACAATGAGATAAAAACAACTCTCTTCTCCATAAGATTGCAACCCCACAATGAGATAAAAACAACTCTATACTCTGTAACATTTCAACCCCACAATGAGACAACACAACTCTCTTCTCCATAAGATTGCAACCTCACAATGAGATAAAAACAACTCTCTTCTCCATAAGATTGCAACCTCACAATGAGATAAAAACAACACTCTTCTCCATAAGATTGCAACCTCACAATGAGATAAAAACAACTCTCTTCTCCATAAGATTGCAACCCCACAATGAGATAAAAACAACTCTCTTCTCCATAAGATTGCAACCCCACAATGAGATAAAAACAACTCTCTTCTCCATAAGATTGCAACCACACAATGAGATAAAAACAACTCTCTTCTCCATAAGATTGCAACCCCACAATGAGATAAAAACAACTCTATACTCTGTAACATTTCAACCCCACAATGAGACAACACAACTCTCTTCTCCATAAGATTGCAACCTCACAATGAGATAAAAACAACTCTCTTCTCCATAAGATTGCAACCTCACAATGAGATAAAAACAACTCTCTTCTCCATAAGATTGATACCTCACAATGAGATAAAAACAACTCTCTTCTCCATAAGATTGCAACCCCACAATGAGATAAAAACAACTCTCTTCTCCATAAGATTGCAACCCCACAATGAGATAAAAACAACTCTCTTCTCCATAAGATTGCAACCCCACAATGAGATAAAAACAACTCTCTTCTCCATAAGATTGCAACCCCACAATGAGATAGAAACAACTCTCTTCTCCATAAGATTGCAACCACACAATGAGATAAAAACAACTCTCTTCTCCATAAGATTGCAACCACACAATGAGATAAAAACAACTCTCTTCTCCATAAGATTGCAACCCCACAATGAGATAAAAACAACTCTATACTCCATAAGATTGCAACCCCACAATGAGATAAAAACAACTCTCTTCTCCATAAGATTGCAACCCCACAATGAGATAAAAACAACTCTCTTCTCCATAAGATTGCAACCCCACAATGAGATAGAAACAACTCTCTTCTCCATAAGATTGCAACCACACAATGAGATAGAAACAACTCTCTTCTCCATAAGATTGCAACCACACAATGAGATAAAAACAACTCTCTTCTCCATAAGATTGCAACCACACAATGAGATAAAAACAACTCTCTTCTCCATAAGATTGCAACCCCACAATGAGATAAAAACAACTCTATACTCTGTAACATTTCAACCCCACAATGAGACAACACAACTCTCTTCTCCATAAGATTGCAACCTCACAATGAGATAAAAACAACACTCTTCTCCATAAGATTGCAACCTCACAATGAGATAAAAACAACTCTCTTCTCCATAAGATTGCAACCTCACAATGAGATAAAAACAACTCTCTTCTCCATAAGATTGCAACCCCACAATGAGATAAAAACAACTCTCTTCTCCATAAGATTGCAACCCCACAATGAGATAAAAACAACTCTCTTCTCCATAAGATTGCAACCACACAATGAGATAAAAACAACTCTCTTCTCCATAAGATTGCAACCCCACAATGAGATAAAAACAACTCTATACTCTGTAACATTTCAACCCCACAATGAGACAACACAACTCTCTTCTCCATAAGATTGCAACCTCACAATGAGATAAAAACAACTCTCTTCTCCATAAGATTGCAACCTCACAATGAGATAAAAACAACTCTCTTCTCCATAAGATTGATACCTCACAATGAGATAAAAACAACTCTCTTCTCCATAAGATTGCAACCCCACAATGAGATAAAAACAACTCTCTTCTCCATAAGATTGCAACCCCACAATGAGATAAAAACAACTCTCTTCTCCATAAGATTGCAACCCCACAATGAGATAAAAACAACTCTCTTCTCCATAAGATTGCAACCCCACAATGAGATAAAAACAACTCTCTTCTCCATAAGATTGCAACCCCACAATGAGATAAAAACAACTCTCTTCTCCATAAGATTGCAACCACACAATGAGATAAAAAAAACTCTCTTCTCCATAAGATTGCAACCCCACAATGAGATAAAAACAACTCTCTTCTCCATAAGATTGCAACCCCACAATGAGATAAAAACAACTCTCTTCTCCATAAGATTGCAACCTCACAATGAGATAAAAACAACTCTCTTCTCCATAAGATTGCAACCCCACAATGAGATAAAAACAACTCTCTTCTCCATAAGATTGCAACCCCACAATGAGATAAAAACAACTCTCTTCTCCATAAGATTGCAACCCCACAATGAGATAAAAACAACTCTCTTCTCCATAAGATTGCAACCCCACAATGAGATCAAAACAACTCTCTTCTCCATAAGATTGCAACCCCACAATGAGATAAAAACAACTCTCTTCTCCATAAGATTGCAACCCCACAATGAGACCAAAACAACTCTCTTCTCCATAAGATTGCAACCCCACAATGAGATAAAAACAACTCTCTTCTCCATAAGATTGCAACCCCACAATGAGACCAAAACAACTCTCTTCTCCATAAGATTGCAACCCCACAATGAGACCAAAACAACTCTCTTCTCCATAAGATTGCAACCTCACAATGAGATAAAAACAACTCTCTTCTCCATAAGATTGCAACCTCACAATGAGATAAAAACAACTCTCTTCTCCATAAGATTGCAACCCCACAATGAGACCAAAACAACTCTCTTCTCCATAAGATTGCAACCCCACAATGAGACCAAAACAACTCTCTTCTCCATAAGATTGCAACCTCACAATGAGATAAAAACAACTCTCTTCTCCATAAGATTGCAACCTCACAATGAGATAAAAACAACTCTCTTCTCCATAAGATTGCAACCCCACAATGAGGCCAAAACAACTCTCTTCTCCATAAGATTGCAACCCCACAATGAGGCCAAAACAACTCTCTTCTCCATAAGATTGCAACCCCACAATGAGACCAAAACAACTCTCTTCTCCATAAGATTGCAACCTCACAATGAGACCAAAACAACTCTCTTCTCCATAAGATTGCAACCTCACAATGAGACCAAAACAACTCTCTTCTCCATAAGATTGCAACCCCACAATGAGGCCAAAACAACTCTCTTCTCCATAAGATTGCAACCTCACAATGAGACCAAAACAACTCTCTTCTCCATAAGATTGCAACCCCACAATGAGGCCAAAACAACTCTCTTCTCCATAAGATTGCAACCTCACAATGAGACCAAAACAACTCTATTCTCCATAAGATTGCAACCCCACAATGAGGCCAAAACAACTCTCTTCTCCATAAGATTGCAACCTCACAATGAGACCAAAACAACTCTCTTCTCCATAAGATTGCAACCCCACAATGAGGCCAAAACAACTCTCTTCTCCATAAGATTGCAACCCCACAATGAGGCCAAAACAACTCTCTTCTCCATAAGATTGCAACCTCACAATGAGATAAAAACAACTCTCTTCTCTGTAACATTTCAACCCCACAATGAGACAACACAACTCTTTTCTCCGTAAGATTGCTACCCCACAACGAGAGAAAAACAACAGCTACGGCCCTGCGCCATCACGGGACCACCCCTCAGGGAAGAACAGGCTACCCAAGTTGGGGAGATACATAGGGATGGACACATTACAATGTAGCGATCGGAAATGTTATCCAAAGCCGAATCTCTGCAGCCAAGCGTCGGCAACTACCACTTCCGGCGGAATAGTGCTCATGCAAGGACCACGCCCTGCAGCGATGGCAGGGTCGGGAGGGGGGGGGGGTGTTGAGGGTGGGGGTGTGGAGGCTCAAGCTTTAATAGAATTATCCCGAGGAAGAGCTGGCTTCCGCTGGCAGCGTGCAGGTGTGTGGTTCCGCAAGTTGTTAGCAGGGTGTGAAGACGGCAACACGGCAGCAACGACGTCTGCTGACTGGGTCATAACTAGCCATCAAGGCGGAGGTGAAGATTGCGGCCAACTACCAGGGGAAGATGCTGGCTTTCTCACCGTCAGCACCTGTGCAATGGCAACGCTGCTATATGCATAATCCTTGCCCCCCTCGGTGGTGGGGTGGCTCCTAGCCTTAGCGATGTCGACAAGCGATACGTCTGGATGAATACGTACCACAAGAAGAAAAAGTCCGGAAGTTATGACCCAGACGGGCCCGCCCATTGAGTGTGGGAAGAAGGTAAAGGGGCCGAAACATTTGGCTCGGGGGGGGGGGGGGGGACTGCTTCTGTTAATCAAAAGCCTCCTGCCATGATTGCTCCCCGGCGGATTTGTTACCACTTGATCAAATGCCTCCTGCCATGATTGCTCCCCGGCGGAGTTGTTACCACTTGATCAAATGCCTCCTGCCATGATTGCTCCCCGGCGGAGTTGTTACCACTTGATCAAAAGCCTCCTGCCATGATTTGATCAAAAGCCTCCTGCCATGATTGCTACCCGGCGTATTTGGTACCACTTGATCAAATGCCTCCTGCCATGATTGCTCCCCGGCAGAGTTGTTACCACTTGATCAAATGCCTCCTGCCATGATTGCTCCCCGGCGGAGTTGTTACCACTTGATCAAAAGCCTCCTGCCATGATTTGATCAAAAGCCTCCTGCCATGATTGCTACCCGGCGTATTTGGTACCACTTGATCAAAAGCCTCCTGCCATGATTGCTCCGGTTAATCAAACGCCCCCTGCCATGATTGCTCCCCGGCGGAGTTGTTACCACTTGATCAAAAGCCTCCTGCCATGATTGCTCCCCGGCGGAGTTGTTACCACAGGCAAGTGGCAATATAAGCCAAATTTGGCATGAACAAGTGTTCTCTGTGTAGAGTGGCCCCAATAATGCTTTATTTGGGAACCGCTGTTGATCATGCTGACACTAACGATACGTAGCGGCTGAGTAAATTATACGCTTGTTGTCTTGTACAAATATCATATGTTATTGACCAATCTGTTGACTTAATTATTAGTTGCCGCTCTCAAACGACAGTCATGTTCGGCTGGTAATTGAGTATTACTGACTTCGGATTTTGTTGGGCTTAATTTGCATTTTTCGGTGTAACTATGAATGTGTTTGAATCAGGGGCATCTGAGGGATTAATAGGGCTTTGAGAGCAGTGCAGAGTGGCTTCTCAGATAGGTTAGTTTAACCCAGTGACATGGATGGGGCTTATAATAACATAATCATCATGATCATGATCATGATCATGATCATGATCATCATCATCATCATCATCATCATCATCATCATCGCCTTCATGTTAACATTAACTTCTCCAACGCCATCATAATGTTCATCGTTCGTATATTTAGTTTCATCATTACCACCATCCGATTATGCTTCTGTCTGTTTCTTCAATGCTCCTATCCCCAGCCGGCTGGCTAGGCCAGTCGCAGGTTTAGGATAGAAATAATCTAACAAAGGAGGAGCCGACTTCCGTGGCGAGTCGGCGCCGCGTTGGTTTGCCTGTCTACACCACACGGATGTGAGGTTGTGCAGTCTGCGGGTCATCGGCAGGCTACTAATTTTCACTTTCACTAATTTTCACCCCTCCTTTGAGGGGCTAGTCGATTCTAAGCATGCTGGCTGCACTAGATTTCATTAGAAAACAGCAAGTGAAATGGTTCGGCCATATAACTAGGCCACCGGCTAACAGTATACCGCAACAAGCAATGATGTACAGACAAAATGGAACCAGAAGAGGATGGACAGAGGCAATAAAAGAATGCCTGGGAATCTCGATAAATGGAGGATACATGAAGCCCATAAACGGGCACTCTCCCACTGTTAATGCTTTACCTCGACACCGCAAGGTACAAGAGGAACAAGATGAGATGAGATGGTTACTGTCAACATTTAGTCAGTCCACAGACAGACTGATAGAGAAGTTGTCAGAGCGTGTCATCCTCCTTCCCATTGCTCTCATCAAATCCTCTTTAGCCAGATGAAGGTTAACACCGCGATTTGCTTTCAGTCGAGGTGTGTGTGTGTTTGTGGTTTTTTTATTTTGTTTTTTAGTTAATACCAGTGTCCTTCGCCATCGGTCGAACCAACACCGACTTCAGAGGTACTTGTAAATTACGTCCCCAAGTCAAGGATGAGAAGTCAACATTTTAGTCCAAACTCTCCGTTGAAGGGGTTGAACCCCTTACCTCGGCATTAGCACACCGGATGATTAAGAACGCGCGTTCTTATCCATTCTCCCATGTTTAAGAACATGTGTCTTGTATATATTCTGCTAAAGGTTTGCATCCTATGTGAGGACACGTGAACACGTTCGACGATATTCTTGCTTCTTCTTATAGTCCAGGCCGTGGGGTGCTGATGATCATGTTTGTCCACAACCTCTGTCTCGTGTGCTTACAATCATTTCTTATACTGATTTCCTCCATGCCGTGATGTCAGACTGTACATCATCTTCTCTCTTCGTCTCCCCTATCTCTCTTCTTCTCTACCCTCCCGTTTTAACGATATACTCCTACTTTACCCTTCTCATGATATGCCTAAAGAATGTGGATTTTATGCTTCTGATGCAAGTAACCAGTTCTCTTTGTGAGTTAACTTCATTCAAGACATCTTCATTGCTGTTTCTCTGTCTTCAGTGTTCTGGCAGTTGTTGTACACAGTGAGCAGCTGGGGTTGGAATTAAATTGTAAGAAGACACAGGTTATAGTCGTCACTAGGAAGAACGAAGTACCACAATGTAATATACGAATAAATGGGAATATTCTTCAACAAGTGAATCGGTACAATTATCTCGGAACAGTCATAACATCTGATGGGAGATACCTTGAAGAGATTAGAACAAGAATCGCCAAGAATCGGCGAAAGTAGCCTTTACCAAGATGAAAAACATAGTGACCAATAAAAAGATGTCAACTGAAACGAGAAAAAGAGTGTTGAGGGGATACATAGAGCCTGTTCTTTTGTATGGATACATCAAGCTGAAAAAATCTGATGGCTGCAGAAATGTGGTTTCTGAGGAAAATGCAAAGAATACCATGGAGAGACAGAAAAAACAATGACCAAGTACTAAAGGAGACAAATGAAAATTTTTTGGACATGTTATGAGAAGAAATGGATTGGAGAACTTAGTGACAACTGGCAAGATCGAAGGGAACAGACCAAGAGGAAGACCGAGAGGAAAATACCTGGATGGTTTGGTTATATGGTATGGTCGAGACAGGAACACTGAGCTGATCCACAACTCTGGTGATCGAGTGAAATGGCGAGTCGTGACCGCCCACGCTTTCCGGCATGGCACATGATTGATTGATTGAGTGTTCTCATCTTGCTTCTAAAACACCACATGCCCGAAACCTTAGCATAATTAATCACTTGACAGCTAAGTGTCCATGATGCCCTCCCATACATAATCATCATCATCATCATCATCATCATCACCGTATGATGATGCCGGTAAGCATGGGCGGTCATGTTTTGCCATCTCACTCGATCACCAGAGTCGTGGATCAGCTCGGTGTTCTTGTCTCGATCATACAACGTGGCCAAGCCATCCAACTATTTACGTCTCTGCCCTTCCTTGTTCTCTTTCCCTCGATATTGCCAGTTGTCACTGTCAGCGACTTGTGCGCTGCAGCTTTTCAAGACTCCGCTACTTTCGCACTGCACGAAATAACAATTCATGACATTTGCGAAAGGAATGCAATTTATTCAGAGCCGACATTTGAATGGCTCTACGAGCGTTAGGTTTCATCATTGTTACACAATATGAATACATCAACGTGATGATAGATGATGCTAGCATTACACAATCTAAATGAACAGCCCTATGTTTGCCTATGGCCTAGAAAACTATCGTATTGGTCAAGGATACGTCTGCTCTCTCTACCGTCTCCAGTCAGTCTGTCCCGCAACACATTGCGTGGACAAGCACGGACACTTTACTCTCCGTGCAGTCGCTATTATTGCGTGCCTGGTCTTGCTAGCACGCCGGCTGGTGAGTTCGAGTAACCTGGCATATCACGGTTACTCGCAAGGACCAGCAACCCAATTGCTTGGGGAAAGCCCTCGCTCATCTGTACTCGTTGACCTCTGGTCTGACACAAATGTGTCTCCCTGTGAGGTTATTAATAGTACTCGGTGTCTTCCCTGTCTGGTGTCTCTCTACTAGACTAGTGTTAACTCATTACTCCTGTGAGGCCTTATTGGGGATGCTGACAGGGTCCCCTCCTCTCCGCGAAGTGTTACTTCCCTTCTTCTCATGTTTGTAACACTTCTGGTCACAAAAGAAAAATTGGTTGTCCCAATTTTGTCAGATCTCCAATAAGTATAGAACTTTCTAGTTTGGGGATAGAACAATATCTTCTACCTTCATTCACAGTGTTCTCTCTTTTCACTTGGCTAATTTAGTAGCCCATGTCTCAGTATAGTTGGTTCTATAGATATCTTAAGGATTGGTAGTGAACCGGAAACCGTTGTCTTATGACTTATGTCCTGGCTTCTGTCGTTTGACCCTATGTCTTTTGACTTCCACCTATTGACTTCCGTCTTGACCTGTTCCTCCTATTGCTCGAAATGACAACCCACACACTAGTTGACTCTATTATGAGTTCAACACATGAGCACCAAGTGTTCATGTTCCCATCAATATCCCATCCAACTCTATACACATAGCTCTACTGTTCACCTTCTTGCTTCCGCATGTGAAAAAGCTATATTCACTGTTACATTTAGGTTTCTGATTATTTATTGTGTCCCCTGAATTTAGAGTTATTGTTCTTTGGATTAATGGGTGTGTGTAACTTTTATGTGTTCGTTTTCCTGTTTGTTTGCGTGTTTTCTAATAAACTACAGTGTACTTAACTCTCTAACATGTGTATGCGTTAGTGTACTAAATGTGTGTGTTCCTTCGAGCGGCGCAAATCAGTTTATTGTGGTTACAAACGTTCGTCATTTTTATTTGTGACCACAACTCCGTTTTCTGAAGCTCGAAGTACGTTCTCTATATATACTCTGTTAAAGTGTGGCTGTAACACATATAAAAACCCTCGACAACTCATTGAAAACACAGATGACACAGACAAGTCAAATAAGACTTTTCCAGCGGTGGAAAAAAAAATTTCCGCTGTCTTTCTCTTTCGCTCTCTTCCTTTCAATGTTTACTAAGTTTTTGCATTCTCTCCTCGCATTTTCTCTTCTTTCATTCATCTTTCATACCCTTTTATACTATTCTTTCACTCAATCATTCTTTCGTCATTAAAATATGTTTCATAGTATTACTTACATACACAATATATATATATATATATATATATATATATATATATATATATATATATATATATATATATATATATATATATATATATATATATATATATACAATAAACGATTGGCTGAATTATAACAGTAATCACGCCAAATGACTGTGCGTTTTGTTTGCACGCGTCATGCCTGTACAAAAATTATACATAGTTATAAGGATGGTTTGTTACCGCTCCTGACATAGTAACTTCCATAATTTGGTGTGCTGACCTAAATTACCCTAAAGGGAAATAATTTACTACTACTTTCATTTAAGAAAAATGGATTAATTACCTTAAATGTTATTTGTGAAAAAGATTATATTAATTTCTAAATAATTGATGTTAGTTTTGAAATGATATTTTAAACAACTGGATGTATAAATGATTATAATTATATGGTAATAAACTAATATAATATCTAACAATTGTATTTCTATAATGGATGATTTAATAAATGGGTTATTAATTAGATGATAATGATTTCTAACTAAGCAAATAAGAAAATAACGTTATATATGCATTTACACAAATTGCAATAAAATAAATAATAGAAAAATGAAGTTATAGATAATGTAAATAAAATAATAATGTACATATATCACAGTTACATTTCTATATCTAATTACACTAAGTTGAAGTCCTCCTCTGCGTTGTGAAGATGGAGCAAATCTCTTTGTAGACTATTCTAACATAGTTCATTCCGCCAAAGTCTTTTATGCTCTCCTTGAAGGATAGTGTATTAATATAGTTGCCTACCACATTATGTAGGTCCATAGCTAACCCTGGAATGTTATTCGGGGTCTAAGCGTTGGTTTAATATATTCTAGATTCGGGGTCTAAGCTGGGTTCGCTGTCCTCTAGGCGTTAGTTCCCATAATCTAACTTATGTGTGTGTCAGCGCATGTTAATATGCGTCTGTTCGTTACACTTTTCATAGCACTGTTCTATTCACACAAGTTATATATCAGGCGATAGTAACGCACTTACGATATGTCTTACTCACCACACATGGCACTTGGTTATCTAACAGTACAGTGTCACTGTTTCTGGTGGTGTATGGTCGCTTCATTCATGTAACTCAGGTATTCGAATGGATGAAGGACGACTTAAAATGTCTGCAATCGTATTTAATCTCCCTTTTAAATGCTGGATAGTAAATGTGTAATTTTGGAGAATCAAAGCCCACCTGTAACTTCTATTGTTGGTAGGATGTCCAGATTGCATCACAGACAATGGAGAGGTATCGGATTGGATTACAAACTGTGCTCCTGCCAAAATCGGTGAAACTTTCTCACGCAATAGATCAAAATAGGGCCCTCCAATTCTGATGCTGAGTATCTTCCTTCAGCCGGAGTGATCTTGCGACCTACAGGGTGGAACGTCCCGTCGTAGAACTGACCTAGTATTCCAGATATGGAAATGGCACTCATATACAATATACGCCGCTGGCGTTGATTCATTGACCATTCTGACACCAATTCGGGGTCTAGCCTTTCAGCGACTTGTGCGCTGCAGCTTTTCAAGACTCCGCTACTTTCGCACTGCACGAAATAACAATTCATGACATTTGCGAAAGGAATGCAATTTATTCAGAGCCGACATTTGAATGGCTCTACGAGCGTTAGGTTTCATCATTGTTACACAATATGAATACATCAACGTGATGATCATCACTGACATTGATAGATGATGCTAGCATTACACAATCTAAATGAACAGCCCTATGTTTGCCTATGGCCTAGAAAACTATCGTATTTGTCAAGGATACGTCTGCTCTCTCTACCGTCTTCAGTCAGTCTGTCCCGCAACACATTGCGCGGACAAGCACGGACACTTTACTATCCGTGCAGTCGCTATTATTGCGTGCCTGGTCTTGCCAGCACGCCGGCTGGTGAGTTCGAGTAACCTGGCATATCACGGTTACTCGCAAGGACCAGCAACCCAATTGCTTGGGGAAAGCCCTCGCTCATCTGTACTCGTTGACCTCTGGTTTGACACAAATGTGTCTCCCTGTGAGGTTATTAATAGTACTCGGTGTCTTCCCTGTCTGGTGTCTCTCTACTAGACTAGTGTTAACTCATTACTCCTGTGAGGCCTTATTGGGGATGCTGACAGTCACCAAGTTCTCCAATTTATTTCTTCTCATAAAGTGACCCAACAAAGTTTGACGGTCCACGCCTAATTTCTCTAATCAGTTTACGGTTTTCATTTGTTTCTTGTAGGACTTGGTCATTAGTTTTTCTGTCTGTCCATGGTATTCTTTCCATTATCAGCAGAAACCATATTTCTACGGCCATCAGATATTTTTCTGCATGTCTGCTCATTGTCCACGCTTCATATCCATACACAAGCACAGGTTCTATGTAGCACCTGAAAACTCTTTTTCTCGTTTCAATTGACATCTTTTTATTGGTCAGTATGTTTTTCATCTTGCA
>OY992876.1:5578254-5620754 GCA_963921405.1 Cepaea hortensis | reverse complement strand
CCCACACATACACACACTCAACCATCGGCACATCCTCCACCCACCCATCGCCAAATCACCATCCTCAACCAAATATCCCTTAACCACACATCCTCCACCCACACACACCCCCACCCACAGCTCCCCCACCAACATACATACATTCCCTCCCACACACAAATATCCTCACCCATACACATATCCCCCACATACACACCCCCACCCACCAATACATCCCCTATCCACAACCAGACACCTCCCACCAACACACACCCATCATCCACATATACCCCACCCGCACATATTCCCCACCCACACACATCTCCCCACCCACACCACACACATCCCCCAAACTTACACTCATCCCCACACATATCCCTCCACTCACGTACTCATCCCTCAACTACTCACACCCACACATCCCCCGCCCACCCATCAGCACATACATCTCCCTTCTTCCCGCCCACATTCACACAGCCCAACAACCCAGCCAAACACACATCCCCCAACCTCACACACATCCTTCACCCACCCGCATATCCAACACCCAACCACACCTCCCCCACCCACCCACCTACACACATCCCTCACCCACACAAATCTCACCTCCCACACAATATACACCCATATAAACATTCCCCACCCACACAAACATCCCTCAAACACATCCCCACCAACACATCCCTCACCCACACATCTTCCCACACATCTCCCACCCACCCCCACCTACAAACAATATCACCACCCACACATACATCATCCCCCATCCACACCTACCCATCCAACACACATACACCCACCCACACAGACATATCCATAACCCACAAACACATCCCCACACACATCCCCACACCCATCCCCCATACCCATCACAAACCCATCCCCCAACGCACACACATCAATTCACCCATTCACCCACACATCAATCACCCACCCACCCATCCACACACACATTCCCCACCTACACAACCCCCCCCCCTCCCCTCCCACCCACCAACCCCCCCTCCCACCCACCAACCCCCACACACTTCCAACCATCCACCCAAAAATCCCCCACCCACACACACCCCTCACCCACATACAACCGGCACCCACCACACATCCCGTCACCCACACATACACCCCCACACCCACACACACAATACCTTCACACATATATCCCCCGCACACACCCCACACACACTTGAGGGAGAGAAGGTGACGGAGAAAGAGTGATGGAGAGAGACTAATGGAGAGAGAGTATGAGAGAGAGGGGTAATGGAGAGAAAGGGGGTAAAGGGTGATGGAGAGAGAGGGAGAAAGAGTGATGAAGGTAGTGATGGAGAGAGATTAAGAGAGAGAGAGTGATGGGGAGATATTGATTGAGAGTGATGGGGAGAGACTGAGGGAGAGAGATGAGAGAGAGAGACTAATGGAGAGAAAGTGTGAGAGAAGGGTGATGGAGAGAGAGTGATGGGGAGAGAGGGAACAAGGGTGATGGAGAGAGAGAGAGAGAGAGAGAGAGAGAGTGTTGTAGAGAGAGATTGAGTTACAGAGAGTTTTGGAGAGAGATTTAGGGATAAAGAGTGATGGAGAGAGATTGATGGAGAGAGAGAGTGATGGAGAGAGATTGAGTGAGAGAAAGTGATGGAGAGAGAGGGGGGAGAGAGTGGGAGAGAGAATGATGAGAGAGAGAGTAAGGGAGAGAGTGAGAGTGATTGAGAGAGAGAGTGAGGGGGAGAGAGTGAGAGAGAGAGAGAATGTGAAAATGGAAGACAGAGACAAAGGTAGATAGACTCACAGACAACAATAACGGGTTGTTTAAAGGCAATCGAGTAGCGATAATCAATGACATTTCGATCGATAGAGTTGTCAGTGTCAACAGGTACAATTTGTGGGAACCTAGGCAATGCCGAAACGTTCACAACAATTAAGAGAGGGAAAAACAAACAATAAGTGTAGAGATCAATGAACATCGCAAATAATCAATCAATCGAGAGAACAGCTAACAGACTCCATCCATTGAGGTTGAACACACAAATAAAAAAACGAGATGAAGCTTCTGTGAAAAGCTATCTTTGAAACAAAAAATAACAAATAATTAAGTTTTTTGTTTAAAACGCGAAACTTTTGGTGAAATCTTGAAAGACGGGTAAGCGTTGACAAAATCGCACTTTAGCTTTAGTTGTGACAATCTGGCACGTGCCATTAGCACTTTATGCCAGAGACAATTATTTTGAAAAGCCAAATTGAGAATAATATTCTTGAAAAATCGAATCAATTTTATGGTAATTTTGTTTTGTGTTCAGAATTAAAGGTGTGAGTTGGAGCGAGGTACTCATGCTTTAAGGTTGTTGGTGACTTATGGGATATTTTTTTTTTTTTTTAAATGGTTATTAACGAATCAGAAAGAGCGAAACAATGAACAATGTCTGTCGGTTTGTTCCTTAACTCGAGGCTGTGGTTTGTGAGATTATTGGATCTGGCTAAGTTTGAGTGGCGGAGGGAGAAAGACACACAATAAGGGATAGACAGAAACTAAGAGAGAGAGAGAGAGAGAGAGAGAGAGAGAGAGAGAGAGAGAGAGAGAGAGAGAGAGAGAGAGAGAGAGAGGAACTTTATTTTAAAAGGGTAACAAATTGGGCATGCAGGCCTGTCTTACATTCGGCCCTTTCGATCAATCATCTTTCATTCATCAAATGTGCATGTTACATTTACATAGGGAAAAAAACATTATCAAATTGATTTTGTAAGCATAAACAATGCATATTACTCATGGTACATTCACATGGGGGAAAAAAAAACATTGTCAAATGAAAGTTGTAAACATAAACAGTGCATATTGCAATGTTGTGAGACACATCCCCCATCCACTCCCACACTCCCCACCCACCACACCCCACCCACCCACACATACCTCCACGCACTCACACAGACTCAGGCAAACATACATGCAGCCACAAACCCACTGATCCCCTACCCACACACATTTCCCAACCCACACATACATCTCCCATCCATCCCATAATCGACACGCACATACCCACCCACATATTTTCCACCACCCACCCACACACCCGCAACCACCCAGCAAAACACACATCACAAAACCACACACACATACCCCTGTCAACACACACATCCCGCACCTATCCACACATACATCCCTCACCCTCACAATTTTCTTCACCCACAGACACCCACATCAGCCAACCTACACCCACGCACCCACCCAATATCCTCCACCTCTCAACTGCACATCCCCTACCTATACACACATCCCCACTCACAAACACATCTCCCCACCTGTCCTCACATATCCCCCACCCATAAACACCCAAAAAACACACACCTCCCACCCACACTCACCCCACCACTCACATATACCCCACCCACACACATCCGCCGCTCACGCACATCTTCCCACAAACACACACATCCCCCAACCATACACTTATCTCTCACACACATCCACCCACTCACGTACTCATCCATCAACCACTCACACCCACACATCACCCACCCGCCCATCAACACATGCCTGTGTCATCTACCGTCACACCCACACACACCCCAACCACCCAGCCAAACATACATCCCCCATCCTCACATACATCCGTCAGCCACCTTCACATCCCACACCTCCCCCACCTCTCACACATCTCCCCTTCCACACAAAACTCCACCCATAAACACATTCCCCTCACACACACACATCCCCCACATACATTCCTCATACACATCCCCGCCCACACATCCCTCTCCCACACACACATCTCCCCAACAATCCACACATCCCCCACCTACAAACATCCTTACCACCCACACATACATCTTCCACTCACTCACATTTACCCCATCCACACTCACACAATCCCACCCACACAGACATATCCCATTCACAGACACCCCCACACTCATCCCTCACACCCATTACATACCAATCCCCCAACCCACACAATCTCCTACACATCCATTCACCCTCCCAAATACACATTCCCTACCCACACCCCCCAACCCACCAACACCCACATACTTCCAATAGTCCTCCCAAATATCCCCCCCCCCCCACACACACATCCCTCACACACACACATACATCCCCACCGACTAAACATCCCTTCACCCATCCACACATCACCCATCAACCCATACACATTCCCCACATACAACCCCTCCACACATACATTCCCCACACACCCGCACACATCCCTCACATACACACCCATACAAACATCCTCACATCTACACACATACATGATCACTGAAACTAATAAGAACAAACTCCCACACTTTAAACACAGTTGAGACACTGATGATTGTCGTGAGCATTCTCGCAAAAATTGTAAGAAGTGGAGAACAAATTGTACATATACATTGTGTAGCGTAAATAATTAGTGATGCAATTCAACTCTCTCACTCTCTCTGTCTCTGTCTCTCTCTCTCTCTCTCTCTCTCTCTGTCTCTCTCTCTGTCTCTCTCTCTCTCTTTCTCTCTCTCTCTCTCTGTCTCTGTCTCTGTCTCTGTCTCTGTCTCTCTCCACTCACTAACTCTCTCACTCACATCACAGTAATGTTATATTATACATGATAAATCAAGTGGCATACAAAATGATAATATGAAAGATGAGAATACAGAGAAAAAAACAAACATATGGAATGGCATGTTACATGACAATCAAGTGGCATTCAAAATGATACCTCGTAATATGAAAGATTAGAATGCATAAAAAATATGGAATAGTATGTTACATGACATGCGTGCGCTCAACTCTCTCTCTCTCTCTCTCTCTCTCTCTCTCTCTCTCTCTTTTACATACACACACTATCACACTCATTGACTCTCTCGCTATCTCTCTCTCACTCACACACACTCACTAACTCTCCCACTCACTCTACAGTAATTTACATGTGTTAATTGTATGCATGTTAAAATCAAGTGGTATTCAAAGTGATAATATGAAAATGAGAATACACAAAAAATATGGAACAGCATGTTAGATGACATGCGTGCGCTCAACTCTCTCTCTCTCTCTCTCTCCTCTCTCTCTCTCTCTCTCTCTCTCTCTCTCTCTCTCTCTCTCCTCACACACACAAGTACATACACACACATGCCCACACACAACATACACACATATACCCATGCACATAAACACATCTAAACACATCCACATACTTGCGCACACTTACCCACATAAAACACAAATACACACTCCCTCGCATACACTGCATGCATGCACACTTACACACAGAGACATATACACATACATATACGAGCACACACACATACATACACGCATACACACACACATATACACACGCATACATACACACATATACACACGAACATACATATAACACATGAACGCACACATATGACACATATAAAAACACATGAACGAACACTTTAACACACGTACAGACATACACACACAGAGGCACACACAGATACACACATGTACACACACATATACACAAATACAGACATGCACACACACATACATCAACACATATAAACACACACACATATATGCTGCCTCACATAATCACTAAAACTAATATGAATAAACTCCCACACTTTTCACACGTACACACTGTCGACTATCGTGAGCATTCTTACAATAACATTCAAAATTGGGACACAATGGGAAAACATGGAAAATATGGAAAATGGTGATGAATATATGGTATACATTGTGTAACGTAAAAATAAAATAGTGGCCCTATCCAGTAAGATAATTCCTGGAATTGACACAAACATGATGAAATAAGCAGTGCATGTTAAATTGAATTGGCTGTAAAAATGCTAATATGAAAGATGAGGATACAGAAAAAAAAGGCATAATGATATGCTTGCGCTCATCTCTCTCTCTCTCTCTCTCTCTCTCTCTCTCTCTCTCTCTCTCTCTCTCTCTATTTCTCTCTCTCTCCCTCTCTCTCAATTAATTTTCTTTCACGCACACTGGCACACTAACTCTCTCATTGTCTCATTCTCTCCCTCTTTCCCACTCACTATTTCTCTCTCTCATGCTTATACGCACTCGCTCTCACATTCGCCATCACTGACACACACACACATACTCACATATTCCCTCTCACTCAATCTCTCCCTCCCACTTACACTCACGCTCTGTCTCTCTATCTCTCTCTCTCTCTCACACACACACACACGCACACACACACACACTCGTTCACTCTCTAAATCACACTAAATCACTCTCCTATTCGCACATACAGACAAGCAATCAGACACACACACTAACTCAATCTCACTCATTCACTTTCTCATGCACTCTCTCACTCACCCACTCTCTCTCTCTCTCTCTTACACACTCACTCGCTCTCACACTCACTCACTCCCACACATACACGCGTACTCACAAATTTTCTCTCACTCACGCTCCCTTACTCACTCACTCACTGACTCTCTAACTCACACTCACTCACTCACTTTCTCATTCTATCACACAGACAGGCAGACACACAACACACCCACTCTCTCAGATTCACTCATTCTCTCACTCAATCTCTCACAGATACGTCCACACACTCACTCACGTTTACACTCACTCAGGCACACGCGCATGCATACTCTCTGACTCTCTCTGTCTCATACTAATTCTTCCACTCACACTCTTTCTCACTCACTCTCTCAACCATTCTCTCGCTCACACACATACAGTGAAGAATGATAGTGAAAAAATGATACCAGTAGGTGACTTATGGAGGCATATAGTCGGTATGAAGTAAGTAATGAAAGAGTTTTCGGTTGAATGTGTTGGGACTCATTGGAGTTTTCAGATCTGGTGGAAGGCTATTCCACAACTGAGCACCAGAATATGCGAAACAAGTTTTGTATAAGTTCAATCTAGGTAGAAGATACTCTGGGATATTTTCAGATATAATTTTATTCACTAACTTGGCTTTGTTAAAAAGGAAGCTCTTTTGAAGTGGTAGAAGTCTTAGATGGCTGTATAATTTATTACTTTCAACATGCTTTATGCTAGAAACTAGACGTATAGCGCGGTTTTAAAGCGAACACAATCGTTTCATATTAGATTTAGGGCAACTATCCCAGACTGTGGAACAATAATCGAGAGGTGATTAGATATAGGATGCATAGAATATTTTTGTGTGCTTTCATCCAAAAAGTGCTGAATTTTAGCAAGTTGGTAAACTTTTTGTGCTATTCTCTTGGTAAGGACGTGAACATGAGAGCTCACAGTTTAAATGTCTGTCAATTAAAAGACCTAATGTTTTATGTTCATTTACATTAATTATAGGTAACGTGTCCACGTGGAGCTCGAGCGGTGTCCCAGTTATGGCTAGGGTCTGTAGTTTTTGTCTGGTCGTTATTAGCGTGGATTTGGTTTTGTCGATGTTAATTAACATGCGATTTTCATTGCTCCATCTACTAAGGTTGTCAAGTTCGTTATGTAAAGAGCTCTCTAAGTCACTAAGGCTCTCTTGACTAGTGTAAATAGTGCAGTCGTCCGCAAATAGGTCACACGAAGTATTGAGATTTAAAGGAAGATCGTTAATATTCACTGCAAAAAGCAGCGGACCTAGTATTGAGCCCTGAGGCACACCCATATTAAGTTGTGTGGGTTTTGACTGACAGTTATTGAAGGACACTACTTGTTGTCTGTCGGATAAAAATGACGTAATTAGGTTCACCATATTGGTGCTAGTCTTCATTTGTTTTAATTTTCTAATTAAAATATCATGATCTAACATATCAAAGGCTTTTTTAAAGTCTGCAAATACTGCTCCACAAATGTTGCCATTGTTGATACAAAGATGCCAGTTATCGGTCATTTTTATAAGGGCACTATGGCAAGAATATTTAGGTCGAAACCCAGATTGACTGTCAGTTATTAGATCGTTGTTAATAAATTGATGTAGTGTTATGCTATGTTGACGAATGCCTTCGAGAACAACGACGTTGGAATAGACATCAACTACCGTATGGATGGAAAGTTATTCAATCTCAGAAGGCTGAAAGCTAAAACCAAAATTAACAGCGACACCGTCAGAGAGCTCCTATTTGCTGATGATTGCGCTCTATACGCCAACTCAGAGGCTGACATGCAACATAATGTTTCAGCTTTCTCATATGCCTGTGCCAACTTTGGGCTCAATATCAACTTGGAGAAGACTGTAGTTATGTACCAGCCAGCTCCAGGGAATAATCACAACGTGCCAAATATTAAAGTGAATGGTCATAGACTAAGTGTTGTGGACAAATTCACCCATCTTGGCAGCACTGTGTCACAAGCTGCCACAATTCATGATGAAGTGAATGTAAGAATATACAAGGCCAGTGCGGCCTTTGGCAGACTGTACAAGAATGTATGGGACAGAACTGGAATAAGCCTGCAAACAAAGCTGAAAGTCTACAAAGCAGTTGTATTATCCACACTGCTATATGCTTGTGAAACCTGGACTGTTTATCAGCGACACGCTAGGAAATTAAACCACTTCCACACAGTCTGCCTTAGGAAGCTACTGAAGATTAAATGGCAAGACAAGATCCCAGTCCTAGAAGTCCTAGAAAGAGCGTACATGCCCAGTATCCACACTCTACTAATGAAGAATCAGATTCGCTGGGCTGGTCACTTGACTCGCATGCCAGATCACAGGCTCCATAAAAGAATTTTTTAAGGCGTGTTGCGTTGTGGTAAACGCTCCCAAGGCGGCCAGAGGAAACGCTTTAAAGACACTCTGAAAATCTCACTGAATGCTTTTGGAATTAATCATGACACCTGGAAAACTGCAGCCAGAGACCGAAATTCGTGGCGTACATCATTACGCAAGGGAGCAGTCACTTGTGAGGCAACCAGGACTGCAAGAGCTGTGAAGAAAAGACAGAACAGAAAAACCACTGACGAAAATCCTCCTCCAGAAACTTCAAGCATACTTTGTCCACATTGCCAAAGAACATTTCGAGCCAAAATAGGCCTTATCAGCCATCTTAGAACTCACGGCTCCATACCTTCAACCCCACTGGATGAAATGAATGGTCATCATCATTCTTGATGGACAAACAGCAATAACTAAACCCATGGCGGTAGCGAATGTGACTGATAAGGCCAATTCGCGGTGTAAATGTTCGTCCACAGTGGATGCATGTGAACACATGGTCACTTTCACCATCATGCACCATCTTACGTCTCACACGCTCGAATTACGTCTGCAATAATTTCCTCCTTTGTCTTTATTCAGTTTCTGATATTTTTCCTCCATGCAACACGTTTAGCGGCGACTTGCTCCCAATGTGCATTATCAATGCCTGTATCAATCATGTCCCGCTTACACACATCTTTGTATGGTAGTAGAGGCCGACACAGAGATCTCTTTCCCATCTGTAATTCATCAAAAAAGATGTCCCTTGGTATTCTACCATCATCCATCCTCCTAACGTGTCCTATCCATCTAAGTCTACGAAGACTAAGCATGGAATATACCTCACACAACCTGATCTTTCTAGTACTTCAGCATTAGTGATCTTGTCTTGCCCTTACTAGCAAGAATTCTTCGCAGACACCGCATATTAAAGCTGTTTAAACATTTCTCTTGATGTGAGTAAGTTGTCCAGGATTCACTGCCATAAAGAAGAGTACTAAGGACACAGGCTTGATAGACAAGGACTTTTGTTTTGGCAGTAAGCTTCCTGTTCTCCCAGACTCATTTTCTAAACCTGTTCATTGTTATTGCTGCCTTACCAATCCTGATGTTGATTTCCTGATCTAGGGATAATTTACTATTTACCACTGATCCTAGATATGTAAAATGGTCTACAATCTCTAGTTCGGCGTCGCCAATAAAGATTGATGGCACCCCATGTGCATCTTGTGGCATAATCTGTGTCTTCTTTTTGTTAATTGTTAAACCAAATTCAGAACAAGCGATGGAGAATGCAGATAGTAGACGTTGTAATTCTTTCTCAGAGTGGGCGTAATTGCAGCATCATCTGCAAAAAGCAACTCTCTGATCAGTACCCTCCTAATTTTGGTCTTGGCCTTCAATCTCTGAGCATTGTAGAGGCCGTCATCTGAGCGTGAGTGAATGTATATATCACCATCCTGATCACGAAAGGCATATTTCAGTAAAAGTGAAAAGTATATTCCAAAGAGGGAGGGGGGGGGAGCTAGTACACAACCTTGCTTAACTCCACTCTTGATTTCAAACTCTTCTGAAGTTGCACCATCAAACTTGATTATACCCTTTATGCCTGCGTGGAATGATTCCACAATGGACAGAAGAGTTGTTGGGCAGCCATTCTTCTTTAGTGCCTCGAACAGTTCCTCACGACTGACCAAATCAAATGCCGCTGTGAGGCCGATGAAGGCTGTAATTCTTTTCACGCCATTTTTCTTGCATTTGTCGCAATGAGAATATCATATCAATGGTAGACCGGTTCTGTCGGAAGCCGCACTGTGATTCGGGGTAGACGTGATATCCTAGGACTTGAAGTCTGCACAGAATAATGCTGGCAAATACTTTCCCAACAATACACAGAAGTGAGAAACCCTTATAGTTTTTGCAGTCGCTCCGATCGCCCTTGTTCTTGTACAGTGTTATGATGTTTGAATCTTTGAAATCCTGTGGGACTTGTCCTTCACGCCAGCATAGCTCTATTAGCTGGTGGATCTGTAGAGTGAGTGTGTCTTGCCCACTCCTGATAACCTCTATTGGAATTCCATCCTTACCCAGAGCCTTGCCAGATTAAGTGTTATTGCTGCTTTACCAATCCTGATGTTCATTTCCTGATCTAGGGATAATTTGCTATTTACCACTGATCCTAGATATGTAAAATGGTCTACCATCTCTAGTTCGGCGTCGCCAATAAAGATTGATGGTACCCCATGTGCATCTTGTGGCATAATCTGTGTCTTCTTTTTGTTAATTGTTAAACCAAATTCAGAACAAGCATTGAAGAATGCAGATAGTAGACATTGCAATTCTTCCTCAGAGTGGGTCGTAATTGCAGCATCATCTGCAAAAGGCAGTCAGTACCCTCCTAATTTTGGTCTTGGCCTTCAATCTCTGAGCATTGTAGAGTCCGCCAGAGCACACTTAACTTCTGTTATGGTGGGAAGCGTGTCCAGGTGGTCAAGGGTTGACAGGGCCTCTATGGCGTCGAAGGCATCATCCGATAGCTTGGTCTCACTCGTGTAAAGCTCCAGATAGTGCTCTACCCATCTATTCATCTGCTGTTTCTTATCAGTGATGATTTCTCCGGTCAAGGTTTCCAGTGGTACACTTCTTTTGATCATTGGACCACAGGCTTTATTTATCCCTTCATACATGCTTCTGATGTTTCCCTTATCACTTGCATTTTGAATGGATTCGCATAACTTGATCCAATAGTCTTTTGAATACTGCCTGGCAGCCTTTTGCTCATCCTTCCTAGCTTGCTTCAGCTCACTGAGAGTTTTACGCGTTGTTCTTTCCTTGTTTCTTAAGAGAGATTTCTTTTTTTTTTATCAAACAAGGGCTGCAGTGTCTGGCTATTTGCCGCAAACCAGACCTGCCTATTATGATCCACAGTGCCGTAAAGCTCTACCGCTGTTTTACAAAGAGTTTCCTTAAGTTTACCCCACTTTTCACTTACTGTACAAATTTCTGATGTATCAGTGAAAGCGTCTTTAAGTTGCTGTTGGGACTCAAACCAATTATCAGGATCGAGGGTGTTACTAACATTAATCCTGGGGCTAGATTTTTGTTTAGCTGTGTTGATTCTCTTTGGTCTCAGTCTAACTCTTGTAACAACCAAAGAATGATCCGTATCACAGTCAGCATTGTGATAACTTCCAGTTAATGATGTATGGTTCAGATGTTGTCTCCGTAGGATGATGAAGTCCAGCTGGTGGCAATGGCCGGATCTTGGATGTTTCCATGTGACCTTATGGAACAGCACTTTTGTTTAAGATGGCGACGCGATGTCACGTTGTTCTTGGGGGAGACGCTGTTCAGTGTTTTTCTGTGGATTCCCTATGGAAATTCCCGTGAAATTCGTGTGGATAGTGTTTTTCCTTTGGATGATGTGATGTTATTTCGTGTTTGTTAATTGGAAGTGTTCAAAAGAAGCCACGGAAGGCTGGTGGTGGATGAAATTATGAGGGCAGCCGACAGATATTTGTTGGTTATGGTCTCGAGTTTCGCGACGGCAAGCTTTCTCTCTTTCGAGAGACAATGATTGCGGTCACCCGGCCAGTATGGTCACTGCCATAGAGGAAAGCAACGGCAAACTACCTCTTTGAAATTGCCTAGTTTATTATGATTCTCTTAAAGACTGATCATCGCAAGACAAGGACAGAGACATTAAAATTAGGAACATGGAACGTTAGGACGTTAAACAACGACGGAAAATTAGAGAACATAACACAAGAAATTCAAAGAGAAAAAATTAATATATTAGGTATGTGCGAAACGAGATGGACAGGAGCAGGCATCAAGATACATAAAGATTTTAAGATTATTTATTCAGGAGGTGAGGATCGACATAGGGGAGTGGCAATAATTTTTGACCGGAAAACATCAACGTCTGTTCAGGGATATTGGGCCGTGTCGGACAGAGTTCTACTAGTTAAATTGAGTGGCAGACCTTTTAACATAAATGTTATTCAAGTATATGCCCCAACAGGAGAGTCCTGTGAAGATAGTGTAGAGGAATTTTATAATGACATAGAGTCTGCCTTAAAGAAATGTAAAAATTCAGAAATAAACATCATAATAGGGGACTTCAATGCAAAAGTAGGAAATCAAGGGGATAGATACACAGTAGGAAACTATGGTTTAGGAGAGAGAAATGAAAGAGGATACAGACTAGTAGAGTGGGCAAAAGAACAGGAAATGATTGTAGGAAACACCTGGTTCAAGCAACACCCGAGAAGATTATGGACCTGGAGGAGTCCTGATAGCAGGATTAGAAACAAGATTGACTACATTCTCATTAGCAGAAGATTTAGAAACGCGCTAACAGTAGCAAAAATAGTTCCCAGTGCTGATTGTTATAGTGACCACAGACTACTCACAGGAACATTGAGGATAAAGTTGAAGAAAGTCAAGTATACAACAGGGAACACTAAATATGATTTGTGTACATTGAGTAATGACAAGGAAATACAAAACAAATTCAACATAGAAGTACAGAACAGATTTGAAATATTGTCTGATCTAGAGATCCTATTCCAGGATGTGGATGATCAATGGGAAATGTTAAAGAATTCAATCAATGTGGCTGCAGAAAAAACTATTCCAAAATTAAAGAAGGTGGGTCGTAAGAAATGGATGACAGAGGAAATTTTACACTTAATGGAAACAAGAAGACTCAACAAAAATAATCCTGCCAAATATGAAGAAATTCACAGACAAGTCAGAATATTATGTAGGAAGGCAAAAGAATCATGGCTTGAGGAAAAGTGCTTAGAAATTGAAAAACAACACAACAGTCAAAATACCAAATTAGTGCACAAAAGAGTTCAGGAACTTACTAATAAAAGAACAAGTACATCAACAGGCTGTCTAAAAACTAAAGATGGCAAAGTCATAATAGAAAAAGATCAGATTCTACATGTATGGACAGATTATGTGAAAGACCTGTATAATGATAACAGAGAGGAACAGTATGCTATTAGATTTAATAATGAAGGACCAGCAATTTTAAAGATGGAGGTTCAAAATGTTCTTAAGCATATGAAAGCTGGCAAGGCCCCCGGTGCAGATAACATCACAACAGAAATGATTAGAGCTCTAGAAGAATTTGGACTAGAGCAAGTCACTAGACTGCTGAACACATTATATGATACTGGAGATATACCTTCTGAATTATGTAATTCTGTATTTATTGCAATCCCAAAGAAATCAGGAACCTTAGAATGTGATCAACATAGAACAATTAGTATAATGAGTCACATCACAAAGATTTTGTTACGAATTATAATGCAAAGAGTGGGGAAGAAAATACAACCTGAAATAGGGGAAGAACAATGTGGTTTTGTAGAAGGAAAGGGTACAGTAAATGCTGTGTATAATGCTGCGAACAGGTATTGAACGTGCTTTAGAAGTAAACAAGGATATACATCTTTGCTTTATTGACTACACAAAGGCTTTTGATAGAGTTAGACATGTCAACATTGTGGATATGCTTGCAGATCTACAAATTGATGGGAAAGACATTAGACTTATAAAAAACATATATTGGAAACAACAAGCTGCCATAAGGATTGATAAGGAAGTAGGACAATACCAACCTATTAAGAGAGGTGTTAGGCAGGGATGTGTAATGTCTCCAGATCTTTTTTCCCTATACAGTGAAAATATTTTCAGAAATGTAGAAGACCTAAATGGAATCAGCATTGGAGGACGAAACATAAATAACATTAGATATGCAGATGATACAGTATTGATTGCAGACAATGCACAGGATCTGCAACAATTAGTAGACGCTGTGGTTGTACACAGTGAGCAGCTGGGGTTGGAATTAAATTGTAGGAAGACACAGGTTATGGTCGTCACTAGGAAGAACGAAGTACCACAATGTAATATACAAGTAAATGGGAATATTCTTCAACAAGTGAATCGGTTCAATTATCTCGGAACAGTCATAACATCTGATGGCAGATGCCTTGAAGAGATTAGAACAAGAATCGCCATTGCGAAAGTAGCCTTTAGCAAGATGAAAAACATTCTGACCAATAAAATGATGTCAATTGAAACGAGAAAAAGAGTGTTTAGGGGATACATAGAGCCTGTTCTTTTGTATGGATGTGAAACTTGGACAATGTGCAGTCAAGCAGAAAAACATCTGATGGCTGCAGAAATGTGGTTTCTGAGGAAAATGCAAAGAATACTGTCAGAGTCTAACGGGGGACAGCGATGCAGGGACATCGTTACGACCGCCAGGCGACTTAGTTCCCAGTAAGGGATGCAACAACTTCGTTGCGCCGCCAGGCGAATAGGAGTTACCGGCCTGCGAGATCGCTGGCTGACCAGCGGTCAGGCCGCCAACGCAAGACGCACGCCTGCCACGTGACGCCACGTCAGGCAGGAGGCAAGTTGCGAACCAGGTCGAGACAGCTCTGGGGACACGGTACAGGACGGACGTGTGATTGAGAGAAAGGCGTTGTATGGTTTCTGTATTGAAAGGCGAGTGTCTGGACATCTTGCGAGTCAGACTTGTGAACTGTATTGTGGATGTAAGTTGTAAAGTATCCATTATATATTGTTGTGATCATCATTCTGTATTTGATATGTTAATAAATCCATTGAATGGTGTATCGTTGAATCTTACGTCAAATCACGTTGTATTTGTACTGTCTCACACTTGTTAGGAAAGCGAGCCAAGTTTAAGACTCTGACATGTGTGAACGTGGGTAGCTCGTCCTTGTTGAACGTAGCTCGTCCTTTTTGAACGTGAAGGTCTCGTCCAGCTTTAATTTAGTTAGATTTAAACCTAAATGTGATCATGGAAGGCTCATTTTGATTGTTACTACATTATTTAAACATGTGTAAGACCATCTGTAAACGTACAATGCATACATTTTGTTTGATCCTGTAAGCGTGTAAAACAATTGTGATTTGTGAAACTTGTCACCGTTTTGACCTTGTCGACATTGTGATCTTGTCGCCATTTTGACCTTGTCGCCATCTTGTAAACTTGATGTCTATGTCCTTACTGAATGTCATCTTGATGTAAGTGATGTGTCATCAATGTTGTAGAGTGTTAAGATACTTGTAGATTGTCTTTGTGCATTGAGTTTGTGGAACGCGGAAAGTGTTTGGAAAGAAAGTAACGTGTATTGTAAAAAAAACTGTTGACGGACAAACTTACGACATACAATTACACTCAACGCCATACAAACCTAATCAACACTTAGTGACAAGCAGGCACACACCAACAAATAGACGCTAATTTATCTTCTTCCAAAATAAAAGCAGGTTTTTCCGTACCATCCGAAACCTTGCCGTAGAGGTCATTTGTAGTCTGAAGTAGCGACCCTACATTTCCTAGCCCGATTTTCCAACCGTTCTTCACCGCATCCAGGGCACTTGAGTATAATTTTTTTTCTTTTCGTATACTTTAAAAATGCATTTTTGGGCACATATTGTCCATATAAACAAATTGTAAATTGTTGATTACTAACCACTTATAACA
Organism: Cepaea hortensis; assembly: GCA_963921405.1. Taxonomy (NCBI): domain Eukaryota; kingdom Metazoa; phylum Mollusca; class Gastropoda; order Stylommatophora; family Helicidae; genus Cepaea; species Cepaea hortensis. The sequence goes on along the minus strand of OY992876.1, from coordinate 5,604,635 downwards.
GATTTTGTGTGGCTGGTATTTCATTGACATTTTTTCATCATGTCGTCATTGAATGATTTCATTGATATGGGGTTAAAATTGAAGTTAGCAGGTGATGAGTTAACAAAGTGGAGTGAGAATAAATACTCTGAATACCTTCGCGAGAAAGCTAATGAACGCGATGAAAGGGCAGCAGAACGAGCTGCCAAGCAAGCCGAATCAGAACTGGCTGCAAAAACAAAGCAAGCTGAGATAGATAATGAGTTGAAAAAGGCCGAGATCGAGAAAGAAACAGAGCTGAGAAAGGCAGAAATAGCAGCTCAGAGTAAGAGGGAAGAACTGGAGTTACAGTTGAAGATAAAACAACTTGACACTGAGACTGCCATTAACAAAGAGTCTAAGAAATATGAAAGACTGGAGAAAGAAAACCAGTATAAGAAATATCAAGGTATTGTACGTAATTATACCTCGGGTGACTGCATTGCAGCCTTTACCCAAAATTTTGAAACTTTAATGGAACATTATCAAGTTCCACTGTCTGAATGGAATATTGTGTACATGAGGAGTTTGTCAGGGGAACCTCTTAAAGTTATTGAAACCATCCCCAAAGACCTCAGAAAAGATTACCATTATCTGAAATCTAAGATTATGGCACATTTTATGTTAGATGAGGCAGGTTACAGAGAACAATTCAGTAAATTGAGCCCAAAACCGACTCAAACGTTCTCTGATTACCTCTGCTTAGTCCGAGATATTTTCACCAAATGGACGTCAGCAGCCAAAATTGAAAAAAGTTATCAGAGATTGGAAGACCTAATCATTAGAGACAAAATTGTATCATCGGTTCCTTCAGCCTTTGCTAAATTTTTGTTAGAGAATGAATGCTCTAGTGTGGATGAGATTGAAAGACGTGGGTCGGCTTACTACACAGCCAACAAACATTGCTTTGCTACTGAAGATACTAACATTAACTTTGTAGCAGCGGCTAATTATGACAAACAACCCTATAGTAGGCAGAAACCTCATAGGCCTACCTCTGAGAAATTTAATCATTGCATTTATTGTAAATATTCACATCATCAGGGTGAAATGTGCGATCAGAACCCAGGGTACCATACTTACTTATTAAACATGGTAAACAGACAAGACAAGGAACGTAAATCCTTTAAAAACTCACGAAAATGTTTCCTCTGCAAGGCATGGGGACACCATCGGAAAGATTGTAAGGGCAGGCATATGACCAACAAAGCAAATGCCGCCTTGTTTGATAGTTCGTCTTCTGATGAAGAAGAGCCAGAGAAACATCCTGTGAACTCAGCACAGGCGTTTGACATATTCAACGCAAACCATTGCTCTATTTGTAACACCTTCTATGAAGATGGTATTTTAACATGCGGTCATGCCATCCCTATTGCCAATGAAGAAGCTAATTTGGTAGTAGACTCAAAAGGCAGAATAAACATCCATCACGGATATGTAAATGGCAAATCTGCTACAGTCCTTCGCGACACGGGGAGTTCACTCATTGGCCTGAAGAGAACGTTCATAATGCCTACAGACTATACAGGCAGGCACGTAACATGTAGAACATTCTCAGGCAATACTGAGAAATACCCATTAGCATGGGCATATATTGAAACACCTTTCCTCACTGGGAAAGTAAAGTGCGCTGCACTAACCAGTCCAGTTTGTGATATAATTATTGGTAATTTACCTGAGGTAAATGATAAACCTCATGACATAACATCTGTATGTATTGATGATACCATAACATCACCATCAAATGTCATCATTGAAAATGTCACACCACCTATTGATTATAAAGTAGCTAATGTAGCACTAAGTTCTCATGACATCATTGAAACTGTTGTTCCATCATCATCTGACATCATTGAGTGTGTGAACGCAGTAACGAGAGCTACTGCTAGAGTGCAAGATGAAATAAATCAAACTGAGGCGATACAATTGCTCAGCCCAGTTTCACTACCTACTAACAACATGAAGGAAGCATTTGTAACAGCCCAAAAAGCTGATCCTTCGTTGTCAAAATACTTTGACCTGATCGGCCGAAAGCCAAAAGTAACCAAGAATGCAAAATGGCATTTTGCTATGAAAAATGATATACTCACCAGGTATTACACCAGAGGTGACAATACCACAGAGCAAACTGTTTTGCCAACTAGTTATCGCAAGCAAGCCTTACATCTTGCACACGATATACCTCTTGCAGGACATATGGCATACGTTAAGACCAGATCAAGGTTATTGACACAATTTCACTGGCCAAAATTTTGCAATGACATTAAAGAATATTGCAGAAGTTGTGACACCTGCCAGAAACTGGTTAAAAAAGGTAAACACCCACAGGCAAAGTTACAAGTTACCGACTTAGCCAGTCGACCTTTTGAAAAGTTATCGGTTGACATAGTGGGCCCTCTTAGTCATACAACAACTAGAGGGAATAAATTTATTCTAACTGTTATTGATACATGTAGTCGCTGACCAGAAGCTATTCCGTTAAAGAACATAACTGCCAATGACATAATGGAAGTGTTCTTCCATATTTTTTCTAGGATAGGTTTTCCAGATACTATCCAATCTGATAGGGGCACTCAGTTTATTGCCGCATCCACCCAAGCTTTCACCAAAATGTTGGGAGTGAAGCAGTGTTTCAATTCACCCTACCATCCTCACAGTAGCGGAGTAATAGAGAAGTTTAACGGGGATCTCAAGCACATGCTTGCAAAAGTAACGCAAGAACACCCCAACAACTGGGATGTATATCTACCAGCTATTCTTTTTGCTTATCGCGAGGTACCACATGCTAGCACCGGTTTCTCTCCTTTTGAACTCATCTATGGTGCCAAACCACGTGGCCCATTGACCATTTACCACCAAATGTTAACTAACTCTACACCAATACTTAAACCCATATCATCATACTTATATGTTACATCATTGCGTGAAAGAATCATCAAATCTTGTGTTATTGCAAAGAATGCACTAAAACTATCTGGTGCTACTTATAGACAGTATGCTGACAAAGGTAAACGGACAATAACATTGACACCTGGACAGGACATTCTTCTGCTACTACCTAGTGACAGACACCTACTGACTGATTCTTGGCAGGGACCTTTTAAAGTGACGAGACAGATTTCACCTGTAGACTAGGAAATCCTTATAAAAGACAAACACAAAATATTTCACATAAATATGCTAAGACCATACCACAACAGAGACAACGAACAGGACGATACGACAGCTTGTACAGTGATAATAGATCACGAAGACGACGATGCTAGTGACGAAATTCCAACACCTGCATTAGACACGACAGACTGCTTAAAGGAGATCAAAATCAACCCAAAGTTAACTCAAGCAGAGACAGACAGGTGCAAACAACTTATACAACAATACAACACCATCTTTTCCAACAACCCAGGACAAACAGAATTGGTACAACATCACATCACACTCACATCAAACGCACCCATTAGATGCAGACCATACACCATCCCATTACATTACAAAGAGCAGTTACATCTAGAAATCATCAACTTAGAGAAAAATAACATATATAAGACGATCCCAATCAGACTACTCATCTCCCATGGTCATAGTACACAAAAAGGACAATACAATAAGACTTTGCATCGACTACCGAAAACTGAATAAAATAACTGGTCTAGATCTTGAGCCAATGGCAAACACTGACGATCTTTTGACAGAACTGACAGACGCTAGGTTCTTTACGACGGTAGACATGACGAAAGGTTATTGGCAGATTGCTGTAGACGAACAGAGCAGACATCTGACAGCATTTGCCACACCTTGGGGACTGTACGAATGGTGCAAACTTCCATTTGGGCTTGTTAACGCCCCAGCCACATTTGTACGGATGACACGACTACTTCTAGTAGACATTCCTAACATAATCTGCTATATCGACGACATATGTATTCACACAGAGACAATGACTGAGCACATTAAGACTTTAGACCAGACATTTGAACGGATCAGACAGCACGGACTGACAGTGAAGCCTGCAAAAGTAGACATAGCCTACCAGGAAATAACATTCTTGGGTTACAAAATATCCAATGGCTTTGTCACGACAGACGATGAAATTGTGTCCAAGATACTAAAACTCTCACTTCCGACTACTTGTAACAAGCTATGTGGAGGGTCCCTAATAACTATGTCTCAATTTTCTCATGTATATTTCATAGCTCTGGCTTTAAATAGGTCTTTCCCTGCCAACCCTCCTCCGTTTCCCCCGGACTCACTGTCACTCTCTCTTTCGACCTCAGGACCTATTTCCTGCAGGGTCGTTCTGTCTGACACGCATACAACATGGCGTTCTTCAACATATTTGTAATTGTAAATTTAATAACTCAATACATAACAGCACAGAAAAAATATCTGACGATTAACTCATAAACATCTACACACAATCTAGAGAGAAAACTAGTCCATACAATATCAACACAAATATAAATCTCCTAGATCATCGTTTTCCATATTGTCCCATGAATTCACAACCACCTCATGGCAAGTTCTCTGGTCTTTATTTCCCGCGTAGGTTGTTCGAACAACAGGGTTCCATAAATCCAGGATTCCAAGTTTCCGTGTCCTACACGAATGTAGTGTGTCCAATGGTTAGGGAAAGTGCCCTGGGATCACGTGGCACAATTTTGGTGGGGAAATACTCAAGGAGAATAAATAGGATATATGTATGGGTGTGTCAGTGACTTAGGCGGGATCTAGCCCAAAATGCAAACATACTCGATCCCAGCTCAACGAAACGCCTGCCGAGGTGTCTGAAAGTATTCGTTCGGGCCCGCCGTGGTTCTATCTGGTATAGCCGAACAGCAGCAGGGACTTCATAGTAAACAAAATGTTCTATGTCGATGCTCTGTCGAAACTTCCGGCTATCTTCGCCGTCAAAAGAAGGATCCTTTTATACCCCAGCCGTAGGATGCGGCACTTTATCTGTAAAATTCTTTAAAACTTTAATACATTGTGCCGACCACAACCGACAAGGTTGACAACCGACTTTTCACGCCCAAACCATTACCCTAGGTCATATTTGGTGCAAGGCGCGCCATTGGGTTTTCCCGAAGAACAGATAGATTTCAAAGTATTCGTGTCAAATGCTCGGGTTATGAAAGTACTCTAGAGAATCCCACTCCGAAGGAATTGAGCGGATAGGTATGAGGACATGGGCCACTGGGGTTTCGCTACATAGGCCCTCTCTTAAGAAAGTCGAACCCTACGAACTTTCAACTGCCAGAGGTTCTGTTCGAATTACCTCCCCCTCACCTTCGACCATAGGATGCCGTGACATAAAATCCGCTCCCACATTCTCCCTTCCGGGGATGTATTCGACCGTGAACTGATACGGTTGTAAGAGCAATGACCATCTCATTAACCTTGCGTTCAGTTTCTTAGAAGTTGCCAAAAACGTCAGAGGTTGATGGTCGGACTGCACTTTGAACGGTACTCCATACAGATAAGGTTGAAATTTCTGTACCGCCCACACTAGAGCCAGACATTCCCGTTCGACGGTGGAGTAATTCCGTTCCGCGGGTAACAGTTTTCTACTGGCATATGCCACCGGACATAGCACAGTAGGATCATCTCGCCCTTCCTGCAACAGAGTTGCTCCAATCCCTATGTTACTCGCGTCGGTTCTTAGAACAAACGTTTTCTTCAAATTTGGGAGTTGCAGGACTGGCCTATCCACCAAAGCCTGTTTCAACTTCGCATAAGCCTCTTCACAGCTCGGGGTCCAGACTATAGGATCTGGCGATCCTTTCTTCAGGGTTTCGGTTAACGGTGCCCCAATTTCGTTGAACTTCGGAATAAATTTCTGGTAAAACCCACACAGAGACAAGAAAGACCTAACATCCTTTTTGGATTTAGGACGGGGTGCGAGTCTGACCTTCTCTACATTCTTTTCTTCCGTTACCAAACCCCCCGGGGTAATAGTATGTCCCAGAAATTCTAAGGAGTGATAGCTAATCATGCATTTGGCTGGACGGGCAGTTAACCCCTCCTCTTTCAATCTTATGAAGATCTGTTCCAAGGATTTCAGGTGATCTTTCAGATTGCCAGAAGCGATGAGAATATCATCCATAAACGAGACGACAGAGGGATCCCTTAAAGGGTCTAATAACTTTCTCATCATGCGTGTGAACACACTGGGCGCATTGCTCAGCCCAAAAGGCATCACCTTAAATTCGTAATGGCCGCTAGGAGTACTGAAAGCGAGCAAGGGCCGAACCTCAGGCTTCACAGGGATCTGATAATATCCTCGGCTTAAATCGATTTTTGAAAAGTACTTTGCCCTATTTAATCTGGCAAACAGTTGATTTGTGTTTGGTAACGGCTCAACTTGGAATGTCGTACAACTGTTTAAATGCCTGTAATCAATACACAAGCGGTGCTCCCCGCTTGGCTTTCTCAACAAGACAACCCCGGCATTATAAGGAGAAGTCGAAGGAGTTATAATGTCATCATCCAGAAGCTTCTGGATTTCGGCTTCCAGGGCCTTCTCTTTCGCAAAGGGCACTGGATATATTTTTTGGCGAATGGGGTCTTGGGTAGTCAGAGTCATATCAAACTCGACCAACCCTGTCCGCCCTGGACGATCGGTAAGAATCTGTTGATGGGACTCCAACAAATGGATGACTAGTTCTGTTTCTTCAGCCGACAGATCAGGATTTATATGTACATCCTTATAGGTTTCCCCAGGGTGTAAAGGATACTCCCTAACCGCGTCTGCGCCCGATTCAGTTTCCATCGCGACCGCCATAGTCATGAGTGGGAGAGAAGTACCATCGGATCGTTCCTCATATTTTTTGAGGAGGTTAATGTGGAAGATTTTAGATTTCCCCCTGATCCGGATAGCATAATTGGTAAGGGACACAACCCTTTCCACCGGGAAAGGCCCCTGCCAACCAATCTCGAGTTTATTGGAACCTACTGGAAGTAACAACAGAACCCGAGCCCCCACCTTCAGAGACCTATCTTTCGTCCTTCTATTGTAGTAGGCCGCGTGTCTCTTTCTGGCCGACCTCAGATTCTGAGCCGCCAAAGCCCAACCTGTCTGGAGTTTCTTCTTTAACTCCTCGACGTATTTGTAGGAAGATACCACCTCTTCGGAAGTCTCCTCCTCTGTCCAACATCTCAATAAGGCTTCTAAGGGACCCTTGATTGGCCTCCCGAATAATAGAGTGGCTGGTGGCAACCCGGTTGACCCATGGGGAACCTCCCGATAGGCGAACAAGGCGGCTGGGATATATTCATCCCATCTGTCTGGTTTCTCTTGAGCCAGCTTCCTAAGCATGGTCATCAAGGTACCATTAAACCTCTCTACTTGCCCATTAGACTGAGGGTGGTATGGGCTTGTGTGAATGTGGTTAGTCTGGAAGATACGAAAGACTTCCTCCATCAGCTTACCACAAAACTGAGACCCATTGTCCGTTAGGATCTGGTTTGGAAATCCCAACCGAGTAAATGTCTCCATCAGTGCATCAGCCACTCGCTTAGAGTCGATGGTGGCCAACGGTATCGCCTCGCCCCACATGGAACAGCAATCCACCATCGTCAGAATATACATATTCCTCTTCCTAGTCCGAGGAAGAGGACCAACCAGATCGATGGCCACTCTCTCGAAAGGAGAGTTCATAATGGGCATATCACCCAAGACTACCGGAGCCGTCCAGTGTTTTGGTGCCACACGCTGGCACTCTGGGCACGACTTGACGTACCGACGCACATCTCCAGTCATCCCTGGCCAGTAGTAATGGCAGGAAATGCGCTGAAGTGTTGCCCCGACACCCATATGTCCACTGAAAGAAATGGTGTGTCCCATATGAAGAAGCTGTTCCCGATAAGCCTTGGGAACTACCAGTTGTCCATGCTTGCGTTCCTCCACTCCGGCTCTCCGGTACAGTAACCGATTCTTCATATAATACTGACCCCGTCTTGGTGGGTCAGCACTTTTTGGCAACTGGTTGAAGCAAGGTTGCAAAGTAGCATCCTGGCTTTGAGCAGCTCGTAACTCCCCAGGCAAGGGATTCACGATCAAGGCCGGCGTCTGCTCCTCCTCCGATTGAGATCTGGTTTGCATCGCCCCTACGTACATGGGTTCGTTTGGGATCCCTAGGAAGACGTAGCGGCAACCCAAGATCATCGGGAAGATAGGATCGATCAGAACGGCTGCCTGAATAGTGCCGGTAACATATTTTGATTTGATGTCCACCTTCGCAATTGGAAGAGACATCGCTACCGCACTCTTTGTCGCCGTTTGAATCTCAATGGATTCCCCGGTTAGCTGCTCTGGGCTCACTAAGTGTGATGAAATTACGGCCTCAAACTGAAGACCTGTGTCATAGAGACACTCGACTGGTTGTCCGTTCACAAGAACCGTCTCTACTACTGGTGGTTTTTCTGAATCTTTGTTCCCAGGATCCCTCCCTTCTACCTCCTTGTTAGACCCCTCCCCGGTTTCTACAAGACAGGCAGCATAGTGAGAGTCTTTCTGTTTGCGCCTGCAATCGGCCGTATTGTGTGTGGGAGATTTGCAGAAGGCGCACCACTTTTCACTCCACTTTCTTTTGGGAGATCCAGGTGGACTCTTACCAGAGGGTTTCTTAATGGGAACTTTTTCGAAAGGATCCTCCCTTTTGGTGTGAGTGGGTTTGGGGTTCTTCTTCTTTCCAGACCCAGTGTCTGGTGATCGGAGATTGGGTTGTGCCAGTTCCCCATTATCCCCATGAGCTAGCACATACCTTTCCGCCAATGTGTTCACTACGTCTAACCTTTCTGTCCCATTTTCAACCAAGAAGGTTTGCAATGGCTTAGGCATCATCCTCTTCATTTGGTCCACGACCACTAATTCTTCTAAACTTTCATAGTCGTTGGCAAATCCTGCTAATGACATCCATTTCAAAAGGTAAGACTTAAGTCTAACACTGTATGCTGAGAACATCTCTCCTGGCTCTCTCCTCGACTTTCTGAACTGTTGTCGGTAAGTATGGGCTGTCATCTGGAACCTTTTCAATAATGCCTTTTCCAGGGCCTCATAGTCATTCTCCATACCAGGTGGCAACCTTGAATAGACCTCATACGCGGTCCCCCTCAGGCCCTGTGAGAGTTTCAAGTTCCATTTCCCACGTTCCAATCCCATAGCCAAAGCCATCGACTGAAATCTGTGAAGATACTGGTCGATCTTATCTTTGTGTTCATCGAACGGGAGTAATGGGAACTTCATTGCCTGGTATGGACCGCCACTAGAAGTTGTTGAGTCAGGGAGAACTGCGCCTCCAACTGCACCCTCGCCTTCCTTGGCAGTTTGAGCTTTCAGCTCCAACTCTCTCATACGGAACTCATGGTCTCTGGCTGCCTGCTCGGCCTCCATCTTCCTAGCCTCAGCCTCAATTTTCTTTGCTTCGCGCTCTGCCTCGATTTTCTTAGCCTCGCGCTCTGCCTCGATTTTCTTAGCTTCGCGCTCTGCCTCAATTTTCTTAGCTTCGCGCTCTGCCTCGAATTTCTTAGCTTCGCGCTCTGCCTCAATTTTCTTAGCTTCGCGCTCAGCTTGTCGAAAATCTCTCTCCACTTCTTGAACATATTTCTGTAACTCAGCCCCTTCATAGCCTATCTCACGCCCTGTAGCCTGCACTTCAGCCACATTAAATTTCGCGGATGCCATCTTAACTCAGAGGGTAAGTGAATAGGTAATGGACAAATGGATATAATACACGACCACAACACTTCGTATGTCGTCAGTCTGTGTCAGGAAGAGTATAGACAATAGCCAGGTACGGTAAGCAGAACCTATTGATATTAGACCAGAATATCTGTCCCCTATCCCTATATCAGCCAGAGCTCCACCAGGATTTAAAATATCCCGCGACGTGCCCCCAGAAATTGTAACAAGCTATGTGGAGGGTCCCTAATAACTATGTCTCAATTTTCTCATGTATATTTCATAGCTCTGGCTTTAAATAGGTCTTTCCCTGCCAACCCTCCTCCGTTTCCCCCGGACTCACTGTCACTCTCTCTTTCGACCTCAGGACCTATTTCCTGCAGGGTCGTTCTGTCTGACACGCATACAACATGGCGTTCTTCAACATATTTGTAATTGTAAATTTAATAACTCAATACATAACAGCACAGAAAAAATATCTGACGATTAACTCATAAACATCTACACACAATCTAGAGAGAAAACTAGTCCATACAATATCAACACAAATATAAATCTCCTAGATCATCGTTTTCCATATTGTCCCATGAATTCACAACCACCTCATGGCAAGTTCTCTGGTCTTTATTTCCCGCGTAGGTTGTTCGAACAACAGGGTTCCATAAATCCAGGATTCCAAGTTTCCGTGTCCTACACGAATGTAGTGTGTCCAATGGTTAGGGAAAGTGCCCTGGGATCACGTGGCACAATTTTGGTGGGGAAATACTCAAGGAGAATAAATAGGATATATGTACGGGTGTGTCAGTGACTTAGGCGGGATCTAGCCCAAAATGCAAACATACTCGATCCCAGCTCAACGAAACGCCTGCCGAGGTGTCTGAAAGTATTCGTTCGGGCCCGCCGTGGTTCTATCTGGTATAGCCGAACAGCAGCAGGGACTTCATAGTAAACAAAATGTTCTATGTCGATGCTCTGTCGAAACTTCCGGCTATCTTCGCCGTCAAAAGAAGGATCCTTTTATACCCCAGCCGTAGGATGCGGCACTTTATCTGTAAAATTCTTTAAAACTTTAATACATTGTGCCGACCACAACCGACAAGGTTGACAACCGACTTTTCACGCCCAAACCATTACCCTAGGTCATATTTGGTGCAAGGCGCGCCATTGGGTTTTCCCGAAGAACAGATAGATTTCAAAGTATTCGTGTCAAATGCTCGGGTTATGAAAGTACTCTAGAGAATCCCACTCCGAAGGAATTGAGCGGATAGGTATGAGGACATGGGCCACTGGGGTTTCGCTACACTACTAAAAAACAAGTCAGAAGTTTGTTGGGCTTAATAAATTACTACCGGCAGTTTATTCCTGATTTTTCTGAACTGACCGAGGTATTTACTAATCTACTAACAAAAGATAAACCAGAGAAAATTGTACACGATCAATGCCTAAAAATTGCATTTCATAAAGTTCTATCATGTTTTTCTGATAAGAATGAACGCAATCTTATCCTTAAATTGCCCGACATCCGTTTACCTTTCAGATTACGCACAGATGCTAGCTCCGTGGCGATTGGAGCAGTCCTGTTGCAGGAGTATAACAACATTCTCCACCCCGTTTATTTTGTATCCAGGAAGCTGAAGGCCCGAGAGCGGGCATGGTCCATTCCTCAATTGGAAGCCCTAGCTTTAGTAGTAGGTATTACAAAATTGTCTAGATTTCTTCTAGGACGCCATTTCATCGTAGAATCTGACAGCAGCCCCTTACGGTGGATGAATTCAGGAGTGCCGTCGAACCATATGGTAGCGCGTTGGTCTTTGAAACTCCAAGATTATAGCTTTGAGGTTCGACACATCCCAGGCAAAACCAATTCAATTGCCGATCTTTTGTCACGTTGCCCGACCGACCCAGTGAGCACGAATGTCTGAGTGCAGTATGTAGAAATACACTCAGACCGACACAGCCATTTAGCAGTGAATAGTGGTTTTTCATTCACAAAAAGCTGTGTAATGTCTACAATATTGTGATAGGGATTACTCCCGTTATATATAGTATTCTTATTTTACTAGTTCGTGTAATGATTGTCGTGTATAAATGTGCAGTATGTGGTAGAAAGCGAACTATATTAATTGTAGATAATACGTACAAGAACAGTGTCACATTCGCACTTACCTGAAGCGAATTATCCAACTTCACAGTGACAACTTCGTGTGGAATTTTCCAGGAACATTTTAATTACGAGTGTGAAAGTAAAAACTGAACAGTGACGACTTTTCTACACCTTTGCAGTGAACCGAAATCTTTAATGTTCGACTGAAACATCTAACACATGAACATTCGATCCTAATCCAGAAGATTGTGTAGCAACATCTAACACGAACTTTGAGAACATTGTACCTTCCTTAAACTACATCAAACCGGAACAGGTGTGTTCTACAAGCTTTACCATCAGCTGATTTTAGTGTTCGTGTGTACTTCCGGATTAATTAGAAATTTAGAACAAAAATAGCAGACAACATATAAAAGAAAAAAAAGTTTTGACGATTCTAAAATGTTTAGGATTCTATAAAATTGAATACACGAATTGTGTGTTTATTTATTTCCCTAATGTAATCTTAGAATCATATCTTGATTAACGTATTCATATTACCGACCTTTTTCTCGTTAATATGAAGAAACGTCAAGCAATGGCACTAAGAAATTAAATAGTTATTGTAAATTATTGTGTGTCACTAATGTTAACATTACTTCCCTTTCATTTATTGTTATTACATTTTCACACAAAGGGCCATAATTTGAAATGTATATGCTAATGTGTTGTGTGTAATATAACATGTTGTTGTTAAAGTGTTGACACCACAGGCAGGCATCTACTGGGCATGGCAGAGTGTTGCCAACATTGTATGCCAACACAAAAACTCCTGGCCAAGTAGGGACAGGGTTGGAGTGTTTTATACGACTTATATAAAGCCGTATTTCAGTCTGGCTAGATGGTTTTTGTTCCAAGAACCATATTATTCTTTTTTTTTCAAATTGCTGCGAGGTAGATGCGTGAAGCTGGTACTACTGATCTGACTGGGTGATAATACAATTGAGGTAACCAGCCATCGAGAGGGTGAAGCCTGATATGTGTTAAACATGAAGCACCACATGTCTTTGTACCCAACTCCCAGTGCTTATATATTTCTATGCCATGTGTGTATTTTGATAACGTTGTGTATAACAATAGAAAGGTAGACTCTGACAAGGGTATACTACTAACCCAACAGGTACAGACATTATACATGAAAGACGACATCTTTCATGGATTTTACCGGGGGAGCGTGTCAGAGTCTAACAGGGGACAGCGATGCAGGGACATCGTTACGACCGCCAGGCGACTTAGTTCCCAGTAAGGGATGCAACAACTTCGTTGCGCCGCCAGGCGAATAGGAGTTACCGGCCTGCGAGATCGCTGGCTGACCAGCGGTCAGGCCGCCAACGCAAGACGCACGCCTGCCACGTGACGCCACGTCAGGCAGGAGGCAAGTTGCGAACCAGGTCGAGACAGCTCTGGGGACACGGTACAGGACGGACGTGTGATTGAGAGAAAGGCGTTGTATGGTTTCTGTATTGAAAGGCGAGTGTCTGGACATCTTGCGAGTCAGACTTGTGAACTGTATTGTGGATGTAAGTTGTAAAGTATCCATTATATATTGTTGTGATCATCATTCTGTATTTGATATGTTAATAAATCCATTGAATGGTGTATCGTTGAGTCTTACGTCAAATCACGTTGTATTTGTACTGTCTCACACTTGTTAGGAAAGCGAGCCAAGTTTAAGACTCTGACAAATACCATGGACAGACAGAAAAACCAATGAACAAGTACTACAAGAGACAAATGAAAATCGTAGATTGATTAGAGAAATTAGACGTAGACAGTCAAAATGTTTTGGACATGTTATGAGAAGAAATGGATTGGAGAACTTAGTGACAGCTGGCAAGATCGAAGGGAACAGACCAAGAGGAAGACCGAGAGGAAAATACCTGGATGGCTTGGCCACATGGCATGGACGAGACAGGAACACTGAGCTGATCCACGACTTTGGTGATCGAGTGAAATGGCGAATCATGACCGCCCACGCTTTTCGGCATGGCGCATGATTGATTGATTGAGGTCAGTTTAGTTTAGTTTAGTCGACAGATCAACATCATGGCACACGGGTGCAACCCATAAGTGCTCCGTTCTCCTTCTAACTCAAACCTGAGTCTGGAGAAACTCAGCTCAGTGCACGAACTCCGTAGCACCGACGAGGATCCTGAAATACTTTGGGTAGATTTTTAACTCGAAATTTTGCCCGGACAGCACCGTTAGGCTCCTCTTTTTCGGTTTCCAACTGCCAAGGGATATTTTACGTGCGCAACAATACACACGGGCGTCCGATCTCACTACCCAGAGACCAGGTGAAACTTTATTACTAGAAGTCCACTAGAAAAAATCCTACCGGAGGGCGGACACCCTACCTCGAGACCACGCAACCCCAATACATAGGTCATTTCTAGTGCAATGCTCCAGCAGCCTTTGCCCATTTTCATTCATGCAACCGATGTTGTATTTTCCAAGGCACACTGGCCATGAACTCGAGTCCTTGCCCACACGAGCATTGAAATCACCGAGCATATAAATGTAGTCAGATTTTGGATCTGTCTTCATCACAGAGTCTAACTCCTCATAGAACGAATCCTTCACATCATCAGAAGAAGTGAGTGAGAAAGAAACATTAAAAAACAAACAGAATGAGGCTGAGGAGGTGGGGGGGGGGGGGGGGGTAAGAGTAAATATAGAAGGAAAAATAAACAAAGAAAAACAAAAGAATAACGAAATAAAAATAATAAAGACAACATAAGACAAACGTAACAAAACAGAAAAGAAAAGAAAAAGAAGGAAAGAAAGAAACCAGGCTTGGTCTATCTCCGCAAAATGACAAGCCGCCTTACGTGAGCAGCGGACAAAGCACGAACTCTGTAACCCCTGCGATGCCCCCCTAACCTACTCCCACCCAGAGTCTGGACAAAATTACAGTCGTGAACGTAGTCCGGGGAAAGAACCAACGACCTTCACAGCGCGAGGCAGACGACTTAACCACTGGGACACGGAGATGTATTCCCAGGTGTGTACGAGAGAGAGAGAGAGAGAGAGAGAGAGAGAGAGAGAGAGAGAGAGAGAGAGAGAGAGAGAGAGAGAGAGCTCAAACTCCTAACCCTCAAGTTAAAGGTGGACCCGTGTGTGTGGAGCTGGATGGCCATGAATTAATTTGTCGTTAACATCGGATGTCTGGTGTGTCTGGACGTCCCAGATCTCTTTCCTAGCAGGCAGGTTCTACTAGGATGACTGGTTATTTCCTGCATTATAATAAGTACTTAAGTCGGTAGTCGTACAATTCCAACTTCAAAGCAACGGGTCGCCCCATAATTGCCCCGTTCCTGTGCCAACGGAAACCACAGGAAATGCACATCACTATACCTCACGAACTCGTGGCGGAAATAATCTGTCCTTAGCATGAAAATGCAGTTGATTTTGGGAAAAGTCGGCCATGCAAGCAAAAACCAGCAACCTGCACACGCATGATCGCATAAGGGCTGTCGTCGAATCGCCGGAAGATTACCACCAGTCCTTCTCTGAAATTTACACTTCTTGCACATCGATATGCTGATGATACAGTATTACTATCCACATCGCAGAATGGTATAGAAAAACTGATAACCTCAACCCAAAAGAATAGTGGATATCACAACTTATATTTTAACATAGCAAAAATAAAGATAATGCAAACAGATAAAACTAATATATAGAAAGAAATATATCTTAATGAGGAAAAATTTGAGGTAGTGGAAAATTTTCTTTTCGATTATCTTGGGTCATTGATTGCCAACGTATTTCAGCATGGCTGAATGGATAAGAATACGTGTTTTTTAACATCCAGTGTGCTGATGCCGAGGTAAGGGGTTAAGCCCCTACACAGCACAGTTGGACTAAAATGTTGACATACTGTCGTTGATTTGGGGACGTAAATTACAAGTACCTCTGAAGTCGGAGTGGGTTCGCCTGAAGGCGAGAGACACTGTTAAGAGGGAAAGCTGATCCACCCACAAAATTCAGTCCAGCACTACAAGAAGTGGTCTGTGGACTACGCTTTAGTTCAAAGCGTGCGAGCGCCCCCCCCCCACCCCACCCCACCCCCCCCCCCCCCAAAAAAAAAAAAAAAATAATAATAATTACCAATAATGCTGACACAATGAAAGAAATAAAAGAAGAATGTTAGTCAGTTAGTTAGTTAGTCGCAGTTCCAATTTCACAGCAACGGGTCGTCCCCATTATGCTCCGTTCCTGTGCCAGTGAATATCACACAAAATGCTTCCCACTGCCCAATGTGAAAAGTGGAAAAGACAGGAGTCTCGACAAACAACAGCCCGCACAGATACGCTGTGCATAATGCCGCCGCCAGAATGTCAACACAATAGTCCCCCACAAAACACCCAGTTCATCTCTGATGGAACCGGCAGTCATGTTGCAATGTGGATGTTTCCTAGATGTTCACCCACACAGTCCACGAAATACAGTTCATCGTCGATGGTAGTGGCAGTCAACCAGAAGCCTAGCAGCCACGCATTTCTGCATAAGGCAAAAACCGGTCAACTCTGGGACATAGCCATCTGCCATCGCTCCGAACATGCAGTCATGAAAGAAGAAGAAAGGAGAAAAGTAGAAGAAGAAAAACAAAAGAAGAATGTCTGTTGCCATTTAAAAACTAAAGCAACTGAATACATTTTGCCTTGGGACAGATAGACCTACAAAAATTAGATTTTTAAGAGCATGCATCTTTCCCATTGCAACATACACCTTTGAGACTTGGACACTTACTAAACAAGCTGAACAGCACATACATGCCTTTAAATATATATGTTATAGACGAGTTCTAAGATTATCTTGGGGGAAAATAATTCGTCCAGTTGACATTATCTGAATATTGAAGAAGGTTGGCTACTCAAGATGATAAAACAAAGAAAGATGACATATTGTGGTCATGTGAAACGCCATTTGAAACAACAAGCTGCCATAAGGATTGTAAAGAAGTAAGTCAATATCAGCCTATTAAGAGAGGTGTGGGACATGCATGTGTAATGTCTCCTGATCTGTTTTTTATGTACAGTGAAAATATTTTCAGAAATGTAGAAGATATGAAAGGAATCATCATTAGCGGACGAAACATCAATAACATTAGATATGCAGATGATACAGTCTTGATTGCAGACAATGAACAGGACCCGCAACATTTAGTAGATGCGGTTGTTACACACAGTGAACAACTAGAGTTAGGATTAAATTGTAAAAAGACACAGATTATGGTCATCACTAGGAAGAACGAAATACCACAATGTAATATACACGTAAATGAGAATATTCTTAAACTAGTATATCGGTACAACTAACTGATGGGAGATGCATTGAAGGGATTAGAACCAGAACTACCATGGCGAAGGTAGCCTTTTGCAAGATGGAAAACATACTGACCAATAAAAATATGTCATTTGCAACGAGCAAAAGTGTTCAAGTGCTACATAGAACCCGTGTTTTTGTATGGATGTGAAGGGTGGATAATGAGCAGACGGGCTGAAAAACATATGATGTCTGTGGAAATATGGTTTCTGGGGAAAATGCAAAGATTACCATGAACAGACAGTAAAACCATTGACAAAGTACTACAATAAACAAATGAAAATCGTAAACTGATTAGATAAATTTAATCGTTAATAGTCACAATTTTTGGTCACGTTATGACTGAAATAAATTGGAGAACTTGGTGACAACTGGTAAGATTGAGGGGAAGTGAACGAGGGGAAGAAATAGAAGTAAATACCTGGATGGCTTGGCCATGTGATATGGTCGAGACAAGAATACTGAGCTGATCGACGCTGGTAATCGTGTGAGATGGCGAAACATGAACGCCCACGCATATCAGCATGGAACATGATGATGATAATGAAACGCTGTGGAAGTTTGGAAATAACGTTCATTGAGGGGTATATGCCAGGGAAGGGAGGAAGAGGAAGGCCAAAGAGAAGATGGGTGCAGGATGTGGCGGATGATCTCCAGATGGGTGTATCGGACGCGGGACATCTTGCTTGTGATCCAGAAGTTTTCCAGAAGATCGTTATGGGAGCGAGGCTCTACAAAGGACATGCTACTGAATGAATGAATGAATGTTGCACAGACAATTTTGGCACAAATAAAATACACCCGGAAAGGACCCCAGAGGTGACAGTGTTGCACCAAGCAGTCAACTCTGTAACTGGGAGACGAAACGAGGTTCTATAAACTCAAACGTGGGGACATTCACTAGCAAAACAAAAACAATGTTTTCCCGTAGTGCCAGGCAATACATCATACTAGCAAAACCGTTGCCGAAGACAAACAATTCTCCACGTCTGACTCGTACTGCCTGCTTGGTGACCATGTTGTTGGCCATTTAGTATAATAATTACTTGTAACCGGCTCCGTGGGGAAGGTGTTACGAACGCGGTTTGTAATCCCATATACCGGCCTTCGAAAAACACATCTGCGCGCGATTTGGCAGCAGACCGCGATACGATGGTTTTGCGTTGGTATCGGGCCGGTCGTTCAGAAAGCAACGGCAAACTACTGAAGGTAAACTTGCCAAGAGATCACAGCGGCAGAAATGCTGGTGTTGACTGCTGTCATAATTGTCATTTACTGCCAATATAGTACCTTGCGGTGTATGGCAGAGCGGTCTTTGAGCCTGGGGAATAAAGGCCGCCTGGCTAGTGCAGTCGCCGCGAGCTGTGCAGGTTAGGATTTTCTTTTTGCCCCCGACAGAAAAAAATCCCACACCTTACCGAGGGATCGAACCCGGGTCTCCCGAATGGGAGTCCTGCGTTCTAGCCACTCGGCCAGCCACTGTCCTATAAATGATGCAAAACAAACAAAAAATGCTTCTGAAGACTCTAAATGTGATGGTGGTAGTTGTAGAATAATGATAAAGATAGTAATGATAGTGGTGCTTTCGTAGAAATGATTACCATAATGATTGTAATGATGGCGATGTTGTTGTAGATATGATAATGATGATCCTGGTGATGACGACGGAATTGTAAGTGTGATAATGGTAACTGTGGTATTGTAAATACTAATAACAACAGCGATAAAACAGCGATAACAAGACGATATAAGTAAACTCCCGTTTACCACTCCCAGCGTGTCATTCCTTCCTTCTTCTTTCTTGACAGGGGACACTCTATCTTCCCTAACTGATGTAGTTCACAACACTTTTTATACACGTCTAATCCCTCCCCAACGGCTTTTGGCCATTGTCGTTGGCACCTCAACTGTACCACGTGTCCGCATTCTTACCAGAGCAACGATAAATAAAGAATCGGCAACATCAAAAACTAACACCCTGGAACAGCTGAACCATCAATGTTTCCTCGCACACAATAAACAGCCTGGGGTTTTATTAATCTCTAGGGACTTTTCTTATTGTCTTTCTATGTTAAATAGAGGCAACAAAAGATTATTTGTTTTCTCAAAGATTTGACACTCGGGGAGATTTGGATTCTAAATGTGCCTTGTTGTTTGAAAAAAATCTGGCACCGTATCTTTGTTGTTGACTTTATATGAATATGTACATCTTAATGTGGTTTTGTATTTTAATGGTGAAAACTCCTTAGACCACCAGAATTAACAATATAAACGCTGTGAGAGAGGTTAAGGCACACACACACAAAAACTTATCACAAATATCAGAAAGAGGCACGCATCACTTTGTGGTGACATTGTGAGAAGACAAATACTAGAACATATTGTTATTATACAAGTGGAAAGATCTGTGGAATATAGAGGAAGGCAACGAGAGAAAATTATTGATAATATAGAATCATGGAACGGAAGGGTGTCATCACATGAATTATTATACTCTGCTGCTGGAGATCGTAACATGTGGCGAAGCATGATCGTCTACTCCAGTTGGCAAGTCCCTTGATGATGATGATAATGATGATGATATATAATACAGTTGAAGAGTTTCCTGCTGCTAGTATAAATAAAATGCACTAGAACCACGTAAAGCTGCGACTAATAGAACAATAGGTAGTGTAGGAAAGTTTCACACAATAAAGCTACATTAAACAGAGGACGTGGGGCTCAGCGTGGCCGAATGGATAAGAGCGTTTCTTCTACCTGATGCCTTGGATGCTCTAATATCCACTTGATTCTTTAACTGCTTTTTGTAACACTTGCATGCGTCTGTTTTAATTTAGTGTGGTCATTTTGGCTTACAACCGGTCTAGGATGGAAGTTCTGATTGACGGACAATTAGAGCATTGCTTTGCTGAACCGGCGGCTTCTGCAGCTTGTCTTGTTCTAGGTTTATTGATGTTACATTTCAGTGTGCTGATGCCGAGGAGCAGGTTTAACCCCTAGACCCAACAGTTGTTCTAGGTTTATTGATGTTACATTTCAGTGTGCTGATGCCGAGGAGCAGGTTTAACCCTTAGACCCAACAGTTGGGCTAAAATGTTGACTTCTCGTCATTTGATTTGTGGACGTAAATTATAAGTACTTCTGAAGTCGAAGTGGGTTCACCTGATGACGAGGGACACTGGTAATAGGGAAAGTTAATCCACGCGCAAAAACCAATGCATTTATTCATTCATTCATTAGCATGTCCTATGCAGAACTTCGCTCCCATAAGAACCTTTCGGAAAACTTCTTGATCATAAACAGGTTGTCCCGCGTCCGATACACCCACCTGGAGATCATCCGGAACATTCTGCACACGTCTTTTCATTGGCCTTTTTCTTCCTCTCTTCCCGGACATATACCCCTCCATTATAGTTCTCTCCAATTTCCATAACGTTTCAAGTGACCAAAATATTTCAATCTTCCTTGTTTTATCGTCTTTTGTAGCCAACCTCCCTAAATATTTAGTTCTCGTCGTATGGATTCATTTGATCTTGCCTATATCAAGATATTCTTAGAACCTGTCTATAACATTTATGCTCAAAGGCATCTATGCGCTATTCAGCTGGTTAAGTGTCTAAAGTCTCACAGGCGTATGTTACAATGGGAAAGATGCATGCTCTTACAAAATCTAATTTGCGTAGTTCAATCCAATGCACCAAACAGTAGCTCGTGTATGGACTACGTTTGAGTTCAAAGCGAGTGAGCGCAACAAGAACAAAAATGTACGTTGTGGCGACGGCCTTCATCGGCAAATAACAGGGAAACACAACAATAGATAAACAATACACGAGGACGACACGAGGTTACTATATTACCGCGTAATAAGAAAAATAAAATCAAACACTAATAATATAATTAAGCTGCCCTATTGTACTGCTAGCATGGAAGTCCACAGGGTTGCGGGTTATGGAGTCACCACCACGTGGCTGATCCTTTACAAAACGCGACTCTCATCACTGCCTCCGACAAGTTTCTTTTGTCCCTTCTCCCGCTTCATGTGCCCACATGTGCCCTCATGATCCCTTATGTGCCTTCATGTGCCAAGTATACCAACTTGCCAAAATAAAAAATTTCCTTGACCAAACCACAAGAAAGATATTCTATACTTCCTATATACAAACGCAAATTGATTATTGCTCCACAATCTGGGATGGATGCTCCAAATCAATAAAACAAAAACGCCTTTATTCACTCCAGAAAAGGGCAGTGCGTTTAATTAATGGTGGAAAGCTTACCGACAATTCTAACCTACATAAACGTCTTCGGTTACTGCTACTCCACAATAGCCTAGTTTTTAACAAGGCTAAACTAATTCACATAATCCTATTTCAAAATGCTCCAAGCTACCTGTGGCCATTGTTTAAATATAACGCAAGACATAGCGAACGACTAAATATACTTCATGTCCCTAAACCTAGGAAAGACTTATATAACGAACGAACGAACGAAAATCTTTATTTTCAAAGGGTTAAAAATTGGGCACGCAGGCCCGTCTGACATTCTGCCCGTCTTCTATATTTCCTCTCACACATTTTTTCATTCAACATCACTTATGAAACAGGTGTCTGTCATGCCCTGTGTAAGCCATTTCTCCCGCATCTTGTACCCTCAACCCTTGGTGTCTGCAATGTCCTGTGTCGATCTTTGTGGTGGCTGAAAAACCGATTAGAGAAATTAGACATAGACGTCACATATTTTGGGGCACGTTATGAGAAGAAACAAATTAGAGAACTTGGTGACAACTGGTAAGATTGAAGGGAAACGAAGAAAGGGAAAACAGAGAAGTAAATACCTGGATGGCTTGAGCACTTGACATAGTCAGAACAAGAACACGGATCTGATCCACCACTCTGCTGATCGGGTAGGATGGCAAAATATGACCGTCTAAGCTTACCGACATGGAACATGATTTTGTTAATGCGCTGACAAATACCAGTGCTCATCGTTAGTGATCGCGAAATGATCCAATTATCACATTCGTACGATTATTTCCCAGATCAGTTTTTACAAATCCATCTCTATATGAGTGCGAACAAAAGCACATTCCATACTAACAGGCAGAAAAAAGCTCATCTACCACTTATCACTGCCCTAATTTACATATTTGCAGTATATTTTAAAATAAAATCGATCATCGTTGCAAGGTGTAGGGAATGAACCTCATACCCCGCTATCAGCGCCAGTATTTCAAGAGCTAGACCGCTAGTTCGGTCAAGTCGACTGCTTATTTGCGGTGTACCTGACAGAGAGCAACCACAGAACAAACAACAGAGGCCTCCTGCAGTAGTTGGCGGGTGAAAAACACAGGAGAGTTACGATAACAACTGAATAGCGAAGATCACCGAAACAGCAGTGTTCCTGATAGACACGGGAGGTTTACGGTAACAACTGAAGAGCGAAGATCACCGAAACAGACGTGTTACTGATAGACACAGGAGGTTTACGGCAACAACTGAAGAGCGAATATTACCGAAACAGCCGTGTTTCTGATAGAAACAGGTGGTTTAGGTTAACAACTGAAGAGGTAAGAACATTGAAACAGACGTGTTCCTTATAGACACATGAGATTTAATGTAACAACGTAAGAGCGAAGATCACCGAAACAGACGTATTCATGATAGTCACGGAAATTTACGGTAACGACTGAAGAGCGAAGTTCAAAGAAACTGATGTGTTCCTGATAGACACAGGAGATTTATGGTAACAACGTAAGAGGGAAGATCACCGAAACAGACGTGTTCCTGATAGACACAGGAGATTTACGGTAACGCGTGAAGAACGAAGATAATTGAAACCGACGTGTTCCTGGTTTACTTAGGAGATTTACGGTAACAATTGAAGAGCGAAGATCACCGAAACAGACGTGCTCCTGGTAGACACAGGAGATATATGGTAACAACTGAAAAGCGAAGATCACCGAAACAGACGTGTTTCTGATATACACAGGAGATTTACGGTAACAACGTAAGAGCGAAGATCACCGAAACAGGCGTGTTCCTGATAGACACAGGAGATTTACGGTAACGCCTGAAAGCGAAGATCACCAAACAGACGTGTTCCTGATAGTCACGGGAGATGTATGGTAACAACTTAAGAGCCAAGATCTTCGAAATAGACGTGTTCCTGATACACACAGGAGCTTTACGGTAACAATGTAAGAGCGTAACATCTTCGAAACAAACTTGTTCCTGATAGACACAGGTGATTTACGGTAACAACGTAAGAGCGAAAAACCTTCGAAACAAACGTGTTCTTGATAGACACAGGAGATGGACTGTAACAACGAAAGAGCGAAGATCTTCGAAATAAACGTGTTCCTTATAGACACATGAGATTTACGATAACAACGTAAGAGCGAAGATCACCGAAACAGTCGGAAGTATTCCTTATAAACACAGGAGGGGTCACCGTGGCTGAATGGTTACGCCGTCTGCCTTGCGATGCTATGCCGGAATACGCCGTTCGGTTGATGAGTGCAGTTTTCTCGGAGACTCTTTGGGATCGCCGCTGGAGCTACGGAGTTCGTGCTTTGTCTGAAGCTTTGGGCTGACTGCCCTTTGGAAAGAGACAACGCCGGATGGGATAAAACCGGGTGCAATGACAATATAAATACTGGAAGACCCCGGTTAACGCCGGGTTTACGTTCATGGAAAACGCGACGTTAAGTGAAATGACGTATAGCGAAACACTATTTCCCATAGAATTAAATGAAATACAGTGTATTATGTACTATAGTAATGTTTATTTTGATGGTTGTTGATATTTATTGGGTAAATAGATGTGGGTTGGAGGGCGAGTGGTAGAGTTATTGGGACGTAGAGGCATTAAATTCTGCCTCTTCATCTGAGGATGAAACTGCCTCTTCCTGCATCTTTTCCTGGCTCTTCTTTGCTTGAACAAAAAAATTTTCCAATGTCTGCTGCACAGTAACCACCCTCCTCATTCATGGCCTTTAACTCTGCAGGGAAACGCTCTGCAGCTGCAGTATCAGCACTCACCGCTTCACCTGTTGTCTGAATGTTGTGCAGGTGTGAACGCTTCTTACAGCGCACAAACCAACCATGACTCACTCCAAAACTATCATCAGCACTACTAGTACTGCTCTCACCCGCTTTCTTAGCTAGATCTTCATAGAGAGACTTTGCTTTCTCTTGGATAACCATCTTGCTCACAGGCATATTCCGTTGGATCTGGTCTTCAGTGCAGATAGTGCTTCCATGTTCTCCATAAGTGTACTTCTGGTACGAGTGATCTTGGAAGCACTCAAAGAGGTTACGTTTTTAGCTCGCTCTTTAATTTTTTCAGCATCTGCATGAATTGCCCCAGCCTCAAAACGACGTTATGGCGAAACGTAGCGACGTAAAGTGAAGTTAGTCCCGTATGTGACAACTACGTTATAGCGAAACGACGTATACCGAAGCGACGTATAGCGGGGCTACCAGTACACGAGGCAATGACTGCCTACCCGAGTGTTTGTGGGCTAAACAGTGACTGCCAGACTGAGCGAGATACACGAGTGTGTGTGAGCTAGACAGTGACTGCCAGACTGAACGAGATACACGAGTGTGTGTGTGTGTGTGCGCTGAGATAGTTAACAAGTCGACGCGACAGTTAGAGTAAATCATTCGTTATTCTCCGGACATTGAGACAGGACACAGATTAGTTTAGCAGACAGTATAGATTTTAGTGTTAATTTGTGCGTTCACGGACAGAAGTGTTATTTTGTGATTTTATGAATAGGACACGGTGACCGCGGGGGCACAATGCCCTTACGTTTAAACTTCCGGCGCGCCTACATCGGGGTAGTAGGTTCAAGTTGTATTCCGATCTGTTAGACGTTGACTTCTAATTCAAAAGCCATGGCAAACTACTGAACGTAACAAGTTTGGTGCTTGATCGTGACGTCCTTCACAAGACATCACACACACACACAAACACACACACACACACACACACTAATACACACACATACATATAGACTTGTTAAAAACATATATTAGAAACAACAAGCTGCCATAAGAATTGATAATAAAGTAGGTCAATATCAGCCTATTAAGAGAGGTGTGGGACAGCGATATGCAATATCTCCAAATCTTGTTTTCCCTGTACAGTGAAAATATTTTCAGAAATATAGAAGATATGGAAGGAATCATCATTGGGGGACGATACATCAATAACATTAGATATGCAGATGATACAGTCTTGATTGCAGACAATGAGCAGGATCTGCAACATTTAGTAGATGCGGTTGTTACACACAGTGAACAACTAGGGTTAGAATTGAATTGTAAGAAGACACAGATTATGGTGGTCACTAGGAAGAACGAAATACCACAATGTAATATACAAGTAAATGGGAATATTCTTCAACAAGTGGATCGGTACAACTATATCAGTACAGTCATAACATCTGATGGGAGATGCCTTCAAGAGATTAGAACAAGAATCGCCACGTCGAAGGTAGTCTTGTGCAAGAGGGAGAACATATTAACCAATAAAAAGATGAGAGTGTTGAAATGCTACATATAACCTGTACTTTTGTATGGATGTGAAGCGTGGACAATGAGCAGAAAAGCTGAAAATTATTTAAAGGCTATGGAAATGCGGTTTCTGAAGAGAATGCAAAGAATATCATGGACAGACAGAAAAACCAATGACCAAGTACTACAAGATGCAAATGAAAACCGTAAACTAATTAAATAAATTAGTCGTAGACAGTCAAATTTTATGGGGGAACGTTATGAAACAAAATAAACTAGAGAACTTGGGAAGATTGAGGAGAAAAGACCAAGGGGGAGACAGAGAAGCAAATACCTGGATGTCATGGCCACGTGGCATGGTCGAGATCAGAACAGAGAACTGATCAACGACGCTGGTGATCGTATAAGACGACGAAACATGACCACTAACCACGTTTACCGGAATGGCACATGATGATGTCTTGGGTTGTCCTGGGTGTACATGCCACGTCAGCGAGCGAATGTCCCTTGAGTGATGAGTAATGCAAGCGCGTGCGGGCCTAGTGAGTGACAACCAGGTATTAAACTGTCTGTATGGGAGATTACCTCTGAGTCAGCAGACGGCTGGCAGGCGAATATGACTTATGTTATAAAGGCTTACATATAGTGCCTAGTAAATAAACTGAACCCGAAGAGCAGAGAGGAGAAA
>OY992876.1:5505754-5573254 GCA_963921405.1 Cepaea hortensis | reverse complement strand
ATCTGAACTGGCGGAAAATTACTATAAAACAAGTTTGTTAGCGACAAATCACTAGTTTTTTTTTACCAAAACATCACAGAAATGTCGCTGCTTTCCATGATTTAAGTTGCTTTTGGACCTATCAAAGACATATTCCTTGGGTGGGGGTAAATATAAGACGGCAGGAAAAATTTCATAACGATGCAACAGACAGTTTTCAAAATAATTGATCGTGAATGAAGGCATTCTTTTCTGGACAGACTATTATAGTATGGTAATGCATGCCTGTCAGTCCAGCAAGTGTATGAGTGGAGTATGAGGTGTCAAAACTTTTCAGTTCGGTGAAATGGTACAGCAGGTGTTGCATGAGTGGTTACACGCGAGGCCTAGAGAATTTTTTTTCAACAGGAATCTAAGCATTTTATCGGCGCTGGACGTAGAGGACTTGCATTGAACACAGTAGTGACTACATGGAAAATGATACATTTGTTATGTACTTTTTAAGAATATATTTCACACACAAGAACACCAACAAAAATTAAGGTTGTCATTTGAAGCCCCCTCGTATTAGCAGAGTATAAAGCACATAACAAAGACATAAACACGCGGGGACTTGACATGATTCCCCCCCCCCCCCTCCCAAAAAAAAAAAAAAAAAAAATTAAAAATTCGGTCTCGTTCAACCTGACTCTTTGGGGTGGCTAGGCCTGGTCTTTTACACGAATCTGTTACCTGTGAGATTACAAAGCACTGCAGCACCCAACACTGGTTTTAGAACCTCGGATCTAACGTAGTGGGTCTTACCTGGCAACTAAAACAACTGACATTATGCTCTTCTCTTTCCAGGTGTGTCATGTCACTGACAAGTCAACGCTGACAAATGTCATCCTGCGGGTGGATACATCCACATCCACTGACGGGATATTCGTTTTCTCAGCAAATACAAGGTATTCCCAGCATTGATGTTAACCCATTCATTGCGGACATTGTAAGGGTTATCTTCATCGTATGATGGTTAACAAGTGGACATATCGGAGTTAATGACTAATGTGATGCCTTGTATGATTTCCAGTAAACATGCCCGCATTGTCATCAAGGATTACGCTTGTGTTTTCAGTGCCCAGTGTCTTCACTTAAACATTAACGCTTCTTTCCATGCATTTTCCAGAACATTCGCGATCTGTTTTAAGATGATAGTGACGAGTGTAATAAAATGTGTTTTTACTGCACAAGCGTTAGGAACCTAGAAATGTCTCAATGATTCTGTGTGACATCTTCATGGATGTAAGAGAACAATGCGCTTGTATGCTTGTGTTTTCTATGAGACATTTAAGTCAGGGTGTGCGTGCTATTTTTAGACCTCATGTTATATTTAGAACTCACGTGATGTCCTGGTGGGCATGTCAAGATCAGTATGTTGCCAGGAAATGTTTCCTGAGTGTATACTAAACACGTACACGATAATTAATGTCTACACATGGAGGTAATGATTCGCTCTCATGAAACGTGATTCAGACATTACTAAATATCAGAAGACACAATACATTACGCCAAAGAAGGCAACGTTATAGTTATAGACAAGTCGGACGTCCTTGACACCAAATGGCAACACCGCTTTGATAAAAGTTAAAAGAGACAAGTGTACTCCCACGATTGGCCACCTAGAAACCCTAAAAGATTCCAACAACATGGATGAAGTCAACAACAGCTGGGCTTACGTCAACATCGACGACGAGATCCAAGCCACAACAACAGAGACCCCACAGCATTACTTCCTGCCTTGGTGGCAACAAGCGATCTTCTACACAATGTTCGTCTTCATCTTCATTGTGGCCGCCGGCGGCAACATCATTGTCGTCTGGATAGTGCTGGCCCACAAGAGGATGCGAACCGTGACCAACTACCTGCTGGTGAACCTGGCCATCACCGATGTCATGGTGTCTTTCTTCAACGTCCTTTTCCATTTTATGCTCAATTTATATCAGGACTGGTTTTTCGGATTGGAGTACTGCAAGTTTGCCTTCTTCATCGCTTCCTGTACCATCTCAGTCAGCGTGTTAACGTTCATGGCTATCGCTATAGACAGGTAAGCTGGTGATGCCTCGAGATCTTTCGTGTCTTCCTTCTTGATTGTTTTGTTATTTGGTTCTTTGTGTTTTTTTTTTTCCTTTTGGTTGTTTAATTGTTTGAGATTCTTTGCTTGGCTCTTTGGTTATTTGTGTGGTTTGTTGAATAGTTTGTCAGCTAGCTGGTTGATTGGTTGGTTGATTAGTAGGTTGGTTGGTAGTACTCCCATAGAAGAACAGAATTCGTATCTAGCCTTTAAGATTCACAATATATCTCAGAATGTTATATTAAACTGGCATAGGTCAAATAACAAACATACAAACACATTAGACGTGATGGTGTGTCCAGTATATTCACAAACATTTAAAGAAGAGTAATTAATGTGTCGGAGACTTCCGGTTTCAAGATGGCGACGGACGGTCGTGCTGTATTTGTGATAGTTAACATTTTCGCGTAGGAGATAGATTTATTCATCTCTTGCGTGTAGTTTGTGTGCCAGGATGTAAAACCAGGAGTTTCTACTCAAGATCTGCGCGGATGCTACGGAGTTCGTGCATCGAGCGAAGAAATCCTTGAGTGAATTTTTCGCAGCGTGTGTGGTTTCTGTGGTGTTCGGGTTTTTCAACATGGCGGAACAACGTGTGTTCTTCACAAGAACACTACGCAGGAAGCCAAAGAAGACTGATAAACCAACACAGAACTGGTGTCGTTAGCCGCTACACGCTGCGGGATTTGCTGAGGAGGAGGGGGGGGGGGGGGGGGAATCCGAGCACTTATGGACTGAGTGGTTCGATGTGCAATGAGGATGATCTGTCGACTAACTAACTAACTAACTAATTATTGATCAGTTCCAATGTTGTACATATATTACACATAAATATCAATTGGAGAACTCTTTGGGATCAATAAGACAACCCATAAATGTATTGTTTGGCGCACAAGGAAATAGAAGACAGAAGTAGAGACCACGGACGCACTAGACAACATAAATAAACACACATGTATTGTTTCATGCTTACAGAAGTAGAAGAAAGAAGTAGAGACTAGAGGACCCACTAGACAATATTTCTATATAACAAAGATGCTAACATGTGAATTTTCAAAATAGCTAATATTTTGATTTGTGCCGAGGGGGGCGGGGCGGGGGAGGGGTGGGGGGCAGACGGGAATCAAACCGTGGACACACATGGCGGTAATAGGAAGTGTCACTTCTTAATACTTCTCATCATGTTTGCACTTCTTAAGTTAAAGGGATATTGAGAGCTGACAGGGGGAAATGTAGAAATGTGTCCTGGTAATGAGTCTTTCATCATTAATCAATGGAATGATTATTTCTCCATTATTGATTCAGATGGGGCTTTCGGAATTAATGAGCCAAAGACATATTGAGAAATGTCATGACATGTCATGTTATTCTTTTCCAAAAATTGTATGCCATTTCTGAGCATGTGATCTCTCCATTTCCGATTTGTGACACATTTGTAATCTTGTTCTTGGGAATTTAGTGTGGTGGGTTTCCCTTGCCTTTCCACATATTCATGAGTGGTTTGGGATCAAACCCCTTGACAGCTGTTTCCGGCTGGCACCACAAGTGTGAGTCGTGCTGGGGCTTTCTCTTCCACGACTACAGGGACTGACACTCTGCTCTTTCTCTTCTAACTCTATTCAGACTGCTCTTTCTCTTCCACTTCTCAACGAATAACAGACTGCTCTTTCTCTTCCACTTCTCAACGAATAACAGAGTGCTCTTTCTCTTCCACTTCTCAACGAATAACAGAGTGCTCTTTCTCTTCCACTTCTCAACGAACAACAGACTGCTCTTTCTCTTCCACCTCTCATCGAACAACAGACTGCTCTTTCTCTTCCACCTCTCATCGAACAACAGACTGCTCTTTCTCTTCCACCGCTAAACAGACAACAGACTGCTCTTTCTCTTCCACTTCTCAACGAATAACAGACTGCTCTTTCTCTTCCACTTCTCAACAAATAACAGACTGCTCTTTCTCTTCCACAGCTAAACAGACAACAGACTGCTCTTTCTCTTCTTCCTCTACTCTTCCTCATCTAACCGGATAACTTACTACATGACACGTTACGCCTTCCCTGGGTATTTATAATGCCCATGTTAAACATTGCCTCAGTGAGTCATGTATTATTGATTATTGTTCATGCCTTTTAATGCTTATTGTTCTTTTGTTGTCAAAGATTTGCTTCATAAAAGATGTTGAATGAAAGAATGTATGAGAGGAAATAGAAAAGAAGGTCAGAATGTCAGACGGGCCTGCGTGTCCAATTCTAAACAATTTGAAAATAAAGATTTTCATTCGTTCGTTCGCTCGTTCTCTCCCACCTCCGAACGGATAACTCACTGCTCTTTCTCTTCCTCCTCTACTCTTGCTCTTCTACTCTTCCTCCTCTACTCTTCTTCCTTTACTCTTCCTCTTCTACTCTTCCTCCTCTACTCTTCCTCCTTTAAACGGACAACAGACTGCTCATTCTTTTCCACCTCTCCACGGTCAACAGACTGCTCTTTCTCTTCCACCTCTAAACAGACAACAGACGGCTCTTTCTCTTCCACCTCTAAACAGACAACAGACTGCTCTTTTTCTTCCACCTCTAAACAGACAACAGACTGCCCCTTCTCTTCCACCTCTAAATGGTCAACAGACTGCTCTTTCCCTTCCACCTCTCAACGGAAAACAGACTGCTATTTCTCTTCCACCTCTAAATGGACAACAGACTGCTATATCTCTTACTTATTATCCCACAAAACTGTTGCTAATAATAGCCCAATATGTCCATCGTCCGCTCAGACCCCACCACTCGTACTATTATCTCAATGGAGCCCCCCTCTTCCTCCCTCCTACTAGTAAAGAGCAGACTCCTGCACGAGCCACAATGATATTTATGTCATCATATGCAAACGGTATGGTATGAAATACATCGGAGAAATAGACTTACGCTTGGCGAACAGATTTAGATAACATTCTTGCATTTAATAATGGTGCCCATAAAAAGTGAGAGACTCTCAGAAAACAAAATAAGGTTTTCAAATATAGGCTAGTTCGCCAGAAGATTAAATGTCTAACTGTTTCATTTAATATGTGTTTAAAATGTACTTATTTATAATTGTTTTTAAAAAACCTTATGGCACGCCTTCTTGCTCATGTTGTGTGTTTCCTACAAACCACAGTTATAGCCCATATTTGTTGTATTCCTACAATACAAGGCTATCATTTGAATAAAGTGTGTGTCGTTGTGCAATTATCGCTGTTCAAATATTCATGTGATTTTCGTTATGTGTCCGTCAACTGTGTGACCTATCTCTAAGCTGCCTCATGCTTCTATTAGAGCTTATCTGTCCTAGATTCAACAGGTCAACTTCGATCGCGAGATTCCTCGCGGACAAATCGGGTCCCTGTCACTAGTGTTCAATGGCTAGCCACTTGACTGGCTTTCTGGATCTTGCAACACATCACAGGCTATCGACTGTTTTAGTTGAAGTGTTGTATAACTGTCTTAACTCTTTAGGTCTCGTCTTGAACTCATAATTAACAGTATCTGGATCCGTGACAGCAAAGATATATCCCCTGTTAGTTGTTTGGCTACAGCATAAAGTTATAGCCCCTGTTTGTTATTTGCGTGCAATATACATTTATAGCTCTTGTTTGTTATTTTAATAAACTATAACGTTATAGCCCCATTTTTTGTAGTTTGTCTATTATACAACGTTATATACCACTTTTGTTGTTTTCCTATAATATAAGATTATAGCGCCTGTCCCCCCGTCTTCAAATACCTTTGAAAGACTAAGACTGACTGTATTTGAAAGGACGGCTTTGTAACTGTATCTGTTGTACTCCTGTCGTCTGTCTCGAACCATGGTCTTTACTTACACCGTATTACTGCACATGGGGTAAAGTGACCAGTTAGCTTCCTCGGCTCTTGCCGTCCCAGGAACATTTCAGGTACTATTTTGTTGTTGTTGATATTATGTGGACCCCTGATCTCTAGTGGCCGAGAACAAAGTGAGAACTTCAAACAACTACCCCTGACATGTAATGCACGAATACAATCAGGTCTCTAATTTTACGAAGAAAGCAATCCTTCTTCCTTTGTTGGCTGTTTTTGTTGATTATACAGGCACGTCAGTTCTCATCACGAAATCAATCGTTTTATGTTATTTTTCTTTGCTTGCCTTTTCTCTTCTTTCTATTATTTTGTATTATTTCCGTTTTCTTGCCGTTTCTTTGCTTTTCCTTTTCTAAGCTTTTGGGTTCTCGTTTGTTTACCCTCCCCCTTTTCCACACACACACACACACACCCACCCCCTTGCCTTTTCTATTATATTATTGTCTTCTCATTCCCTTTCTCTTCTTGTGTTTTCTTGTCTTTTCTGCTATTAGAGTTCCTGTTCAGCACCATCAAGTATGGAGTGTGGCGTAGATTCTGTGGCCGACTGATATCTCTTGTCTCGCTGTAAGGAAACTCATCACGCTGAACATGTTCTCGGCTTTAAAGAGTTTCCAGCTCCAACAACAGAATAGATATCTCACAGAATTGAAGGCACGTGGCCTAAAGGTTTCAGTTCTGCGTAAACGTTGACTTCTCGTCCTTGTCTTAGGGACGTCAAGTGAAAGTACATCAAAGTCGGAGCCTAATGAGGAGAGACTGCTTAAAGAGAAATATTAACGAATCAGCCGCGTGCACATAAGGATTGGAGCCGCATATCTCAGATCGCACTTAAAGACTGCCCAACATACGGTATGCTTCTATGACAAAAACCTTCTGGCCTAGAGAGACGACTGTGAAGATAAATTCTACGGACCAATGAGTGAACTAACAAGACAGTGATGTTTTTACAACAGACAACATTGCAGACATACACACATTTAAACCGAAGAAGAAGAAGAAGAAGAAGAAGAAGAGGAAGAAGAAGAAGAAGAAGAAGAAGAAGAAGAAGAAGAAGAAGAAGAAGAAGAAGAAGAAGAAGAAGAAGAAGAAGAAGAAGAAGAAGAAGAAGAAGAAGAAGAAGAAGAAGAAGAAGAAGAAGAAGAAGAAGAAGAAGTAAGCAGAAGAAAGAAGAAAGAAGAGGAAGGAAGAAGGAACAAGGGGGAAGAAGAAGAAAGAAGACGGAATAAGAAAAAAGAAGAAAGAAGAAGGAAGACGAAGGAAGAAGGAGGATGAAGGAAGAAGAATGTTTATTTTTAGTTTAGTCGACGGATCAACATCATGGCACACAGGTGTAACCCATAAGTGCTCAGTTCCACTCCTAACTCAAGCCTGGTTCCGGAAAATCTCAGCTCAGTGCACGAACTCCGTAGCACCGGTGAGGATCCTGAAATACTTTCGGTAGATTTTTAGCTTGAAATTTTGCCCGGGAAGCGGGCTACTCTTTTTCGATTTCCAACTGCCAAGGGATCTCTTACGTTCGCAACAATACACACGGGCATCCGATCTCACTACCCAGAGACAACAATACACACGGGCATCCGATCTCACTACCCAGAGACAACAATACACACGGGCATCCGATCTCACTACCCAGAGACAACAATACACACGGGCGTCCGATCTCACTACCCAGAGACAACAATACACACGGGCATCCGATCTCACTACCCAGAGACAACAATACACACGGGCATCCGATCTCACTACCCAGAGACAACAATACACACGGGCGTCCGATCTCACTACCCAGAGACCACAATACACACGGGCATCTGATCTCACTACCCAGAGACAACAATACACACGGGCGTCCGATCTCACTATCCAGAGACAACAATACACACGGGCGTCCGATCTCACTATCCAGAGACAACAATACACACGGGCGTCCGATCTCACTACCCAGAGACAACAATACACACCGGCGTCCGATCTCACTATCCAGAGACAACAATACACACGGGCGTCCGATCTCACTATCCAGAGACAACAATACACACGGGCGTCCGATCTCACTATCCAGAGACAACAATACACACGGGCGTCCGATCTCACTATCCAGAGACAACAATACACACGGGCGTCCGATCTCACTATCCAGAGACAACAATACACACGGGCGTCCGATCTCACTATCCAGAGACAACAATACACACGGGCGTCCCATCTCACTATCCAGAGACAACAATACAAACGGGCGTCCCATCTCACTATCCAGAGACAACAATACACACGGGCGTCCCATCTCACTATCCAGAGACAACAATACACACGGGCGTCCGATCTCACTACCCAGAGACAACAATACACACGGGCGTCCGATCTCACTATCCAGAGACAACAATACACACGGGCGTCCGATCTCACTATCCAGAGACAACAATACACACGGGCGTCCGATCTCACTATCCAGAGACAACAATACACACGGGCGTCCCATCTCACTATCCAGAGACAACAATACACACGGGCGTCCCATCTCACTACCCAGAGACAACAATACACACGGGCGTCCGATCTCACTACCCAGAGACAACAATACACACGGGCGTCCGATCTAAACTACCCAGAGACAACAATACACACGGGCGTCCGATCTCACTATCCAGAGACAACAATACACACGGGCGTCCGATCTCACTACCCAGAGACAACAATACACACGGGCGTCCGATCTCACTACCCAGAGACAACAATACACACGGGCGTCCTATCTCACTATCCAGAGACAACAATACGCACGGGCGTCCGATCTCACTACCCAGAGACAACAATACGCACGGGCGTCGGATCTCACTATCCAGAGACAACAATACACACGGGCGTCCGATCTCACTACCCAGAGACAACAATATACACGGGCGTCCGATCTCACTATCCAGAGACAACAATACACACGGGCATCCGATCTCACTATCCAGAGACAACAATACACACGGGCGTCCGATCTCACTACCCAGAGACAACAATACACACGGGCGTCCTATCTCACTACCCAGAGACAACAATACACACGGGCGTCCGATCTCACAATCCAGAGACAACAATACACACGGGCGTCCGCTCTCACTACCCAGAGACAACAATACGCACGGGCGTCCGATCTCACTACCCAGAGACAACAATACGCACGGGCGTCCGATCTCACTATCCAGAGACAACAATACACACGGGCGTCCGATCTCACTACCCAGAGACAACAATACACACGGGCGTCCGATCTCACTACCCAGAGACAACAATACACACGGGCATCCGATCTCACTATCCAGAGACAACAATACACACGGGCATCCGATCTCACTACCCAGAGACAACAATACACACGGGCGTCCGATCTCACTACCCAGAGACAACAATACACACGGGCATCCGATCTCACTACCCAGAGACAACAATACACACGGGCATCCGATCTCACTACCCAGAGACAACAATACACACGGGCGTCCGATCTCACTACCCAGAGACAACAATACACACGGGCGTCCGATCTCACTACCCAGAGACAACAATACACACGGGCATCCGATCTCACTATCCAGAGACAACAATACACACGGGCGTCCGATCTCACTATCCAGAGACAACAATACACACGGGCGTCCGATCACACTATCCAGAGACAACAATACACACGGGCGTCCGATCTCACTATCCAGAGACAACAATACACACGGGCGTCCGATCTCACTATCCAGAGACAACAATACACACGGGCGTCCGATCTCACTATCCAGAGACAACAATACACACGGGCGTCCGATCTCACTACCCAGAGACAACAATACACACCGGCGTCCGATCTCACTATCCAGAGACAACAATACACAATGGGCGTCCGATCTCACTATCCAGAGACAACAATACACACGGGCGTCCGATCTCACTATCCAGAGACAACAATACACACGGGCGTCCGATCTCACTATCCAGAGACAACAATACACACGGGCGTCCGATCTCACTATCCAGAGACAACAATACACACGGGCGTCCGATCTCACTATCCAGAGACAACAATACACACGGGCGTCCCATCTCACTATCCAGAGACAACAATACACACGGGCGTCCCATCTCACTATCCAGAGACAACAATACACACGGGCGTCCCATCTCACTATCCAGAGACAACAATACACACGGGCGTCCGATCTCACTACCCAGAGACAACAATACACACGGGCGTCCGATCTCACTATCCAGAGACAACAATACACACGGGCGTCCGATCTCACTATCCAGAGACAACAATACACACGGGCGTCCGATCTCACTATCCAGAGACAACAATACACACGGGCGTCCCATCTCACTATCCAGAGACAACAATACACACGGGCGTCCCATCTCACTACCCAGAGACAACAATACACAAGGGCGTCCGATCTCACTACCCAGAGACAACAATACACACGGGCGTCCGATCTAAACTACCCAGAGACAACAATACACACGGGCGTCCGATCTCACTATCCAGAGACAACAATACACACGGGCGTCCGATCTCACTACCCAGAGACAACAATACACACGGGCGTCCGATCTCACTACCCAGAGACAACAATACACACGGGCGTCCTATCTCACTATCCAGAGACAACAATACGCACGGGCGTCCGATCTCACTACCCAGAGACAACAATACGCACGGGCGTCGGATCTCACTATCCAGAGACAACAATACACACGGGCGTCCGATCTCACTACCCAGAGACAACAATATACACGGGCGTCCGATCTCACTATCCAGAGACAACAATACACACGGGCATCCGATCTCACTATCCAGAGACAACAATACACCCGGGCGTCCGATCTCACTACCCAGAGACAACAATACACACGGGCGTCCTATCTCACTACCCAGAGACAACAATACACAAGGGCGTCCGATCTCACTATCCAGAGACAACAATACACACGGGCGTCCGCTCTCACTACCCAGAGACACAATACACACGGGCGTCCGATCTCACTACCCAGAGACAACAATACACACAGGCGTCCTATCTCACTATCCAGAGACAACAATACGCACGGGCGTCCGATCTCACTACCCAGAGACAACAATACGCACGGGCGTCCGATCTCACTATCCAGAGACAACAATACACACGGGCGTCCGATCTCACTACCCAGAGACAACAATACACACGGGCGTCCGATCTCACTACCCAGAGACAACAATACACACGGGCATCCGATCTCACTATCCAGAGACAACAATACACACGGGCATCCGATCTCACTACCCAGAGACAACAATACACACGGGCGTCCGATCTCACTACCCAGAGACAACAATACACACGGGCATCCGATCTCACTACCCAGAGACAACAATACACACGGGCATCCGATCTCACTACCCAGAGACAACAATACACACGGGCGTCCGATCTCACTACCCAGAGACAACAATACACACGGGCATCCGATCTCACTACCCAGAGACAACAATACACACGGGCATCCGATCTCACTACCCAGAGACAACAATACACACGGGCGTCCGATCACACTACCCAGAGACAACAATACACACGGGCGTCCGATCTCACTACCCAGAAAAAACAATACACACGGGCGTCCGATCTCACTACCCAGAGACAACAATACACACGGGCGTCCGATCTCACTACCCAGAGACAACAATACACACGGGCGTCCGATCTCACTATCCAGAGACAACAATACACACGGGCGTCCGATCTCACTATCCAGAGACAACAATACACACGGGCGTCCGATCTCACTATCCAGAGACAACAATACACACGGGCGTCCGATCTCACTATCCAGAGACAACAATACACACGGGCGTCCGATCTCACTATCCAGAGACAACAATACACACGGGCGTCCGATCACACTACCCAGAGACAACAATACACACGGGCGTCCGATCTCACTACCCAGAGACAACAATACACACGGGCGTTCCGATCTCACTACCCAGAGACAACAATACACACGGGGCGTCCGATCTCACTACCCAGAGACAACAATACACACGGGCGTCCGATCTCACTATCCAGAGACAACAATACACACGGGCGTCCGATCTCACTATCCAGAGACAACAATACACACGGGCGTCCGATCTCACTATCCAGAGACAACAATACACACGGGCGTCCGATCTCACTATCCAGAGACAACAATACACACGGGCGTCCGATCTCACTATCCAGAGACAACAATACACACGGGCGTCCGATCTCACTATCCAGAGACAACAATACACACGGGCGTCCGATCTCACTATCCAGAGACAACAATACACACGGGCGTCCGATCTCACTACCCAGAGACAACAATACACACCGGCGTCCGATCTCACTATCCAGAGACAACAATACACACGGGCGTCCGATCTCACTATCCAGAGACAACAATACACACGGGCGTCCGATCTCACTATCCAGATACAACAATACACACGGGCGTCCGATCTCACTATCCAGAGACAACAATACACACGGGCGTCGATCTCACTATCCAGAGACAACAAGGGCGTCCGATCTCACTATCCAGAGACAACTATACACACTGGCGTCCGATCTCACTATCCAGAGACAACAATACACACGGCGTCCGATCTCACTACCCAGAGACAACAATACACACGGGCGTCCGATCTCACTATCCAGAGACAACAATACACACGGGCGTCCGATCTCACTATCCAGAGACAACAATACACACGGGCGTCCCATCTCACTATCCAGAGACAACAATACACACGGGCGTCCCATCTCACTATCCAGAGACAACATTACACACGGGCGTCCCATCTCACTACCAGCACTACCCAGAGACAACAATACACACGGGCGTCCGATCTCACTACCCAGAGACAACAATACACACGGGCGTCCGATCTCACTATCCAGAGACAACAATACACACGGGCGTCCGATCTCACTACCCAGAGACAACAATACACACCGGCGTCCGATCTCACTATCCAGAGACAACAATACACACGGGAGTCCGATCTCACTATCCAGAGACAACAATACACACGGGCGTCCGATCTCACTATCCAGAGACAACAATACACACGGGCGTCCGATCTCACTATCCAGAAACAACAATACACACGGGCGTCCCATCTCACTATCCAGAGACAACTATACACACTGGCGTCCGATCTCACTATCCAGAGACAACAATACACACGGGCGTCCGGTCTCACTACCCAGAGACAACAATACACACGGGCGTCCGATCTCACTATCCAGAGACAACAATACACACGGGCGTCCGATCTCACTATCCAGAGACAACAATACACACGGGCGTCCGATCTCACTACCCAGAGACAACAATACACACGGGCGTCCTATCTCACTATCCAGAGACAACAATACACACGGGCGTCCGATCTCACTACCCAGAGACAACAATACGCACGGGCGGCTGATCTCACTATCCAGAGACAACAATACACACGGGCGTCCGATCTCACTACCCAGAGACAACAATACACACGGGCGTCCGATCTCCCTACCCAGAGACAACAATACACACGGGCGTCCGATCTCACTACCCAGAGACAACAATACGCACGGGCGTCCGATCTCACTATCCAGAGACAACAATAAGCACGGGCGTCCGATCTCACTATCCAGAGACAACAATACGCACGGGCGTCCGATCTCACTACCCAGAGACAACAATACGCACGGGCGTCCGATCTCACTATCCAGAGACAACAATACACACGGGCGTCCGATCTCACTACCCAGAGACAACAATACACACGGGCGTCCGATCTCACTACCCAGAGACAACAATACACACGGGCGTCCGATCTCACTATCCAGAGACAACAATACACACGGGCGTCCGATCTCACTACCCAGAGACAACAATACACACGGGCGTCCGATCTCACTATCCAGAGACAACAATGCACACGGGCGTCCGATCTCACTACCCAGAGACAACAATGCACACGGGCGTCCGATCTCACTACCCAGAGACAACAATACACACGGGCGTCCGATCTCACTATCCAGAGACAACAATACACACGGGCGTCCGATCTCACTACCCAGAGACAACAATACACACGGGCGTCCGATCTCACTATCCAGAGACAACAATACACACGGGCGTCCGATCTCACTACCCAGAGACAACAATACACACGGGCGTCCGATCTCACTATCCAGAGACAACAATACACACGGGCGTCCGATCTCATTACCCAGAGACAACAATACACACGGGCGTCCGATCTCACTACTCAGAGACCAGGGGACATTTTTTTACTAGATGTCCACGTGAAAAAATCCCGGCCCTCATCGGGGCTTAAACTCGGAACCTCCAGCTCTCGAGGCGGACACCATACCTCGAAACCACTCATGAAAGAGGAGAAGTAAGAAAAGGAGAAGAAGAAGGGGGAAGAGAAGGAAAAGAACGAGTAATGACATTATATGACACATTACAAAAGCTTCCGAAGACAGCTAATTGCATTCCGGAAATATCACTGCACGGGTGTCATTTTGCCAGTGGCTTCACTTCTCTCTAAATGTGCTCATTCTCTGCAATTTGTTCTTTTCTGTGAGCGCCGATCCCAACAGTTACACCCAGTGCCCTTAGATGTGTCCTGCAATAGCTCCGACAACTTCCGGGCTCTCACGAAAATGCTTCTTCCGTTTCCTGAGTACAACTTAGACTCAAAAGCGGCCAAGGATGTCGACCCCAACAGCACCTTTCAGGGACGAGGCTGACTCATCCGCTCATTTGTCTGTCCTGAAATCACAGCCCAAATATTGATAGCTCATTCTTCCGTTGCGCCGACCACAATTTGCGTTGTAGTGTTGGGTGACGCCACTGACATTGAGACAAGTGACGCGTGACAGATAGAAGTTCAGAGAACACTGACTTCATTACCAAACACTAATAATACCCACATCGGTACTAATCAACACTCATTCAAGTCTCAAATTTAAATTTTAGTTTTGAGAAGTTGGCTTTTGTGTCTTTGTAGAGACGTCCTATTGGACGTAGTGTATATCTGCATTAACAACGGCAGACCAGAAAGGATGGCAATTAAACCAGGGGACGCAGATACGGCCATTGATCTCGCAATGGCCACTTGGATGGCGGAACTAGATACTTTAAGGAGAGTATTGTGCGATCACGGAAGAAATCATCTGCCTGGTTCTGAGCTGGTGTCTGCTTTAGGCAAGGTGAAAGACAGGAACGCCTGAAGAGTCTTTCAGTCTGGCTGGATGCCTTAATATGAAGAGCATATACATTAGTCACTAGGGGTAAGTTCGCACAACCTCCATGGCAGGCCCAGAGGTGGAAAAAGCATCTAGAGAAATGGGGAGCGGTAGAGAAGTTAGAGCTGCGGGGAGTTGATCCGTGGTCCTAGAAAGAGCTTAAAGTAGTGGAGGATAATAATAAGGCAAAAGCCACGTAGTTCACTCTTTTAAATGCATATGGAACAAAGAAAAAGCAGCGGCTGCAGCAGGATATAACAATATGAATTGCACAGTTAGGTACATTTAGCTCCTGCGAAAACGAAGAGACATACTAGTCACAGACACAATGCACGTAGATATTGTGTCTGTGTTTAATAATTCTCTTCGTTTTCGCAGGAGCTAAATATACCTAACTGTGCAATTCATATTTTTAATTGCAGATGAAAATAAAGTTATGTGGAAGAAATTCATGAACGAACGAACGAACGAACCAACTTTACTTTCAAAAGGTTCACAAGTTGGGCACGCAGGTCAGTCTGACATTTGGCTCTTCAATCACTCATCTTTAATACAGCAATAACCTTTTGTGCATGTTACACCCACATAGAAAACACATTGTTAAATGAATGTTGTGAACATAAAGAATGTATATTATCATGTTATGAGACAGGCAGGCAGCCAGACACACAA
The DNA here is from genome assembly GCA_963921405.1 of Cepaea hortensis. NCBI lineage: Eukaryota > Metazoa > Mollusca > Gastropoda > Stylommatophora > Helicidae > Cepaea > Cepaea hortensis. The sequence goes on along the minus strand of OY992876.1, from coordinate 5,557,334 downwards.
ACACATAGCCACACACAAACAAGCACGCATGGATAAGCACATATATACATACCAACATACGTCATTGAAACAAATTCTCAGTTATACATCCACCCAGTAGCACACAAATACTAGCCCTGGGGAAGGTGGCAGGGGTGAAGTACGTCGACCCTCACGTCCTACATGCTACCTAGATAGATGAGCTGCAAGGAGCTGTCTGTCTCAGTCGGTGTGTTATATAGAGATAATGCGAGGAGCTGTCTGTCTCAGTCGGTGTCTTATATAGAGATAATGCGAGGAGCTGTCTGTCTCAGTCGGTGTGTTATATAGAGATAATGCGAGGAGCTGTCTGTCTCAGTCGGTGTCTTATATAGAGATAATGATCAGTCTTCATAACTGAAGCTGAGAATCGACAATCTTGCCCTCAGATGCAGCGTAGAACAGACGGACCGTGAAGATAGGAACATCAGAAGAGTGAACGTTGAGGCTCTGGCTCGTCGGAACAGCGAAAAGAGATACATAAACATCATGCTTGTGAATGACAGCACACATATGGTAAAGACAACAATATACATTGCATCAGGCTCCGCTGGGGTAAGATATGCACACACGAAAGATGTCAGCGAGGCAGATCAGGAGGAAGTGGTGAACTGCTTCAAATTCAGCATTGTGAAATCGTCAGTGCGTATAGTAGCTGCTGCACAGTTCTCGTAGATCACTACCTAAGCCATAAGAGGACCATACAAGACTAAATAGCTATAGGGTAATTACGTTAGACAATATATTCAGCAAGGTACTGGAGAAGATAGTTGCACCCAGACTGCAGGAGCACATAGACAGATGTCGACTGCTCTCGGCGAGACTGGGGAGCCACCGACCTGGACAAGCCGCTGACCCAAGTCCGGCGCGACTCTTGCTTATACCTATATGATGGCGATCAGCGTGGCCGAATGGATAAGAGCATTTGTTCTTAAACTTCCGGTGTGATGATGCCGAGGTAGCGGGTTCAACCCCTACACCGGTCAGTTAGACTAAAATGTTGACTTCTCGTTCTTGGCTTGTGGAGTAAATTACAAGTACCTCAGAAGTATACATGGGTTAGCCTGATGGCGAGGGACACTGGTAATATGGAAAACTTATCCACGCAGCTTGCAGATCTACAAATTGATATGAAAGACATTAGACTTGTACAACAACATAGATTGGAAACAACATGCTACCATTAATACTGATAATGAAGTAGGTCAATATTAGCCTATTAAGACAGGTGTGAGACAGGGATGTGTAATGTTTCCAGATCGTTATTTCCTTATTCATTCATTCATTCATTCAGTAGCATGTCCTTTGCAGAACTTCGCTTCCATAACAACCTTCCGGAAAACCTCTCGATCATAAGCAAGACGTCCCGCGTCCGATACATCCATCTGGAGATCATCCGCCACATCCTGCACCCATCTTCTCTTTGGTCTTCCTCTTCCTCTCTCCCACGCATAAACGCCTCAATTATTGTTCTCTCCAAACTTTCGTGACGTTTCAAGTGACCAAAATATTTCAGTTTTCTTTGTTTCATCGTCTTTAATAACCAACCTTCTTCAATAGTCAGCTCTTGAAGTATGGATGCATTTGTTCTTTTCTTTACCCAAGATATTCTTAGAACTCGTCTATAACATTTATATTCAAATTCATTTATGCGCTGCTTGTTTAGTAAGTGTCCATGTCTCACAGGCGTATGTTGCAATGGGAAAGATGCATGCGTCTAAAAATCTAATTATTGTAGTTCTGTCTGTCCCATTCCATAATTTATTCAGTTGTTTTAGTCTTTGAAGAGCAATTGATAGTCGTCGTTTAATTTCTTTCATTGTGTCACCGTTGTTGGTAATAAATGACCCAAGATGTTCAAAATTTTCCACCACCTCCAATTTTTCCTCATTAACATATAGTTCTTTCTCCATGGTAGTTTTATCTGTATGCATTATCTTTGTTTTTGCTATGCAGTGAAAATATTTTCAGAAATGTAGAAGATATAAATGGAATGATCAAAGGAGGACGAAGCATCGAACGAACGAACGAACCAACGAACGAACGAAAATCTTTATTTTCAAAGGGTTAAGAATTGGGCACGCAGGCCCGTCTGACATTCTGCCCTTCTTCCTCTCATACATTCTTTCATTCAACATCTCTTATGAAGCAATTCTTTGACAACAAAAGAACAATAAGCATTAAAACGCATGAAAAAATATCAATAATATATAACTCGTTGAGGCAATGTTTAACATGGGCATCATAAATACCCAAGGTGGGTGTAACGTGCCACACATATGGGAATGTTTTTTTTTTTCTGGCTAGTTGTCGTTCGAGATAATTTACCATTATTATTGTCTTTGTTGCTTTTTTTTTTTTTAAGGGGGCATGTAGTCTGTTTTGAGGTAGTGTTCAAACAGGTTGCGACTGTATGTATAATGATTGGTGGTGTCTTTGATTTCTTGTGGACGAACGAAATACCACAGTGTAATATACAAGTAAATGGGAATATTCTTCAACAAGTGAATAGGTACAATTATCTAGGAACAATCTGATGGGAGATGCCATGAAGAACCGCCATCTCGAAGGCAGTCTTTAGAAAGATGAACATGTAGTAAGCATGTATTTAAAAACACATACAATGTAGAACACAATGCAGAACACAAACAATGTAGAACACAGACAATGTAGAACACAGACAATGTAGAACATATACAATATAGAACACAGACAATGTAGAACACAGACAATATAGAACAGAGACAATGTAGAACACAGACAATGTAGAACACAGACAATGTAGAAAACAGACAATGTAGAACATATACAATATAGAACACAGACAACGTAGAACATATACAATATAGAACACAGACAATGTAGAATACAGACAATGTAGAACAAAGACAATGTAGAACATATACAATATAGAACACAGACAATGTAGAACACAGACAATGTAGAACATATACAATATAGAACACAAACAACGTAGAACATATACAATATAGAACACAGACAACGTAGAACATATACAATATAGAACACAGACAATGTAGAACACAGACGATGTAGAACATATACAATATAGAACACAGACAACGTAGAACATATACAATATAGAACACAGACAATGTAGAACATATACAATATAGAACACAGACAATATAGAACACAGACAATGTAGAACACAGACAATATAGAACACAGACAATGTAGAACACAGACAATGTAGAACATATACAATATAGAACACAGACAATGTAGAACACAGACAATATAGAACACATACAATATAGAACACATATACAACGTAAAACATATACAATATAGAACACAGACAATGTAGAACATATACAATATAGAACACAGACAACGTAGAACATATACAAATATAGAACACAGACAATGTAGAACACAGACAATATAGAACACAGACAATGTAGAACACAGACAATGTAGAACACATAAAATATAGAACACATACAATATAGAACACAGACAATATAGAACAGAGACAATTTAGAACACAGACAACGTAGAACAGAGACAATGTAGAACACAAACAATGTAGAACACAGACAATGTAGAACACAGACAATGTAGAACACAGACAATGTAGAACACAGACAATGTAGAACACAGACAATGTAGAACACAAACAATGTAGAACACAGACAATGTAGAACACAGACAATGTAGAACACAGGCAATGTAGAACACAGACAATGTAGAACACAGACAATGTAGAACACAGACAATGTAGAACACAAACCATGCAGAACACAAACAATGTAGAACACAGACAATGTAGAACAGAGACAATTTAGAACAGAGACAATGTAGAACACAGACAATGTAGAACACAGACAATGTAGAACACAGACAATGTAGAACACATACAGTATATAACACATACAGTATAGAACACATACAGTATAGAACACGTACAGTATAGAGCACAGACAATGTAGAACATAGACAATGTAGAATACAGACAATGCAGAATACAGACAATGTAGAACACAGACAATGTAGAACAGAGACAATTTATAACACAGACAACGTTGGACAAATACAGTATAGAACACATACAGTATAGAACACAGACAATGTAGAACACAGACAATGTAGAACACAGACAATGTAGAACACAGACAATGTAGAACACAGACAATGTAGAACATATACAATATAGAACACAGACAATATAGAACATATACAATATAGAACACAGACAATGTAGAACATATACAATATAGAACACAGACAATGTAGAACATATACAATATAGAACACAGACAATGTAGAACATATACAATATAGAACACAGACAATGTAGAACATATACAATATAGAACACAGACAATGTAGAACATATACAATATAGAACACATACAATGTAGAACATATACAATATAGAACACAGACAATGTAGAACATATACAATATAGAACACAGACAATGTAGAACATATACAATATAGAACACAGACAATGTAGAACATATACAATATAGAACACATACAGTATAGAACACAGACAATGTACAACACAGTCAATGTAGAACATATACAATGTAGAACACAGACAATGTAGAACATATACAATATAGAACACAGACAATGTAGAACATATACAATATAGAACACAGACAATGTAGAACATATACAATATAGAACACAGACAATGTAGAACATATACAATATAGAACACAGACAATGTAGAACATATACAATATAGAACACATATAATGTAGAACATATACAATATAGAACACAGACAATAGAGATTAACAGAGTACACAGCAAGAGTCCTGGTGGTGTAGTGATCAGCACGACTGCCCGCTGCTCCAATGAACGTGTGTATGATTCCACCTGGAGTAAGGAAAGCTTGTTACACATTCACCTGGTCTTTGTGTGACATCCTGTAATGAGTACCAGGGAAAGCTCTCGCAAGTAAATGATGCCGGCGGGAAGATAATGACCACCTGACCTGTCCAGCGCCGATTGATATGTAAATATATGAGGCTAGCACCATATACCCAATATGGCTTTTTTACATTGGGCAGTGTGATATTCACTGGCACAGGAACAGAGCATAATGGGGACGACCCGTTGCTGTGAAGTTGAAACTGCGATTAACTAACTAACTAACTAACTAACTAACCCAATATGGCTAAATGAGTGGAATATATATATGTATATGTTCGACAAACAATAAACGATTGACTAATTATTGGGAGGCCTTGGCAATTAATCCGGTGCAAACAGTTTTGTGCAATCAGAAAGAGTTGGTGTTAAACTTGAAATTACGGTGGGGGTAACAGATGTTCCACATTCGAACAACACCTGTGACTGTGTGTTTTAACTGTTTCAGCTGAAGTATTATTCATTTATTCACTTCCTGTGATGTATAATATAACTCTGCAGTATGCATCTGACGAGATGCAGCGAAATATGCCAGGCAATAAATCCTGCAACATATTGTTTGCAGCTTTATAGTTTGAATTCACTAAATGAATACATTGTTTTGAAGAAAAAAAATATATATATATATTGAAACAAACAAAAATAACGCACAGTAAACAGCACATTAATTAACAATGAAATACAGAACGCAAAGAGTAAACACAAGATAGAACGCACTAAATATAACAACACAAAAATCAACAGTACGGCCAAGGTAATCCCTGTAATGTAAGGAGCCTCACCAGACACGACAACAGAGAAGATCTCATAAGAATTGACTAAAGGATATCTAGTCACAACCGTCTAGACCGGCCCACATCCGAACGAGCACAACCTTAAGTGCTCTCCATCAGAAACTCATCCGTCTTATCTGGACCGCACATTCTCTACAGCAATCAAGTTCTTAAGTTAAGCTACGCCAGCAACTCTTTCCCCCCACGTCCTTTAGGAAAATTCTGGTAACAGTTGTGTCCCGGTGGAAGGAGATGCTACCCACTCCACCCCACTTGTTGGTTCGGAGTATTTTAACGGGTATAATAACTTATTTATGCTGTAGTGTGGGATAATCCTATATAGACAGAGCTCTTGTCTTTCTGAGTGCGGTGACAACTGGCGGGATACTTTGGGTATATGGAAATATTGATTTTTATAAATGGGTTTCTCTGAAGTAGATCTATAATACACTGATAATACTCGCAGCTGGAGGTACAGTTGGAACATCAGTCAATGATACATGGGAGTTATAGCATCTGTACCTTAGCATCGTAAATTGTGGTTAAGTGAGGATAGGTTAAGGCTTGATGCTAATTACATTTCCATGGGTCGAAAGATAGTTACTATGAGACGACATTGAGTCTACCCTGTTGTACTTTGAGTTTCCATGGTTCATAAATTATTGCTCGTAGTGTGCGTGATTGCTGGTTGTTAACACCACATTAAGACGTTACGAGTAACACTCTGACATTGGTACACGCCTCGACAGTTCGAGTGTTGTTGTGGTACGAATGCTGTCTGTTAACACCAGTTGTAATGGCTCGTATGATTACTGCCTAGTATATTATTGGGTGGCGTTTTGTTTGGACTCTCTTTCACTTCCTCCTTCTGCTTCTTCTTCTTCTTCTTCTTCTTCTTCTTCTTCTTCTTCTTCTTCTTCTTCTTCTTCTTCTTCTTCTTCTTCTTCTTCTTCTTCTTCTTCTTCTTCGTCTTCGTCTTCTTCTTCGTCTTCGTCTTCTTCTTCTTCTTCTTCTTCGTCTTCTTCTTCGTCTTCTTCTTCGTCTTCTTCTTCTTCTTCTTCTTCTTCTTCTTCTTCTTCTTCTTCTTCTTCTTCTTCTTCTTCTTCTTCTTCTTCTTCTTCTTCTTCTTCTTCTTCTTCTTCTTCTTCTTCTTCTTCTTCTTCTTCTTCCTCTTCTTCAGCGTTCCGAGCCATTGAAGTTCTTTGCTGCAGATACAATCCGTCTCCATTCGTCTCTCTGGCTGACCTTCTCTTGCCAGTCGTTGATTCCAATTGCATGTAGGTCTGTATATATATATTATCTCTCCACCGTCTTCTTGGTCTACCTCGGGGTCTACGGTCATTTATTTCCTGAGTGTAAGCGAGTTTTGTTTCCCTATTATCTTCCATTCTTTCTATATGCCTCAGCCATTGTAGTCTATTAGCCTTCATGATACCAGTGATTAGCGGGGACTTAAACAGATCATAAATGTCTTTGTTACTTCTTTTCCACTCTCCACTTTGTGTATCCCTAATGGGTCCATCTTCCTCCATCTATCATTTCAAAAACACAGAGTAAGACATTAATTTGAATAACTTGACAAAACGCCGTATAGATTCACTTCTATTATGCCTTGGAATCGCAATTATAACATTTCATTATGTGGGCATATTCGTCTTCTTATGATTCTAAAAATACCATAAATATAAACATTTGATAACTGACAGATCTACAATTATTCAGCTCTCAATAATTGGCGGCCGTATAAACTGGTTATTTCCACAATGGGTCTCTATAGGTCTAACCTCTACCACTGTCGCTCTCTGAGTCTCAAGTTTGGGAGTGCTCATTCTCTCCTGACCATTGTCAAAGCGTGCTTCTCGCCGTAAGGCGGAGTTCACAATTCAGTGTGATCAGAACTCACATTTCAGCTCATGACATAAGAGTGGTTTTCTAGTATTATTTCTCCTCCTCCTCCTCCTCTCCTCCTCCTCCTCCTCCTCCTCCTCCTACTACTACTACTACTACTACTACTACTACTACTACTACTACTACTACTACTACTACTACTACTACTACTACTACTACTACTACTACTACTCTTCCTCTACCTGCTACCCCTCCCCCCAATGAAGCTAGACACTCAGTCATCGCTTATCAGCCAACCTTGGTTCAGGACTGTGTTCTTGTCCCGATCATGCCAAGTGGTCAAGCCATCCAGATATTTATATCTCTTCTTTCCCTTTGCTCTTGTCCCAATGATTTGCCAGTTGTCACTAAATGTGTAAGGCTATTTCTGCTCATTACGTGCCCAAAGATCTTGGCTGTATACATTTAATTTCTCTATTCAGTTTACGTTTTCACTTGTTTGGAAAACTCTCTCATGTGTTTTTCTGTCTCTGTTATGGTGCGTTTCCATTTTCCTCCGAAACCCATATTTGACATCATATGACAGTTCAGAATATGTATAGCAACTAAACGCTATTTTTCTCATTGCAACTGACAACTTTCAATCAGTACGTTTTCCATCTTGCAAATGGCTACAAGTGCCAGCCCGATACTGGCTCTAATCTCAACAAGGCTTCTCTCATTAGTTGGTATGACTGTTCCGAGATAGCTGTGCCTATTCACTTTTTTTACACAGCGTTCCCATTAACTTCGATGCTACAATGTGCTATTTGAATGGGCAAGACAGAAACAATACATTGCATGGCTGAATAGACAGGAGCACCTGCTCTTAAACTTCCGGTGTGCTGATGCCGAGGTAGAAGGTTTAACTCCTGCACAGGACAGTTGGACTAAAATATTGACTTCTGCTCTGTGATTTCTGAACGTAAATTACAAGTACCTCAGCGGTCAGAATGGTTTCGACTGATGGCGAGGGACACTAGTACTAGGAAAGCTAATCCCCACGCAAAACTCCATCCAGTGGACTAGAAGTGGTACAGTTCATAAATAAGCAGGCATATATTTTTTTCGAGGCTCTTAGAAATGGAAGAAAGAAGTAAGACACACTTGACAACATACACATTGAAAGTTACTGTCTGGGGTTCGAAGATTTGATTTTTTTTTTTTGGTTTGCATATCCTTTACCATTGCCGGCCTCTCTGGCCGAGGGGTTACAACACTTTCTCCGTAATCCCGTTTATCACGCAGAGTCTCGTAGCGGACGAGAGCTGGAGGTGGTTCGACCCCCGCTGGTGACTTGCGGGATAACTGAGCCGACCGCTCAGAACGCAATGGCAAACTACTGAGCGTAATCTTGCCAAGAAATCAACAGACAGCTGAAAGATGCTGCTGTTGACAGCGATGTCCTGTAAAGGATATGCGAATTTAAAAAAATAAAATATCCTTTACAGGACATCGCTGTCACCATCTGCTGATTGTTGATGTTTTAGCAAGATTACGCTCAGTAGTTTGCCATTGCTTTCTGAGCGACCGGCTCACATATCCCGTAAGTTACCAACTCGGAGAGAACCGCTAACAATTCTCGCGCACGTCACGTTACTCACGAGAGTATACGGGATTACGGAGAAAGTTATGTAACTTCTAGACCAGGGGGTTCGAAGTGGTCACCTCCAAATGACGATGGTTCCTAGCTGCAAGAACAAGTTTACTTTGACGCATAACCAACTAGACAGCCCTAAATAGTGCCATAAATTGCATGTGTGTTTATTTATTAACTGTCTCATTGGCCTCAACATGTTCCCCATATGATATGTATGTGTAATACTAGAAGTAGTAGCACCTGCATAAACTACGCTTGAGTTCAAAGCAAGCCCACGATATATATATATATATATATATATATATATATATATATATATATATATATATATATATATATATATATATATATATATATACTACGAGACAGGAACACTGAGCTGATCCACGACTCCAGTGATCGAGTGAAATTGCGAGTCATGACAGCAAAGCTTCCCGGCATGGCACATGATTGATTGATTGATTGATATATATACTACTACTACTACTACTAATACTACTACTACTACCACTACTACTACTACTACTATTACCACTACTACTACTACTACTACTACCCAAGAAAAACAACAACAACCACTACTACTACTACTACTACTACTACTACTACTACTACTACTACTACTACTACTACTACTACTACTACTACTACTACTACTACTACTTCTTCTTCTACTACTACTACTACTACTACTACTACTACTACTACTACTACTACTACTACTACTACTACTACTACTACTACTACTACTACTACTACCACTACTACTACCACTACTACTACTACTACTACTACTACTACTACTACTACTACTACTACTACACAAGAAAAACAACAACAACCACTACTACTACTACTACTACTACTACTACTACTACTACTACTACTACTACAACCACTACTACTACCACTACTACTACTACTACTACTACTACTACTACTTCTACTACCACTACCACCATTACTACTACTACTACTACTACTACTACTACTACTACTACTGCTACTACCCAAGAAAAACAACAACTACTACTACTACTACTACTACTACTACTACTACTACTACTACTACTACTACTACTACTACTACTACTACTACTACTACCATTACCACTACTACTACTACTACTACTACCCAACAAAAACAACAACAACAACAACTACTACTACTACTACTACTACTACTACTACTACTACTTCTACTACTACTACTACTACTACTACTACTACTACTACTACTACTACTACTACTACTACTACTACAAACCAACAAAAACAACAACAACAACAACTACTACTACTACTACTACTACTATTACTACTACTACTACTACTACCACTACTACTACTACTACTACTACCCATGAAAAACAACAACAACCACTACTACTACTACTACTACTACTACTACTACTACTACTACTACTACTACTACTACTACTACTACTACTACTACTACTACTACTATTGTCTATATATACACACATTCGATTGTCTGGCATATTTTGCCATAGATCACCAGAAGAGTACTACAGAAACATGTTCAGTGTATAATGAAGTAGCGTCATGAATAATTTCAAAGGAAATACACGATACCTATTGTTATGTTCCTCTGTCCCCACGTGAACTATAAGGAGGCAATCCTGTATGTATGTCTTGACATAACTGTAGTTTTCACACGTATATAGCAGACACCTCTGCGTGGCTCAGTAACATGTGGTTGTAATGTAATAAACAACCCACTGTGATACACATCATGCACGACAGACATTACATTCTGCAATATATTTTTGTGTCTTCTTTATACAAATTAACAAATGAAAGCATTGTATTTAATTGTGGTATTTCTTTGTTTGTTTTTTTTTTTTTTTTTTTCGATGAACGTAATTCTTATATTCTTACAATATAATTCTAACCCTAATTGCACGCATTGCGTTCAGATAAGGCTAGCTAACTATATTGTTACTTTAGAATTGCTTCTCAGGGGAAATAATCATATAACGTAAGGAAAGACAAATCTGCTCAATCCTACGGTTAATTTTTAAAAAAAAATGGAGTTATGACTGTTCTGGAGAGCAGGGTTGTAGCAGAGACAGAAAAATACATCCTGCAGATGACAACGTGAATGCTGCTTAAATAAGTGTCATGATTGATACTCGAGACGGTCAGAATTGTTATGTCATCTCAATTTATTGAGTCGATCGTCATTCAAGAGTCTTGTCAGTTCAGTCGAGATCTGTGTGGCTGTGGGATGGGATATGTGTAACCTTGCTCTGATTTAACGTGTACTTCAGGAATCTGTGGGAAGCTGCGATGGCCTCGCGGTGAGTGCACGGCTAGTATTGCATTGGTTTAGGTTCAAGGGTAGATACAGGTGGGATGTTCTGCCCAAGAATTACAAGATAAAACTGGGAAATGGGTAACACAGACTTGGCTGGTCAGTTGAAGGCTCTGATGGGAGTCTCTGCGGCGTAGTAATTACGCCTCCTGCCTCACCTTCTGAAGGCTGCGACTTCTATGCAGGGTTGCGTTCATGACTTCAGTGTTGTTTTTTTTTTTTTTGAGACTTCCGGGGGTCGTTTCTGAGTCGCTTGACATGGATGCTCGAGTCTTGTAGAATGTTAGTGTTTCTTCTTGACTCACGATATTCTGAGACTGTTTTTGTAACATTTAAATTCAAAAGCAACGATTGTCATGTTTGGTGGTTGTGAAATGATTCTGGATTCACGTTACTATGTCATACAGCAAAGTTGCCTGTTCTAAACATTGTTCCCTTCAGTTGTTTGCTGGTGTTCTGTCGCAAGTTCATCAAACTTTTTAACGTTAGTCATTAATCACGGTTTCAACTTCACAACAAAAGGCCACCCCACAATGCTCCGTTCCTGTACCAGTGAATATCACACAAAATGTTCTTCACTGCCCAATGTGAAAAGTGGAATAGACAGCAGTCCCGTCAAACCAACAGCACACATTGCCATAAGTGCTTAAGGCTGCTGCCAGAAAGCCAATACAACAGTCCGCCACTAAAATTACAGTTCATCGTTATGGAAGCGGCAGTGACTAGAAGACTAGCAGTTGCACACACATTACTGATTAAAGCACACCCAACTAGTTAATCAAACTGACGGTCATCATTTTTTTCTGAACATGCAGTTCACAATACAAAACACCGCGGACATATGTAAAAGCATTCCATGTGAAATCCACAGCGCACAGTATCGCTCCACACACTTAACTCAGAAGCTCTACGGCGGTACCATGTACTACCAGTCAAACATGAGGAAAAAGCAAAGAGTAGCCAGAAGCAAATACAATCCAGAGGCCAGCTCAGCAGCCTGTCCGCCATGTTGGACCGGAAGTCCACTGTTTAACCTCTGTATTGCCAATACCAATGTCCTTCTCACTTCTGTTGTATTAGTTTATCGAGTCACGTATTAGTTTATTTATACGCTTGGGAATTGTCGGCACATGCGGTCTGTGGCAGAACTTGATTCTGCACAGGAGCAAAACTAACAGAGGAATCTCTGGGCCCGCGGGTTGAAGCTTCAGTTACTGGGCGTCATCTGTTGGTGTCCATGCTCAAACGGTATTCCTTGTTAAGATACACTGCTCTAAACCTGTATAGTGTGAATGCCGGAGTTGCTGATGATGTGTCCGCAGACGCCGTCTCGTCTCCTGCCAGGTTCGGTCAACTGGCAGATTAAGTCCTGCTGTTTCAGGTAGATGTAGGCAGTGCCAGCATTGAGCCCTTAATCTCTAGATATATTTAATTCCAATGGTCATGTGACAACCCAATGGTACCGGTGCTTGTATTAGAATGCAGACTCTGTCTGTCTGTCTATCTGTCTGTCTGTCTGTCTGTCTGTCTGTCTGTCCGTCCGTCCGTCCGTCCGCCCGTCTGTCTGTCTGTCTGTCTGTCTGTCTTGTTGATGGATGAGTACGTGAGTGGGTGGATGTATGTGAGAGATGAGTGTATGGTTGGGGGATGTGTGTGTTTGTGGGAAGATGTGTGTGAGTGGCGGATGTGTGTGGGTGGGGTATATGTGGGTGGTGGGGTGTGTGTAGGTGGGAGGTGTGTGTTTTTGGGTGTTTATGGATGGGGGATATGTGTGGGCAGGTGGGGAGATGTGTTTGTGGGTGGGGATGTGTGTATAGGTGGAGGATGTGTAGTTGAGAGGTGGCGGATATTGGGTGGGTTAGTGGGTTTAGGTTGGCTGATGTGTGTGTGTGTGTGGGCGGGGAAAATTGTGAGGGTGCAGGATGTATGTATGGATAGGTGCGGGATGTGTGGGCGGCTGCAGGGTGTGAGGGTGGATGGGGGATGTGTCTCACAACATTGCAACATGCACTGTTTATGTTTACAACTTTCATTTGACAATGTGTTTTTTCCCCATGTGAATGTATCATGCGTAATATGCATTGTTTATGCTTACAAAATCAATTTGACAATGTTTTTCCCCTATGTAAATGTAACATGCACATTTGATGAATGAAAGATGAGTGATCGAAAGGGCCGAATGTAAGACGGGCTGGCCTACGTGCCCAATTTGTTACCCTTTTAAAATAAAGTTCGTTCGTTCGTTCGTTCGTTCGTTCTGTCTGTCTGTCTGCATGTCTGTCTGTCTGTCCTCTCTCTCTCTCCTCGCTCTCTCTGTCCTCTCTCTCTCTGTCCTCTCTCTCTCCTCTCTCTCTCCTCTCAATCTCCCCTCTTCCCCCCCCCTCTCTCGATCTCTCTCTCGCTCTCTCTCTCTCTCTCTCTCTCCCCGGTCTCTCTCCTCTCTCTCTTCTCTCTCTCTTCTCTCTCTCCTCTATCTCCTCGCTCTCTTTCCCCTCTCTCTCTTCTCTCTCTCTCACTCTCTCTCCTCGTTCTCTCTCTCCTCGCGCTCTCTCTCCTCTCAATCCCCTCTCTCCTTTCTCTTCTCTTCTCTCTCTCTCTCCTCTCTCTATCCTCTCAATCCCCCTCTCTCCTCTCTCTCTGTCTTTCTCTCTCTCTCTCTCTTCTCTCTCTCTCTCACTCTCTCTCCTCGTTCTCTCTCTCCTCGCTCTCTCTTTCCTCTCAATCCCCCCTCTCTCCTCTCTCTTCTCTTCTCTCTCTCTCTCTCACCTCTCTCTCTCCTCTCTCTCTGTGTCTCTCTGTCTCTGACTCTCGTCATCCGGTTTCCGGCTTCGAGAGGACGTGTTTTAACATATTCTTCCGATTTTTGATTATTTTAATAAGTTTACTCAATTCAATCACGATGCTGTGTATATCATTGTGTTCATTCTAAACTGGATTTACATACTACTCAACAGTTCAAGTCTATGTGACTGTTTATTTAATGAAATGAGAGTTTCTTTATTTTATGTGGCCGTAAGAGCACCAATCTATGAATGTTACCAATTATCGATTCACGACAACGTGAGAATTTGCCATGCGTGACTAACAAGTGATAAACACCACGCACCTTCTACAGAAAGGCCTGCGCGTATATTTACTCCATCATTTTGTTCGTTTAAAGCTGGATTTACATACAACACAAAATGTCAAGTTTATGTGAATGTGTATTTAGTTAAATGAGGATTTCTTTGTGAATCGTGACGGTAAGATCACCCATTTTTCAATTTTACCAATTATCGATCTACGACAACGTGAGAATTAACCATGCATGGCTAGCAAGTAAACGTCACGCACGACCTACAGAAAAGCCTGCAATATTATTTTATTCCTTGCCTTATCGAGCTGACTATGTTGCCAAAATGTCCTCCAACTTGCGATCATCAACTGTGTCCAAGCGGCACAATGTAAACAAGAACAAGACGGGACAAATTTTGACGAGCACGCCAGCTCAGCGAATGAATCTATCATCTACATCGCCAACCTCAATCGTGTTGTCTAGTGAACAATCAGACACTGAATTCCAGCTGGACATACAACATAATTCACCAGCTCAATCTAATCAAACCAGCACATCACATTCAAGCACTCTTTCTTCGGCCGAACCACAGAGCCACAATGATATTGATTGTCGTGAACTTATTCAGGCTTTGGAGATGAGGTTAACAGATTTTATTACCAGGAACACCACTAATATTATTGCTGTGCTTAAAAACGAAAACCTTCTTCTTCGAGAAGAAATCCGCCTCCTTAGACAAGAGAAGGAAACTTTCAAAGCATCCATACATGCTTTAGAACTAAGAAGTGCACAGTCATCTAATAAAAGTGCACAGACAGAAACTACCCTTGGTGTTTTAGATGCGTGTGCAACCAGTGAATGTTAGTCGCATAATGACATACAGACAGTTTCTACAATCAACAAAACTACTTCTAAACCTGTAGAACGTACACCATCCATCTACCCCATTGATGTGCATATCAGCAACAGGTTCCAGGCCTTAAGTGTTGACTCTCCAGCAGCAGACCAGGAATCACAAAGTTCAATTGTTACCACTACTGGGCATCAACAACCAACGCAAGAAAGCTATAATAATCAAGAACACAAGAAAGACCGCAGTGGTCAGTGGCAACAACAGCCCAAGCGGACACGCCAGCAGCGTGACCTTACAATTGATGACAGTGCAACTCATGTTATCATTGGAGACTCCCTGCTGAAGGGAATCTATAGTGATCGCATGTCATCTTCTGACAGCGAGTCAACTTCAATCTTTCCTCTACCAGGCGCTGACATTGATAGGCTTACCGCTACACTGCGAAAATTCCAAGTGAATGAGAGAATTAAAAAAGCGACAGTCCATATTGGTGTCAATGACATAATGGATAATAACATCATAAGCACCTCACAACTATCTACGCTGGAGGTACTGTTACGAAATAAATTTCCTAACTCATCTATGTTCATTTCATCCATCATTCCACCATGTTATGGATTCCAGCGTCGGACTGCCGATGCTGCCAATCTAACTTTGTTTAAATTTTGTAAAGACAATGCCATTAGTTTCATTAATAACACCCCGTACTTTACTTCGTCGTCCGGGGCTCCTAAGAAAAAACTATACAGGGATCAAATACATTGTTCCAAGCTAGGAAGTAGTATACTAGCGAAGAACATAAAATATCCCGAACGTGCACAACAACCAGCACCAGTTACAGGAGTAACCCGAACTTCACCCCCGGCGACAGCGACATCTAAGTGTTCAGAAAATGCTCCTTCTCTTCCTGCACCACCATTGCCTATACCCCAGGAATACAATGCCGTGGATAGCAACCCATGCTCCAATCCCAATGTTGCTAACTATGATGGTTTGTTTCCTCCCTTGCCCATAAAGCATCCTCCCCCTATTGTGTCAAAGGGGACACCGTTAAACAATGTTGCTGTGCCCCCGATGTATGCTTCTAATGTAGGCACTTCCAGTAACTCTCACAGCAGTGGTCCCTCGTTGGATGGTAATCTACACTCCTATCAGTGGAACCGCCAACTTCAACAGCTAATGCAATACAATCCTGCAGCCCTGCATCAAGCTTTCATGATGTCACTCCAGCACAGACATTTTCCTACCCCATCTAATAGTCTTAACTACTACTAAATAAAGTTTCAAAAACTCTGAAAATTTCTACCGCAAGCGACATCATCCTTTCATCGTGCAATGTTCGCAAATCACGATCAGTGGCTTCACAAAGATGGTCTAAGTATAGGCCATCTCAACATCTATCATTTGCTCAATAAATTACCTGAGCTTTCGGTAATACTGTGCAAACAATTCCATGTGTTTGGAATCACTGAAAGTCGTCTCAACGACAAAATATCCGACTCTGAAATCACTCTTAAGGGGTTTAAAGTAATTAGAAGAGACGCAAATCAAAAATTAGAGACAGGTATTGCTGTATACATTTCCAATTCTCTCAACTGTTACCGTAGAAGTGATCTCGAGTCAGTAGAGATAGAATGTGTTTGGTTAGAGGTGAAGCCAGCCAGCCAACAGCCGTTTCTCATTGGATACCTATATAGGAATCCGTGTGCTGGGTACAATTGGTATGACTGTTTCACTACAATGATGGATATAGTGTTTACAGAAGGTAGAGAAGTCATGATATTAGGTGACTTTAACATAGATATTCCTAAATCCAACCAGACATGGGACGATATCATTCTTTCTTACAATTTCAAACAACTAATAAACCGTCCCACAAGGGTTACTGACACATCCTCAACTATAATTGATCATATATATGTTACTTGTCCAGATAATATTATTGAATGTTCTGTTCCTGTTTGTACAGTTAGTGACCACTACCCGGTATGTTGTACATGGTCAAGAATTGGGTTCAAACCTCTTAAACATAAACATGTAAGTATCAAATTTAGGAATTATAAAGCATTCAACCAAGATTTATTTTTGCAAGACTTAAGAAAAGCAGCCCTTGATCACGTTTACCAACTTCCTGACCCGGACGATGCATTAGCTTTCTGGACGAAGACAGTCTACAATGTGTTCGATAAACACGTGCCAATCAAAGAAGTTCGAGTCAAAAATCAACATAAATCCCCATGGGTCACTAGAGAAGTGCTGGAAATCATGAGAGAGCGAGATACAGCACACAAAAATAAAGACTTCATCAATTACCGCAGACTAAGGAATAAAGTTAAATATGAAATTCGTAGGATAAAAAAAGATCATTTTAAAAATTTGATTGTAGATAATTCAAACAGTACAAATATATGGAAGGCTATTAACTTGCTAACCAATAAGAAACGCCCTACAGAATCAGCAATACCAAATTCTATAACATGCGATGAATTCAGTTGGTTCTTTCAATCAGAAATAGAGAATCTAAAGTCTTCAATACCAGACTCATCGTGTAATTTAAGTTCACTGGCATCATTCTGTGAGGAGAAGTGCGCCAGAAATATTCCCGCTGAGATTCCTTTAATGTCTGTTGCAGACGTTTATAAATATCTCTTGAACCTCAAATCAACAAACTCACACGGCCTAGATGGTATCAGTAATAGAATTCTTCGTTGTGCTGCACCAGTCATTAGCGAGTCCTGTAACGGAGTGTTTCGGGTTCACCTTGGGTAGTGAGAGTGAACCACACCCGAGGTGTCTCTAGCACTCCCGTGTATTCTAGCCCCAGGGGTTGGACGAGCAGATACACTTTTTTTTTCTGTGGTTGATCTCAGGTTATTTAGTTACGTCTACACACCCCTCCAGATTCTAGACCCCCACTAACTACCTACACCTGTTGAACAATGAACACTTAGGCATCGTCCGAGACCACACTCAATCATTATACAAAGAGCAAGTCAACTTACATAAAGTTTATTCTACCCTTGAGAATATAGAACTGAAATGAACATCCTGATAGAAGAATCTATTTACACAAATAGAAGATAGAGTAGAGACAGAATTAGAGATGTAGGTGTCTTCATCGAGTTGAGAAGTAGAGTGGATGCAGATGTCCCGTCCAGTCGGTCCGCCACTCACCCGGCTTCCTTCCAGTGAGATGACTAGAACCTTGGAGACCACTCCGTCTCCCGAACGTGGAACCACAACAATAGAGTCACTGCTGGACCACACTTCACTGGACCAACTGCATCTATAACACTCCCACGGAGTCACTGGTAATACAGTTCTCGAACACAACCGAGTTGGAGACAATCTTCCGGGACTTGGCTCCAAGTATTGGTTACTTCGATGAACTAAATAGTCACTGACCAACCGAATGGTCTGTCACTCATAGCACAGTCCCACTGCAGAACCGATATGGCATTGACCAATTCAATGGTCTCTTACAGTCACACTTTGGAGGATCAGATATGGCTACTGAAAAGTTACTGAGTCCTTCTAGAACACAGTTGATAATCTGGATACGGTAACAGTACATTAATAGAATCAGACATCTATTTTACGGAAACAATTCAGGTTGGACTATAATCCCTAGTCCCTTCCACCGGGTTACACTTGACACACGTCCATACTGGTGTAGTTCTTCTCAAGACCTGCCACTCGAGCTGTCCAAAGAACCATTCAAGTGTCTGAAGATTAGTTACTTCTGCGTTTAGGCAGAACCCCCGTCAAACCAGACGGACCGGTGTTCCCTGTCGAGCATGATTACTCAACATGCTGAAATGTTCCTGGCAAAAACAGAGTATCTTCTATTTTAAACGATCACAAACCATCATTTCCCACACGTGCACCTTCAGGGCAGTTGTATGTCTTGAAGCAACCTTCACGCATGGTGAATCACATTGGGTACCTGGTGTGATGGAGTCTGGCGTGATAAGTAAAGAACTGAACCCTTCGCTCTGTCACACGAAGTGGTTTTCTGCCAACAACAATTATAGTTGACTGGTTCCTCAACAGGCAAACTCCTGAAAAGGAAGAGCGACCGGTGAGAGTATACTGGCCCAAACATTAGTTCACATGCATCCTACCAAAACTACTCAACTCTCAGTCATGCTAGTTAGTTATTCATATAACCAAAGCATTATCTCTATATGGGGAGTAGTCAAGCATGGGTTCACAAATGTCAGCTGGCCTCACAGAACAGCCCGTCAAACAGAGCAAGAAATCAGAATGACGAGTCTGATCATTGGTCTCACCTATCCCTAATCATCTACCAGTCGTCGCTAACGTCAGTAATGATACAAGGCTGTTATTGTTCTAATTTAATCGAACTAAACAAATAGGTAAAGAGTCCCTAGACTCGTTCCTAACATCATCAATGTACATTAAGAAACATAAACTTGATCAATATACCATCCCTCGGGATATAGAAATAGTACATGATCACATCCAATATGTACACAAGCCTGTTTGCTGGTGGGACCACCTGCCCACGCCACAGCAAACTCTTCTTATCAGACTCTGCCTTAGAGTCAAGAAGCCTTCTTGAGAATACATGTTCCCCCCCCCCCCCCATGTTCCAAGGGTACTGTTCCAGTTCTGTCCTCCCAAGTGGTTTAGCCTTGGCCTGGACTGAACTTCATCGTTGGTTTGGTCTACCAACACATACTTTCATAACTTGCTTTCACATCCCCCATATTCTATATTTCCCCAGACTCATACAGCCTCCTGCATCCTTCCATACTTCCAGCACCTTAGCATTCACTCGCACTAGCGCCAGTATGAAAGAAACAGGATAGCTTAGACAAGATTTCAGAACGCATATTTACATCGCGACGGCACGCAGTGTTATCACGCGTCGATCTATTCGGCGTTCGGAATTACCCCAGGAAGTATCACATGCCATGACCTAATATATATACACAATGCCACATCATATATATATAGATATAGCACCAAAGCCACTTACCTTTCCACAGAAATCCGCTGTTCCACACAATGAATTCACTATTAAGTTACTACACAATAGTTACATCCTTCCTGGTGGCACAGAACTAAGTTCTTCCTTTACTTAGTAACTCAGCACAATTTTGTCTGAATCTCCACCTACCAACTTACCTGGTTTTCTAACCGTTCTTCTGGCTTCAGCAACTGACTGACATAATCTAAGTTTCCATCCGGCACAAGTAACTAGGTTTTATTCTAACACAGCAACCTAATAGATGCAACGATTGGCAATATATAGTACATATATTTGGAACCCAAATCGCCCACATCCCATTACGGCGTTCCTAACAGCTGATTCGCGAGCACACGGTAAACAAACCCACGATTAATTGTCACCTGCGTTATCGATCGGTTTGCTAATTAGTATGCAAGGACATCCGCATAGGAAATGAGGTTAGAACAATGGCGTGTGGAACACACGTACAAAGTTAAATGATTTAACCAAATATCTACCTGCATGGTGAAACCAGCTCTCCAGTCAGCTTCCGAACTGTTCAAGGGCTTCTCAGCTGCCTTTTCATAACAGTCAGCCGAATCATGGTTGAGGTGAGACGCAACACAAAAATGGCTCACACTCAGGCCAGCGTCTGTTCTCTTCGAACAAAAGTAAGTGAATGACTGCTGTAGCCAATTTCCCGCTTCGTGCCAACTCAATGCGCACTAGAAGCGAGTGCTTCTTGAGAAAAGATACTTTCTCGGGAAAACGTCATTCCCCGCCTAGAGTTTCTAGATCTCTCTGCACGGGAAGTTAGAGCGATACCCAGCATCACGGGTTACTCGAATTCCGGTGTTTCGAGACGATTCTAGATAATAAGTCCTCCATCGGCTTCCCTCAGTCTATTTTTAGCTGGGAAAGTCCCCGATGACGCGCCAAAATAGTGCGGGAACTTGACGACCCAAGACAGATAAACGCGTTTCGTCACATAGGCCCCCACTTTAAGAGGATCGACCCCGTCGTTCCACTTCTACGCAGAAGCTGTCTATGTCGTTCGTTCTTCTTTCTAAGAGACCGGATGGCGGGTGAGGAAGTCTAACCCGTCAATATTGTATAGAATACTTTTACCACATTCGGTGGGGTAACAAGCTATTCAGTATCACGGGTGATCAACGCCTACTCCGCTACTGCGATCGGGCATCTCGCAGTATCTTGCGGACCAGAGCTCCCGTCTCGACCTGATTTAACGATCGTTCCTGCCAGAGTTTACTGGACTTCTGCAACTCCAGCTTCCCCTTTCGAGGACCCAGCTGGACTGCAGTCGGTCGGATTGAGGGACCAAGGGTATGTGTCCGTTCCGACACAACCCACCTCTTTCGACCACGGTTCTCAGTGTAGTTAGCACTGCGGGTGTTCCTTTGGCCGGTCATGTTCCCCCGAGCACCGGGCTGAACCGAAGAAGGTACCTGCACATACATATAGGACTTCCTATGGTGTGACAGGCTTTCCGCTACCTGACCTGAACCCCGAACCGTTCTTTCAGCGAATCTCGGCGCCCTTGGGCTGGTGGACTTATCATCGGGCTTCCCCTCATAGCGCATGAGGAGACTGGAATGGAAAGTAGTAGACTTTCCCAGGATCACCACTCCATAGTGCTTGTGGAGCCCCACTTTATCCACTAGGAATGGGCCCTGCCACCCGATTTCGAATTCGTTCCCCTCGATTGGGAGGAGTACTAGAACTCGGTCTCCAACCTCTAAGGATATCTTCGTCGTCGTCCGTTTCTCAGGTGTGCATTTACGGCACTCCGGACAAGACCTAATATACCTGCGCACGTCGCCTGTCATTCCCGGCCACCAATAGTACCGGGATAGACATTTACTGGTTGTCCCTACAGTCAGATGTCCGGTTGGGGACCTGACATGTACCGTTCGCAGCAGATTAGCTCTGAAGCTCTCAGGAACCAACTTACGTTCCCTCTGCCTTTTCTCTGTCCCAGTCTGAATTAACGGTGACTGGTTATCAGAGTTGAACTTACCCTGAGTTAACGGGTTTTCCCTGTTGGGCAACCATTCCGAACAAGGACACTCCATCGCATCCTTGCTCCGGGCATTACTCATTCTATCCGGGTGAGTATTTCGGAGACTTACCTTTTCAAGACCCTCTTCCTCTGTATCTCTGACCTGCCTAGACTTAGGGATGCTAGGGTGTTCTGGTTCGCCCAGAAACACGTACTTCCGGCCCAGAATTAGGGGATAGAGAGGATCCGGTACGACTGCCGCCTGAATGCGTCCAGTAACGTACTTGCTCCGAATCTCCACATTGGCAATCGGGCAACGTAACGCCACAGCACTCCTACTGGCTGGCTGTATCTCCGTCATCTCCCCGGTGAGTTGCTCTGGGCCTGTCAGGTGGGATGCAATTACAGCTGAAAATTGCAATCCCGTGTCGTAGAGGCACGACACCTGTTGCCCATTCACTTCAACTTCCTCAACCACTGGAGGTCGTCTAGTTTCTCCATTCCCATCAACCGACTTCACTTTCCTGCAAGATCTATCCCTAACCTCTGCAAGACAAGCAAAGTGAAAGTCCTTGGGCTTACTCTTACACTCACTCGTATTGTGAGTGCTGGACTTGCAGAATTTGCACCATCGTTCACTCCACTTCCTCTTTGGAGAACTAGGTGGGCTATTCTTACCTTGGTTGACGTTAGAGATCTTCTCTAAAGAGCCTACCTGTTTCTTTGGTTCATCAGAACCTTGGGTCTTCTTTGACTTCCTCTTTGACTTACCTTGATCCGGATCTTTCGATCTCGGATCTGTTGGACTGGTGTCCCCAGTCTCGCCATAGACTTCAACGTATCTTTCGGCTAACTTGGTGACTATATCCAATCTCTCAGCCCCATTCTCACCTAAGAAGTTTCGCAAGGGTTTAGACATTTGCATTCGCATCTGATCTACAACCATCAACTCACGCAAACTTTCATACTCCTCATTAAATCCGGCCAAGGCCATCCATTTAAGAAGGTATGAGTTCAATCTCACACTGTATGCTGAAAACAGTTCACCAGGTTCTCGCTTCGCCGTTCGAAACTTCCTTCGGTATGAGTGCGCTGTGATCTCGAATCTCTTCAAGAGAGCCGCTTTCAATGCCGGGTAATCATTCTGTAAACCCGGTGGCAAGCGTGCATACACTTCATAACCTTCGGCACGGAGTCCCTGGGAGAGTTTCAAACACCATTTCAGTTTGTCTAGACCCATTGCAATAGACATGGCTTCATACTTCTCTAAGTATTGGTCTATCCGTTCCTTCTCGGGTTCGAACGGCTGTAAAGGCCATTTCATAGCCTGGTAGTCACGTCTACTGGTTGACTCTGAGCCAGGAGGTACACCTCCTCCCATAGCTCCATCAGTTACACCTGTAGCAGGCACCTGTGCCTCAAGTAGCTTCATTCGATACTCATGGTCACGTTTTTCTTTCTCGGCTTCCAACTCAAGCCGTTTCATTTCAGTATCAGCCGCTATCCTCTTTTCCTCAAGAGCCACTTTACTGGCTTCCAGTTCTCTTTCTGCTCTCCTCCTCTCTCTTTCCTCTTGGCGAAAATTTCTTTCCACCTCTTGGACATAGGATTTCAAAGCATCTCCTTCAAGACCAGACTTACGTCCAGTTTCCTGAACTTTGTCCAAGTCTATCTCTTGGGTAGACATGTTGACTATGATAGGTGGGTACTCAAGTATGTGTGGGTGAAGCAATACAATGAATCAATAATCAATAGTACTACCTAATCACCACAACACAAATGTCCGTCAGACAGTTAGGAGATAGGCAGAAGTAGTAGAATCTTATGTAGACTGAAGTAGAGGATAAAGACAAAGTCCCTATCCCTATGTGAGAGGTCTACAACACACAAAGATCTTGGAATAATCCCGGACGGGCCCCCACTCTGTAACGGAGTGTTTCGGGTTCACCTTGGGTAGTGAGAGTGAACCACACCCGAGGTGTCTCTAGCACTCCCGTGTATTCTAGCCCCAGGGGTTGGACGAGCAGATACACTTTTTTTTTCTGTGGTTGATCTCAGGTTATTTAGTTACGTCTACACACCCCTCCAGATTCTAGACCCCCACTAACTACCTACACCTGTTGAACAATGAACACTTAGGCATCGTCCGAGACCACACTCAATCATTATACAAAGAGCAAGTCAACTTACATAAAGTTTATTCTACCCTTGAGAATATAGAACTGAAATGAACATCCTGATAGAAGAATCTATTTACACAAATAGAAGATAGAGTAGAGACAGAATTAGAGATGTAGGTGTCTTCATCGAGTTGAGAAGTAGAGTGGATGCAGATGTCCCGTCCAGTCGGTCCGCCACTCACCCGGCTTCCTTCCAGTGAGATGACTAGAACCTTGGAGACCACTCCGTCTCCCGAACGTGGAACCACAACAATAGAGTCACTGCTGGACCACACTTCACTGGACCAACTGCATCTATAACACTCCCACGGAGTCACTGGTAATACAGTTCTCGAACACAACCGAGTTGGAGACAATCTTCCGGGACTTGGCTCCAAGTATTGGTTACTTCGATGAACTAAATAGTCACTGACCAACCGAATGGTCTGTCACTCATAGCACAGTCCCACTGCAGAACCGATATGGCATTGACCAATTCAATGGTCTCTTACAGTCACACTTTGGAGGATCAGATATGGCTACTGAAAAGTTACTGAGTCCTTCTAGAACACAGTTGATAATCTGGATACGGTAACAGTACATTAATAGAATCAGACATCTATTTTACGGAAACAATTCAGGTTGGACTATAATCCCTAGTCCCTTCCACCGGGTTACACTTGACACACGTCCATACTGGTGTAGTTCTTCTCAAGACCTGCCACTCGAGCTGTCCAAAGAACCATTCAAGTGTCTGAAGATTAGTTACTTCTGCGTTTAGGCAGAACCCCCGTCAAACCAGACGGACCGGTGTTCCCTGTCGAGCATGATTACTCAACATGCTGAAATGTTCCTGGCAAAAACAGAGTATCTTCTATTTTAAACGATCACAAACCATCATTTCCCACACGTGCACCTTCAGGGCAGTTGTATGTCTTGAAGCAACCTTCACGCATGGTGAATCACATTGGGTACCTGGTGTGATGGAGTCTGGCGTGATAAGTAAAGAACTGAACCCTTCGCTCTGTCACACGAAGTGGTTTTCTGCCAACAACAATTATAGTTGACTGGTTCCTCAACAGGCAAACTCCTGAAAAGGAAGAGCGACCGGTGAGAGTATACTGGCCCAAACATTAGTTCACATGCATCCTACCAAAACTACTCAACTCTCAGTCATGCTAGTTAGTTATTCATATAACCAAAGCATTATCTCTATATGGGGAGTAGTCAAGCATGGGTTCACAAATGTCAGCTGGCCTCACAGAACAGCCCGTCAAACAGAGCAAGAAATCAGAATGACGAGTCTGATCATTGGTCTCACCTATCCCTAATCATCTACCAGTCGTCGCTAACGTCAGTAATGATACAAGGCTGTTATTGTTCTAATTTAATCGAACTAAACAAATAGGTAAAGAGTCCCTAGACTCGTTCCTAACATCATCAATGTACATTAAGAAACATAAACTTGATCAATATACCATCCCTCGGGATATAGAAATAGTACATGATCACATCCAATATGTACACAAGCCTGTTTGCTGGTGGGACCACCTGCCCACGCCACAGCAAACTCTTCTTATCAGACTCTGCCTTAGAGTCAAGAAGCCTTCTTGAGAATACATGTTCCCCCCCCCCCATGTTCCAAGGGTACTGTTCCAGTTCTGTCCTCCCAAGTGGTTTAGCCTTGGCCTGGACTGAACTTCATCGTTGGTTTGGTCTACCAACACATACTTTCATAACTTGCTTTCACATCCCCCATATTCTATATTTCCCCAGACTCATACAGCCTCCTGCATCCTTCCATACTTCCAGCACCTTAGCATTCACTCGCACTAGCGCCAGTATGAAAGAAACAGGATAGCTTAGACAAGATTTCAGAACGCATATTTACATCGCGACGGCACGCAGTGTTATCACGCGTCGATCTATTCGGCGTTCGGAATTACCCCAGGAAGTATCACATGCCATGACCTAATATATATACACAATGCCACATCATATATATATAGATATAGCACCAAAGCCACTTACCTTTCCACAGAAATCCGCTGTTCCACACAATGAATTCACTATTAAGTTACTACACAATAGTTACATCCTTCCTGGTGGCACAGAACTAAGTTCTTCCTTTACTTAGTAACTCAGCACAATTTTGTCTGAATCTCCACCTACCAACTTACCTGGTTTTCTAACCGTTCTTCTGGCTTCAGCAACTGACTGACATAATCTAAGTTTCCATCCGGCACAAGTAACTAGGTTTTATTCTAACACAGCAACCTAATAGATGCAACGATTGGCAATATATAGTACATATATTTGGAACCCAAATCGCCCACATCCCATTACGGCGTTCCTAACAGCTGATTCGCGAGCACACGGTAAACAAACCCACGATTAATTGTCACCTGCGTTATCGATCGGTTTGCTAATTAGTATGCAAGGACATCCGCATAGGAAATGAGGTTAGAACAATGGCGTGTGGAACACACGTACAAAGTTAAATGATTTAACCAAATATCTACCTGCATGGTGAAACCAGCTCTCCAGTCAGCTTCCGAACTGTTCAAGGGCTTCTCAGCTGCCTTTTCATAACAGTCAGCCGAATCATGGTTGAGGTGAGACGCAACACAAAAATGGCTCACACTCAGGCCAGCGTCTGTTCTCTTCGAACAAAAGTAAGTGAATGACTGCTGTAGCCAATTTCCCGCTTCGTGCCAACTCAATGCGCACTAGAAGCGAGTGCTTCTTGAGAAAAGATACTTTCTCGGGAAAACGTCATTCCCCGCCTAGAGTTTCTAGATCTCTCTGCACGGGAAGTTAGAGCGATACCCAGCATCACGGGTTACTCGAATTCCGGTGTTTCGAGACGATTCTAGATAATAAGTCCTCCATCGGCTTCCCTCAGTCTATTTTTAGCTGGGAAAGTCCCCGATGACGCGCCAAAATAGTGCGGGAACTTGACGACCCAAGACAGATAAACGCGTTTCGTCACAAACGTTCATATATAACCAGTGCCTGGCCAAAAACTACTTTCCATCTGCATTTAAAATTGCTAAAGTGTTTCCGCTTATTAAAAATGGCTCAATCGATAATAGCGTTTTGGGTAATTATAGACCTATTTCCTTACTATCGTCGCTATCAAAACCACTAGAAAAACACATTCATAAAATAACGTTACACCATTTAATTAACAACGATCTAATAATTAACAGTCAATCTGGGTTTCGACCTAAATATTCTTGCCATAGTGCTCTAACAAAAATGACCGATAACTGGCACTTAAACATCAACAACGGTAGAATTTGTGGAGCGGTGTTTGTAGACTTTAAAAAAGCTTTTGATATGGTAGATCACGATATTTTAATTAGAAAACTAAAGCAAATGAAGACAAGCACCAACATGGTGAACATAATTACGTCATTTCTATCCGACAGGCAACAAGTAGTGTCCTTCAACAACTGTCTATCAAGACCCACACAGCTTAATATTGGTGTGCCTCAGGGCTCAATACTAGGTCCGCTGCTTTTTGCAGTTTATATTAATGATCTTCCTTTATATATCAATACAACTTGTGATCTATTTGCTGACGACTGTACTATATATACTAGTCAAGAAAACCGTAGTGAATTAGAGAATTCTTTACAAAAGGAACTTGATAATCTTACTAGATGGAGCAATGAAAACCGCATGCAAATTAACATCGGCAAAACCAAATCCATGCTAATAACGACCAGACAAAAACTACAGACACTAGCCATAACTGGATCACCGCTCGAACTCCGCATGGGCACGTTACCTATAGTTAATGTGACTGAACATAAAACACTAGGGCTTTTAATAGACAGTCATTTGAACTGGAGCTCTCATGTTCACGCTCTTACCAAGAAAATAGCGCAAAAAGTTTACCAACTTGCTAAAATTCAGCACTTCCTGGACGAAAGCACACGAAAAATATTCTATACATGCTATATCCAATCACATCTCGATTACTGTTCCACAGTTTGGGATGGTTGCCCTAAATCTAATTTAAAACGACTATGTTCTCTACAAAACCGCGCTATTCGTCTGGTTTCTGGCATAAAGCACGTTGAAAGTAATAATTTGTACAGTCATCTAAGACTTCTACCACTACAAAAGCGCTTCCTTTTCAACAAAGCCAAATTAGTGAGTAAAATTATATCTCAAAATACCCCAGAGTATCTTCTGCCGCTGATTCAATCTAATGCAATGAACAGCAAGCGCCTAAATTTGTTACATGTATCAAAGCCTAGATTGGACCTATACAAAACATGTTTTGCCTATTCTGGTGCTCACTTATGGAATCATCTGCCTCCAGATCTGAAAACTCCAATGAGTCCCTACACATTTAACCGAAAACTCTTTCAATACTTAATCCATACCGACTATATGCCACCATAATTCATTTACTGGTATAATTGTTCAGTATAATTGTTCATTATAATTGTTCACTATATATGTGTGTGCGTTTGGGAGCGAGCGAGAGAGAGAGAGAGAGAGAGAGAGAGAGAGAGAGAGAGAGAGAGTGGGTGTCAGAGAGAGGGAGAGAGTGAATGCGTGTGTGCATGCGTGTGTGTGGAGAGAGTGATTGAGCGAGAAATGGTGGGGGAATGTGTCAGTGTATGCATTCGTACGTGTATGTGTGAGAGTGAGTGAGGGAGTGTGTGCGTGCGTGCATGCGTTCATGTGTACGTGTATGTGTGAGAGAGTGTGATTGAGAGAGTGAGTGTGTGTGTGTGTAGGATTGTGTGTTAAATCAAATCAAATCAAATCAACTTTATTAGGGTCACAAATTGGGCGCGCAGGCCCGTCTTACATTCGGCCCTTCCAATCACTCGTCTTTCGTTCATCAAGAGCATTATACATTTACATAGGAAGATAAAATAAACATTGTGAAATGAATGTTTTAAACATAAACAAGGCTAATTACCATGTTATGAAGCCCATCTCCCACCTATCCATACATCACCCCACCCACACAACACCCCCACCTACCCACACACACGCGCACCAAGGGACACATACACACCCCCACCTACCGACACACATGCACACCAAGGGACACATACATACCCCACCAACCGATCCATCCCCCTCCCGCACATCCCCCACCCACACACACTGCCCTCACCTGATCCCCCAACCAAAACACACTCGCCACCCACAAACATTCCCCCACCAACCGATCCATCCCCCTCCTGCACATCCCCCACCCACACACACTGCCCTCACCTGATCCCCCAACCAAAACACACTCGCCACCCACAAACATTCCCCCACCAACCCACACATCCTACGCCCATCCACATACACATACTACCCCACACATCCTCTCCCCACCCACACCTCAAACCACCCATCCCCCAGCCACATCTCCATCGACAACATATTCCCCACCCATGCACACAATCCCCCACCAACCCACACATCGCACATCCACTCACACATTCCCAAACCATACACACACATCCCCACCAACTGACATGTCCCTACCCCCACCCCACACACACACATCTCTCTAACCACCCATACATCCCCAATCCACTAACACACACCCCACCACCCACACATACAACTTCCACCCACCCACACATGCCTTAACCTAATCCCCCACCACACAATCCCCCACCCGCACATCACATACACCTCCTATCATGCACTATTCCCAACCCACGCACCACACACACACATATCCCTCACCAACACATCCCCACTTACACACCACACACATATCCCCCACCCAGATACCACACAATATTCCCACCCACACCCACACAGATACCCTTACCCATCCACCCCACATACCCCCACTCAAACAACACAAAAATCCCCCACACACACACACATACCTCACCCACACAATATCCCCAACCAACACACCACACACCTCTCCCCACCCACACACGCATTCCCTACCCGTCCACCAACACACACTCACTCACGCATACATCCTCCACTACGCACCCACACCCCCCCCCCCCCAACAAAACATCTCTCGATCACAATACCCCTACCCCACACACATCCTCCACCCACTCACACATCCCACCCCGACACATACAACTCCCTCACCCACTTACACATCCCTAAGCCACTCACTCACACACCCCCACCCACACATTCCCCATCCAAACACACACATCTCCCACCAACACTCCCCCGCATACTTCCCCCAACCACCACAATCCCCTACTCACCCATACATATACCCCACCCATACGCACATTCCCTGCACCCATCACACACATCCCCCACACCACACACTATCCTCCACCCATACCTCCACAAACATACCCTCCACCCACACATCATTCACACATCCCCCACCAACACACCGCACAAATATCTCAAACCGACACACCATACACTTCTCCCCACCCACCCTTGCATCCCCAATCCACCCAACACAATCCCCTACCCACACAACCCCGCCTCCTACACATACTTCCTCAAACCGTCCACACATCTCCACCCACATAAACACACATCCCCTGCATCCGTCCCATACACATATCCTCCACCCATACACACATCCCCCATACCCATTCCAACACCCCTACTTTCACCCCCACACATCCATCCACACATCCCACCAACACCCACAAATACCACTACCCACCAAAACCAACACACCCCAACCCATCCAAACGCATACCCCCACCCACACACCCCTCACCCACACACCCACTACCCACACATATCCCCACACTCACACATATCCTCCACATACACTCACACTTCCTCACATCTAGACACATACAAAATGTCTCACGATAGTATTGAAACTAGTATGAAGAAACTCTCACACTTTACTCACACATATACACTGACACTTGTCATGAGCAGTCTCATAAAAATGTTAAACATGGAGAAAAATGTGTACATAAAATGTATGTGACGTAAAAATAGTGATGCTCATGCTCTCTCTCTCTCTCTCTCTCTCTCTCTCTCTCTCTCTCTCTCTCTCTCTCACACACACACACTCACTCACTCTCACGCTCACACATTCACTCTTCCGCTCATTCATTCACTCTCCCGCTCATTCACTCTCCCGCTCACTCATTCACTTTCCCGCTCACTCATTCACTTTCCCGTTCACTCATTCACTCTCCCGCTCACTCATTCACTCTCCCGCTCACTCATTCACTCTCACGCTCACTCGTTCTGTCTCTCATTCACACTCACTGACTCTCTC
The DNA here is from genome assembly GCA_963921405.1 of Cepaea hortensis. NCBI lineage: Eukaryota > Metazoa > Mollusca > Gastropoda > Stylommatophora > Helicidae > Cepaea > Cepaea hortensis. Next base: position 5,525,528 of record OY992876.1, on the reverse strand, counting down.
ACTCAAACTACAGTAATGAACATTAGTTTATATTATGCATGATAAAATCAAATGGTATTTAACTGATAATATGACAGATGAGAATACACAAACATATGGATTCGCGTGTTACATAACATGCGTGTTACATGACATGCATCTGCTCAGCTCTCTCTCTCTCTCTCTCTCTCTGTATTCTTTCATATACACACACTCACACGCATGCACGCGCTCACACACATACACTAACACATCAACTCTCCCACTGTCTAACTCTTTAACACACAATCCTACACACACACACTCTCAATCACACTCTCTCACACATACACATACACATGAACGCATGCACATGAACGCACGCCTACATTCCCTCACTCACTCTCACACATACACGTACGAATGCATGCACTGACACATTCCCCCACCATTTCTCGCTCAATCACTCTCTCCACACACACGCATGCACGTGCGCACACACGCATTCACTCTCTCCCTCTCTCTAACACCCACTTTCTCTCTCTCTCTCTCTCTCTCTCTCTCTCTCTCTCTCTCTCTCTCTCTCTCTCTCTCTCTCTCTCTCTCTCGCTCCCACACGCACACACATATATAGTGAACAATTATAGTTAAACAATTATAATGAACAATTATACTGAACAATTATACCAGTAAATGAATTATGGTGGCATATAGTCGGTATGGATTAAGTATTGAAAGAGTTTTCGGTTAAATGTGTAGGGACTCATTGGAGTTTTCAGATCTGGAGGCAGATCATTCCATAAGTGAGCACCAGAATAGGCGAAACATGTTTTGTATAGGTTCAATCTAGGCTTTGAGACATGTAACAAATTTAGGCGCTTGCTGTTCATTGCATTAGATTGAATCAGCGGCAGAAGATACTCTGGGGTATTTTGAGATATAATTTTATTCACTAATTTGGCTTTGTTGAAAAGGAAGCGCTTTTGTAGTGGTAGAAGTCTTAGATGACTGTACAAATTATTACTTTCAACGTGCTTTATGCCAGAAACCAGACGAATAGCTCGGTTTTGTAGAGAACATAGTCGTTTTAAATTAGATTTAGGGCAACCATCCCAAACTGTGGAACAGTAATCGAGATGTGATTGGATATAGCATGTATAGAATATTTTTCGTGTGCTTTCGTCCAGGAAGTGCTGAATTTTAGCAAGCTGGTAAACTTTTTGTGCTATTTTCTTGGTAAGAGCGTGAACATGAGAGCTCCAGTTCAAATGGCTGTCTATTAAAAGCCCTAGTGTTTTATGTTCAGTCACATTAACTATAGGTAACGTGCCCATGCGGAGTTCGAGCGGTGATCCAGTTATGGCTAGTGTCTGTAGTTTTTGTCTGGTCGTTATTAGCATGGATTTGGTTTTGTCGATGTTAATTTGCATGCGGTTTTCATTGCTCCATCTAGTAAGATTATCAAGTTCCTTTTGTAAAGAATTCTCTAATTCACTACGGTTTTCTTGACTAGTATATATAGTACAGTCGTCTGCAAATAGATCACAAGTTGTATTGATATATAGAGGAAGATCATTAATATAAACTGCAAAAAGCAGCGGACCTAGTATTGAGCCCTGAGGCACACCAATATTAAGCTGTGTGGGTCTTGATAGACAGTTGTTGAAGGACACGACTTGTTGCCTGTCGGATAGAAATGACGTAATTATGTTCACCATGTTGGTGCTTGTCTTCATTTGCTTTAGTTTTCTAATTAAAATATCGTGATCTACCATATCAAAAGCTTTTTTAAAGTCTACAAACACCGCTCCACAAATTCTACCGTTGTTGATGTTTAAGTGCCAGTTATCGGTCATTTTTGTTAGAGCACTATGGCAAGAATATTTAGGTCGAAACCCAGATTGACTGTTAATTATTAGATCATTGTTAATTAAATGGTGTAACGTTATTTTATGAATGTGTTTTTCTAGTGGTTTTGATAGCGACGATAGTAAGGAAATAGGTCTATAATTACCCAAAACACTATTATCGATTGAGCCATTTTTAATTAGCGGAAACACTTTAGCAATTTTAAATGCAGATGGAAAGTAGTTTTTGGCCAGGCACTGGTTATATATGAACGTTAAGGACTCGCTAATGACTGGTGCAGCACAACGAAGAATTCTATTACTGATACCATCTAGGCCGTGTGAGTTTGTTGATTTGAGGTTCAAGAGATATTTATAAACGTCTGCAACAGACATTAAAGGAATCTCAGCGGGAATATTTCTGGTGCACTTCTCCTCACAGAATGATGTCAGTGAACTTAAATTACACGATGAGTCTGGTATTGAAGACTTTAGATTCTCTATTTCCGATTGAAAGAAACAACTGAATTCATCGCATGTTATAGAATTTGGTATTGCTGATTCTGTAGGACGTTTCTTATTGGTTAGCAAGTTAATAGCCTTCCATATATTTGTACTGTTTGAATTATCTACAATCAAATTTTTAAAATGATCTTTTTTAATCCTACGAATTTCATATTTAACTTTATTCCTTAGTCTGCGGTAATTGATGAAGTCTTTATTTTTGTGTGCTGTATCTCGCTCTCTCATGATTTGCAGCACTTCTCTAGTGACCCATGGGGATTTATGTTGATTTTTGACTCGAACTTCTTTGATTGGCACGTGTTTATCGAACACATTGTAGACTGTCTTCGTCCAGAAAGCTAATGCATCGTCCGGGTCAGGAAGTTGGTAAACGTGATCAAGGGCTGCTTTTCTTAAGTCTTGCAAAAATAAATCTTGGTTGAATGCTTTATAATTCCTAAATTTGATACTTACATGTTTATGTTTAAGAGGTTTGAACCCAATTCTTGACCATGTACAACATACCGGGTAGTGGTCACTAACTGTACAAACAGGAACAGAACATTCAATAATATTATCTGGACAAGTAACATATATATGATCAATTGTAGTTGAGGATGTGTCAGTAACCCTTGTGGGACGGTTTATTAGTTGTTTGAAATTGTAAGAAAGAATGATATCGTCCCATGTCTGGTTGGATTTACTAATATCTATGTTGAAGTCACCTAGTATCATAACTTCTCTACCTGCTGTAAACACTCTATCCATCATTGTAGTGAAGCAGTCATACCAACTGTACCCGGCACAAGGATTCCTATATAGGTATCCAATGAGAAACGGTTGTTGGCTGGCTGGCTTCACCTCTAACCAAACACATTCTATCTCTACTGTCTCGAGATCACTTCTACGGGACCAGTTGAGAGAATTGGAAATGTATACAGCAATACCTGTCTCTAATTTTTGATTTGCATCTTTCCGAATTACTTTAAACCCCTTAAGTGAGATTTCGGAGTCGGTTATTTTGTCGTTAAGACGACTTTCTGTGATTCCAAACACATGAAACTGTTTGGACAGTATTACCGAGAGCTCAGGTAATTTGTTTAGCAGATGAAAGATGTTGAGATGGCCTATATATAGACCATGTTTGTTGAGCCACTGATCGTGATTAGCGAACATTACAAACTAAAAGGAAGATGTCGCTTGTGGTATACAAATTGCAGGGATTTCGAAACTTTATTTAGAAATAGTTAAGGCTGTTAGAGGGGGCAGGAAAATGTCTTTGCTGGAGTGATATCATGAATGCTTGGTGCAGGGCTGCAGGATTGTATCGCATTAGCTGCTGAAGTTGACGGTTCCACTCATAGGGTTGTAGATTACCGTCCAGCGAGGGATTGCTATGAGTGTCACTGGAAGTGCCTACATTGTTAGAGAGTGAGACAGTGGGAGAGTTGATGTGTTAGTGTGTGTGAGCGCGCGCATGCGTGTGAGTGTGTGTATATGAAAGAATACAGAGAGAGAGAGAGAGAGAGAGAGAGAGAGAGAGAGAGAGAGAGAGAGAGCTGAGCAGACGCATGTCATGTAACACGCATGTTATGTAACACGCGAATCCATATGTTTGTGTATTCTCATCTGTCATATTATACAGTTAAATACCATTTGATTTTATCATGTGTAATCTAAACTTATGTTCATTACTGTAGTTTGAGTGAGAGAGTGAGTGAGTGTGAATGAGAGACAGAATGAGTGAGCGTGAGAGTGAATGAGTGAGAGTGAATGAGTGAGCGTGAGAGTGAATGAGTGAGCGGGAGAGTGAATGATTGAGCGTGAGAGTAAATGAGTGAGCGGGAGAGTGAATGAGTGAGAGTGAATGAGTGAGCGGGAGAGTGAATGAGTGAGAGTGAATGAGTGAGTGTGAATGAGAGACAGAATGAGTGAGCGTGAGAGTGAATGAGTGAGAGTGAATGAGTGAGCGTGAGAGTGAATGAGTGAGCGGGAGAGTGAATGATTGAGCGTGAGAGTGAATGAGTGAGCGGGAGAGTGAATGAGTGAGAGTGAATGAGTGAGCGGGAGAGTGAATGAGTGAGAGTGAATGAGTGAGCGTGAGGGTGAATGAGTGAGCGGGAGAGTGAATGAGTGAGCGTGAGAGCGAATGAGTGAGCGGGAGAGTGAATGAGTGAGAGTGTCTGTGTGTGTGAGTGAATGAGTGAGAGTGAATGAGTGAGCGTGAGAGTGAATGAGTGAGCGTGAGAGTGAATGAGTGAGCGGGATAGTGAATGAGTGAGCGGGAGAGTGAATGAGTGAGCGGGAGAGTGAATGAGTGAGCGGGAGAGTGAATGAGTGAGCGGGAGAGTGAATGAATGATCGGGAGAGTGAATGAGTGAGCATGAGAGTGAGCGGGAGAGTAAATGATTGAGCGGGAGAGTGAATGAGTGAGCGTGAGAGTGAATGAGTGAGAGTGAATGAGTGAGCGTGAGAGTGAATGAGTGAGCGTGAGAGTGAATGAGTGAGCGTGAGAGTGAATGAGTGAGAGTGAATGAGTGAGAGTGAATGAGTGAGCGTGAGAGTGAATGAGTGAGCGGGATAGTGAATGAGTGAGCGGGAGAGTGAATGAGTGAGCGGGAGAGTGAATGAGTGAGCGGGAGAGTGAATGAGTGAGCGGGAGAGTGAATGAGTGATCGGGAGAGTGAATGAGTGAGCATGAGAGTGAGCGGGAGAGTAAATGATTGAGCGGGAGAGTGAATGAGTGAGCGTGAGAGTGAATGAGTGAGAGTGAATGAGTGAGCGTGAGAGTGAATGAGTGAGCGTGAGAGTGAATGAGTGAGCGTGAGAGTGAATGAGTGAGAGTGAATGAGTGAGCGTGAGAAGGAATGAGTGAGAGTGAATGAGTGAGCGTGAGAGTGAATCAGTGAGCGGGAGAGTGAATGATTGAGCGTGAGAGTGAATGAGTGAGCGTGAGAGTAAATGAGTGAGTGTGAGAGTGAATGAGTGAGCGGCAGAGTGAATGATTGAGCGGGACAGTGAATGAGTGAGCGTGAGAGTGAATGAGCGAGCGTGAGAGTGAATGAGTGAGAGTGAATGATTGAACGGGAGAGTGAATGAGTGAGCGGGAGAGTGAATGAGTGAGCGGGAGAGTGAATGAGTGAGCGGGAGAGTGAATGAGTGAGCGGGAGAGACAGAATGAGTGAGCGTGAGAGTGAATGAGTGAGCGGGAGAGTAAATGAGTGAGCGGGAGAATGAATGAGTGAGCGGAAGAGTGAATGAGTGAGCGTGAGAGTGAATGAGTGAGCGTGAGAGTGAATGAGTGAGCGGGAGAGTGAATGAGTGAGCGGGAGAGTGAATGAGTGAGCGTGAGAGTGAATGAGTGAGCGTGAGAGTGAATGAGTGAGCGGGAGAGTGAATGAGTGAGCGGGAGAGTGAATGAGTGAGCGTGAGAGTAAATGAGTGAGCGTGAGAGTGAATGAGTGAGCGGGAGAGTGAATTAGTGAGAGTGAGAGTGAATGAGAGAGAAAGAGAGTGTGTGTGTGTGTGTGAGAGCGTACGCATGCGTGTGAGTGTGTGTATATGAAAGAATACAGAGAGAGAGAGAGAAAGAGTGTGAGAGAGAGAGAGAGAGAGAGAGAGAGAGAGAGAGAGAGAGAGAGAGAGAGAGAGAGAGAGAGCTGAGCAGATGCATGTCATGTAACACGCATGTTATGTAACACGCGAATCCATATGTTTGTGTATTCTCATCTGTCATATTATAAGTTAAATACCATTTGATTTTATCATGTATAATCTAAACTTATGTTTATTACTATAGTTTGAGTGAGAGAGTGAGTTAGTGTGAATGAGAGACAGAATGAGTGAGCGTGAGAGTGAATGAGTGAGCGTGAGAGTGAATGAGTGAGCGTGAGAGTGAATGAGTGAGCGTGAGAGTGAATGAGTGAGAGTGAATGAGTGAGCGGGAGAGTGAATGATTGAGCGTGAGAGTGAATGAGTGAGCGGGAGAGTGAATGAGTGAGAGTGAATGAGTGAGCGGGAGAGTGAATGAGTGAGCGTGAGAGTGAATGAGTGAGCGTGAGTTTGAATGAGTGAGCGGGAGAGTGAATGAGTGAGCGTGAGAGCGAATGAGTGAGCGTTAGAGTGAATGAGTGAGAGTGTCTGTGTGTGGGAGTGAATGAGTGAGCGTGAGAGTGAATGAGTGAGCGTGAGAGTGAATGAGTGAGCGCGAGAGTGAATGAGTGAGAGTGAATGAGTGAGCGGGAGAGTGAATGATTGAGCGTGAGAGTGAATGAGAGAGCGGGAGAGTGAATGAGTGAGGGTGAATGAGTGAGCGGGCGAGTGAATGAGTGAGCGTGAGAGTGAATGAGTGAGCGGGAGAGTGAATGAGTGAGCGGGAGAGTGAATGAGTGAGCGTGAGAGTGAATGAGTGAGCGGGAGAGTGAATGAGTGAGCGTAAGAGTGAATGAGTGAGTGGGAGAGTGAATGAGTGAGAGTGAATGAGTGAGCGTGAGAAGGAATGAGTGAGCGGGAGAGTGAATGAGTGAGCGGGAGAGTGAATTAGTGAGAGTGAATGAGTGAGCTGGAGAGTGAATGATTGAGCGGGAGAGTGAATGAGTGAGCGGGAGAGTGAATGAGTGAGCGTGAGAGTGAATGAGTGAGTGTGAGAGTGAATGAGTGAGCGTGAGAGTGATTGAGTGAGCGTGAGAGTGAATGAGTGAGAGTGAATGAGTGAGCGTGAGAAGGAATGAGTGAGCGTGAGAGTGAATGAGTGAGCGTGAGAGTGAATCAGTGAGCGGGAGAGTGAATGATTGAGCGTGAGAGTGAATGAGTGGGCGTGTGAGTAAATGAGTGAGCGTGAGAGTGAATGAGTGAGCGGCAGAGTGAATGAGTGAGCGGGACAGTGAATGAGTGAGCGTGAGAGTGAATGAATGAGCATGAGAGTGAATGAGTGAGAGTGAATGAGTGAGCGGGAGAGTGAATGAGTGAGCGGGAGAGTGAATGATTGAACGGGAGAGTGAATGAGTGAGCGGGAGAGTGAATGAGTGAGCGGAAGAGACAGAATGAGTGAGAGTGAGAGTGAATGAGAGAGAGAGAGAGAGAGAGTGTGTGTGGTGTGTGTGTGTGTGTGTGTGTGTGTGTGTGTGGGACGCGCTGGCATCACTACTTTTACGTCACATACTTTTTATGTACACATTTTTCTCCATGTTTAGCCTTGTTTATGTTTACAACATTCATTTCACAATGTTTATTTTTCTTCCTATGTAAATGTATAATGCTCTTGATGAACGAAAGACGAGTGATTGGAAGGGCCGAATGTAAGACGGGCCTGCGCGCCCAATTTGTGACCCTAATAAAGTTGATTTGATTTGATTTGATTTCTCTCTCTCTCTCCGTTAACTCCCATTTTGGCATCCTCTCTCAGCTAACCCTTTCCAAGTCCTCATATACCTAGCTATGCCACGCAACTCTGCCCTTACCTCCCCATATTATTTATTTATGTGTCTACTTCTCTCTTCTCTTCTCTGTGTGTTTCTGGGTCTTCCTCTATTGTTTTACTGTGTGGGATTCCAGACACAGATCCATCTTGCTACACTATTCTCAAGTTATCTCAATGTATGTCCTATCTATCGTCAGTACCTTCACCTCTTGAATTGTACTTGTCTAGTTCTCTCCACATTGATGATTCTGCCATACCATTTTAATCTTTAGCGGCTGGCCGAGTGGTTAGAATGCCGGATTCTCCTTCGGTAGACACGGGTTCGAATCCTCGGTAAAGTGTGGAGTTTTTTGTTGTTGTTGGGGGCGAAAAGAAAAACTCTAACCTGCAGAGTTCGCAGTTACTGCACTAACACAAGACTCCCCTGCCACACACCGCAAGGTACAATATTGGCAGTAAATGACAGTGTTTTATTCAGTCAATGAATGTGTGTAGTTTTTATATAATCATTTTAATCGTTCTTCTAATTCATACATTAGCGCTTGTCAGAATCTCCGGGTCTTCATCTCCCCCGCCTGGCGACAACCTCCAGGTACGACCGTGAACTGGACTAACAGTTACTACGCAGGCGATGGCCAGAGGTCAGCGTGGTGCACGCAGACCACGAGAGCGGAAAGCAGGGCCAACGATGGAATCACTGCTGGTAGCACAGACAGCCTAGGACACCGAGACGGGACGGACATGAAAGAGTGTTGCTGCGTATGAGTTGAGGCTTGATGGAAGAAAGCCTGTATGCTTTGTTGAGTAGAGTGAAGATTGAGTGAGTGATATATTCCATTTGTATTTATGAATTGATATATTGCATTGTATGCTTCTGGCAATGGCATTATCGCTAACTTTGAGCGATGCCTGATATGACTGCGTTTTGAGAAGTGCGATTAAAGTGTTTGAGTTATATCGCCGTGTATTTGTACACTCATTATATGTGTGTGAGTGTTTTCACGCCTGTTAGTGAACACGAGCCTTTGGTCATCTAAACAAGACCCTGACAGCGCTGATTTACCGTTAGACTTCGACATCCTCGACATCCTAAGTTTGGTGCTAAGTTTCATTACTAGCTTAGTTCATTGTAGACTTTATCACTTCTTCCCAAGTTCAATGTAGATTTCATCATATAATAATACAGGAGCGGGAGTAATATCAAAGGACTCGGAGTAAAAGAATATTGTTGTTGAGTGACAGATGTGGAGCACTTCCTTCAAACCAGCGTTTGCTCAAGTAGACAAGTGTGTTAGGATACTCCACCAACTTTGTTTGTTTTCCCTCGCTGTCCAACTGAAGTGTAGCCCACACACATGCTCCTGCTAGTAGTTGCCACCACTGGAAATTACACCGGGCTTACTTTTTTGTGTGTGGATTACCTTTCATATCTTCTTCGTTTTCTGCGTTCGTCCGGAACCTTGTTTTAGATGTAATTGCTTGTGCCAGTTTATAGCAGAGCTGCGATACTTGCGCCTTTTGGCTGACACATCCGACTATTGCGGGTTAACCTTCCCGGGTGCTTTCCATATTACCAGTGTTCCTAGCCATCAGTCGAATCCACACCGACTTCTGAGGTACTTGCAATTTATGTGCCCAAGTCAAAAGACGAGAAGTCAACATTTTAGTCCAATTGACTGGTGTAGGAGTTACCTCCGCTACCTAGGCATCAGCACACCGGAAGTTTAAGAGTAAGTCCATATGGTCATGTCAGCTTCTACTCCACCAACTACTAACGTTTCTCTAAACCAGATGAGGACATCGCAGGAAGTGAGTATCACTCAAACGTTTCTCTAAACAAGATGAGAATATCGCTGGAACTGGGTATCACTCAAATGTTTCTCTAAACAAGATGAGGATATCGCTGGAACTGGGTATCACTCAAATGTTTCTCTAATCCAGATGAGGAAATCCCTGGAACTGGGTATCACTCAAATGTCTCTCTAATCCAGATGAAGAAATCGCTGGAACTGGGTATCACTCAAATGTTTCTATAGACCAGATGAGGACATCACTGGAACTGGGTATCACACAAATGTTTATCTAAACAAGATGATGATATCGGTGGAACTGGGTATCACACAAATATTTATCTAAAAAAGATGATGACATCGCTGGAACTGGGTATCACATAAATGTTTATCTAAACAAGATGATGACATCGGTGGAACTGGGTATCACTCAAATGTTTCCTGCTTTCTATTGTCTATTGTGTATTGTCTCTTGTCTATTGTCTTTTGTCTAATGTCTATTGCAGGAGTCGGCACCTTTGGTGTGCCACCGTGTCTAAGTCATGTTGTAAAGCGTATGTGACCGTGTCTAAGTCATGTTGTAAAGCTACCCAGTGACTGGCCATGTCTATTTCATGTTGTAATGCTACCCAGTGTGTGGCCGTGTCTAAGTCATGTTGTAAAGCTGCCACGTGTGTGATCGTGTCTAAGTCATGTTGTAAAGCTGTCCAGTGTGTGGCCGTGTCTAAGTCATGTTGTAAAGCTGTCCAGTGTGTGGCCGTGTCTAAGTCATGTTGTAAAGCTGCTCAGTGTGTGGCCGTGTCTAAGTCATGTTGTAAAGCTGCTCAGTGTGTGACGCCGTGTCTAAGTCATGTTGTAAAGCTGCCCAGTGTCTGGTTGTGTCTAAGTCATGTTATAATGCTGCCTATTGTCTGGTCGTGTCTAAGTCATGTTGTAAAGCTACTCAGTGTTTGGCTGTGTCTAAGTCATGTTGTAAAGCTGCTCACTGTCTGGCCGTGTCTAAGTCATGTTGTAAATCTACCCCGTGTCTGGCCGTGTCTAAGTCATGTTGTAAAGCTGCTCAGTGTGTGGCCGTGTCTAAGTCATGTTGTAAAGCTGCTCAGTGTCTGGCCGTGTCTAAGTCATGTTGTAAAGCTACTCAGTGTCTGGCCGTGTCTAAGACATATTGTAAAGCTGCTCAGTGTCTGGCCGTGTCTAAGTCATTTTGTAAAGCTGCTCAGTGTCTGGCCGTGTCTAAGACATATTGTAAAGCTGCTCAGTGTCTGGTTGTGTCTAATACATATTGTAAAGCTGCTCAGTGTCTGGCCGTGTCTAAGTCATGTTGTAAAGTTGCTCAGTGTCTGGTTGTGTCTAAGACATATTGTAAAGCTGCTCAGTGTCTGGCCGTGTCTAAGACATATTGTGAAGCTGCTCAGTGTCTGGTTGTGTCTAAGACATATTGTAAAGCTGCTCAGTGTCTGGCCGTGTCTAAGTCATGTTGTAAAGCTGCTCAGTGTCTGGTTGTGTCTAAGACATATTGTAAAGCTGCTCAGTGTCTGGTTGTGTCTAAGTTATGCTGTAAAGCTACCCAGTGTCTGGCCGTGTCTAAGTCATGTTGTAAAGCTGCTCAGTGTCTGGTCGTGTCGAAGTCATGTTGTAAATCTACCCCGTGCGCCGCCGTGTGGAAGTCATGTTGTAAATCTACCCCGTGCGCCGCCGTGTGGAAATCATGTTGTAAATCTACCCCGTGCGCCGCTGTGTGGAAGTCATGTTGTAAATCTGCCCAATGTGCCAGTGTCAGCGCACGGTTCCTTCATTTACAACAACCTTTGAAATGGCGTAATGTAATCTTGTACTATCTTCCAGTACATTAAACAGCTCTTCTATTCTTTATAGAGTGTAACTTTAATATATAGGAATAAAGTCCGTTTTGTGACTTCTTTTCTCCTGAGTTTTAAAGAATGGATTGATGTTTGTTTTCATTGTGTTTTTATACACTTGACACAGGACACTCTCACAACTTAAAGTACAACTGACGCGTTCCTTTTGTTGTGTGTACCCGCGTCATGTGTCACAGTCTATTCAAAGGAAAATACATAAGTATTTTTTTTTTTTAATTTTGACTTGTTGCGTCATTTTAACGGCAACATATAGTTGAGACACAAGTCATGGTGATACCAAAGAAACAGACTGTGCCTAAATTTGCGATTAAAGTAACTGACGTTATTTTGGGGCAAGTGCAGAAATTTAGATATCTAGGCACAATGGACATCAGATGGAAGATGCATCACTGAGACAAAGAACATAATCAATCAATCAATCAATCAATCATGTGCCGTGTCGGAAAGAGAGGGCGGTCATGACTCGCCATTTCACTCGATCACCAGAATCGTGGATCAGCTCAGAGTTCCTGTCTCGTCCATGCCTGTTGGCCAAGCCATCCAGGTATTTTTCTCTCGGTCTTCCTCTTGGTCTGTTCCCTTCGATCTTGCCAGTTGTCACTAAGTTCTCCAATCCATTTCTTCTCATAACATGTCCAAACAATTTTGACTGTCTACGTCTAATTTCTCTAATCAATTTACGATTTTCATTTGTCTCCTGTAGTACTTGGTCATTGGTTTTTCTGTCTGTCCATGGTATTCTTTGCATTTTCCTCAGAAACCACATTTCTGCAACCATCAGATGTTTTTCAGCTTGACTGCTCATTGTCCAAGTTTCACATCCATACAAAAGAACAGGCTCTATGTATCCCCTCAACACTCTTTTTCTCGTTTCAATTGACATCTTTTTATTGGTCAGAATGTTTTTCATCTTGCTAAAGGCTACTTTCGCCATGGCGATTCTTGTTCTAATCTCTTCAAGGCATCTCTCATCAGATGTTATGACTGTTCCAAGATAATTGTACCTATTCACTTGTTGAAGAATATTTCCATTTACTTGTATATTACATTGTGGTAATTCGGTCTTCCTGGTGACGACCATAACCTGTGTCTTCTTACAATTTAATTCCAACCCCAGCTGCTCACAAAGAACATAATAGGACAAGCAAATACTGCATTCATTCAAATTAAGAACGTTTTGTGCAATTAGTTACTGTCCTAGAAAGGAAGAAATAGCGTTCTTGCGAGTTACATAGAACCAGTTTAAATATACGACTGCTGATACTGGACAATTAATAAACAGGCGAGAAAATCCCCGGAAGTCTTCGAGATGTGCTTTTATACAAGACTGATGAACATTAATTGGACAGCCAAAATAAGCAAATAAGACATTTTAGGGAGGCTGCGTCGCAAATACAACTTGTCACACACATCAGACAGAGGCAGTCATCTTTTTTTGGCCCCGTTATGGGAAGACAAAAACTGGAATATGTTGTGACAACCTGAAAGATTTGCGGAAAGAGAGATAGAGGAAGACAGCGGGAGAAGTTTCGTTACAGTTTTGTGTCATGGCACGGAAGGGAGACAGTACAAGAACTGATCCATGCCGTCTGAGCTCGCAATTTTTGAAGAGGCATGATCGCCCACGCCAGCCGGCAAGGCTATGGATGAAATTGATGATGATGATGATATTGTTAATAACAAGATCAACTGTTGGGCTAAGGTCAATGGTCTGTACGTTCATGAACATGCGACAGATGAGACAACTACATGATGGTAGTGGCGGTGGTGGGGAGAGAGTGGGTGGATAGGACGGAATTAGAACTTCGTCAAGGTCAGACACTGCTGTTCCACACTCACTCAGTTAGTTTGCATTCATTCGTTCATTGGCACCTTGACGTCTTGACAGACGATAGTTTGTTACATTGTGCTTCAAAAAGGCATAATATCTACAATCTATGGCGGTGGCGAATGTGACTGATAAGGCCAATTCGTGCTGTAAATGTTCGTCCACGGTGGATGCATGTGAACACATGATCATTTCCACCATCATGCACCATCTTACGTCTCACACGCTCGGTGTGTGACTTATCTGCAATAATTTTCTCCTTTGTCTTTATTCCGTTTCTGATATTTGCCCTTCATGCAACACGTTCAGCGGCGACTTGCTCCCAGTGTGCATTATCAATGCCTGTATCAATCATGTCCCGCTTACACACATCTGTGTATCATAGTAGAGGCCGACCCTGAGATCTCCTACCCATCTGTAATTCACCAAAAAAGATGTCCTTTGGTATTCTACCATCATCCATCCTCCTAACGTGTCCTATCCATCTAAGTGTACGAAGACTGAAAATGGAATAAACCGGCACACAACCTGATCTGTCCAATATTTCAGTATTTGTGATTTTGTCTTGCCACTTAATACCAAGTATTCTTCGCAGACACCGCATATGAAAGCTGTTTAAAAGTTTCTCTTGGTGTGAGTAAGTTGTCCAGGCCTCACTGCCATAAAGAAGAGTACTAAGGACACAGGCTTGATAGACAAGGTCTTTTGTTTGTTTTGGCAGTAAGCTTCCTGGTCTCCCAGACACCTTCTGTTAACCTGCTCATTGTTGTTGCTGCCTTACCAATCCTGATGTTGATTTCCTGATCTAGGGATAATTTGCTATTTACTTCTGATCCTACATATGTAAAATGGTCAACTATCTCTAGTTCGGCGTAGTCAATAAAGATTGATGGTACCCCATGTGCACCTTGTAACATAATCTGTGTCTTCTTTTTGCTAATTGTTAAACCAAATTCAGAACAATCATTGGATAATGCAGATAGTAGACGTTGTAATTCTTCCTCAGAGGAGGTCATAATTGTAGCATTATCTGCAAAAAGCAACTCTCTGATCAGTACCCTTCTAATTTTGAACTTGGCCATCAATCTCTGAGCATAGTAGAGGCCGCCATCTGAGCGTGAGTGAATGTATATACCACCATCCTGATCACGAAAGGCATATCTCAGTAGAAATGAAAAGTATATTCCAAAGAGGGTGGGAGATAGTACACAACCTAGCTTAACTCCACTCTTTGGGGGTGTGGATGTGTGTGTGTGTGTGTGTGTGTGTGTGTGTAGGGGTGGGATGTGTGGATGGGTGGCGGGAGATTGTGTGGGTGGGGGATGTGTGAAACTGGGCGACGTGTGGGTGGATGCTAGTTTTGTGTGTGCGTAGGTGTGTGATGTGTGGGTTGGCGGGGATATGTGTGTAGGTGAGGATGTGTGGTTGGTGAATGTGTGTTTGACTGGGTGGTTGGGGGTCTGTGCGTGTGTGGTGGAGTATATGTGGGTGGGTGAGTTGATGGGTTATGGAATGAGTGGAAGATGTGTGTTGGTGGGGGGATGTGTGCAGGTGGGGGATGTGTGGGTGGGTTATGTGTGGGTGGGTTATGGGTGAGCGGGTGCATGTATATGTGCCTGGATTTAAGTGCGTGGGTGGGGGATGTGTGTGTGGAGGATGTGTGGGGGTGGGAGATGTGTATGTGTCTGGGGAGATGTGTGTAGGTGGAGGTTGTGGGATGGGTTGATGGGTGGAGGTATGTATGTGTGCCTGGGGTGTTCGTGTTTGGGTGGGAAATGTGTGGGTGAATGGGTGGATGGTTGGGGTATGTGTCTCATAACATGGTAATATGCATTGTTTATGTTTATGACATTCATTTGACAAAGTTTTTTTCATATGTGAATGTATTTTGCATTATTGATGAACGAAAGATGAGTGATTGGAAAGGCCGAATATAAGACGGGCCTGCGTGCCCAATTTGTTAACTTTGAAAATAAAGTCTGTTCGTTCGTTCGTTCGTTCTTGAGTTCAAACTAGTTTGCATAAGATCGCACATTATTACATCCAATGTCAAAAAATTTTCCATTTGAAGAACTGTAAAAAAAAAAAAAAAAGAAAAAAAAAAGAAATAGCTTTAAAATAATTACATGTAACAATTTAATTTTTAAAAATTAATTTTTAAATATATCATATACAGTATTTCAATTCTTTCAGCGTGCCATTGAAAATCATTCCGCGTGCCATGCTTCGTCTGTGGTATCCTTTTGTATATACACGGTTTCAATCAATACCAACTACCCTAATGTCGTCATTGTTATTCGGAACACCGCAATTTAAGAACCTCTGACACAATCGTATTAATCCTATTTTAGGCAACCGCCTACGTCTGAGCTCCTAATGGTGCCTCAATCCTGTCAGGACTGTCCCCGTCTTATCGCCGCTGTCATCGATCGTCCGTACACAGCACGCATATCGTCGATTGCCTAGCGCCGGGGAAGAGGTCCACGAATGCTGGCCATATCGGCTTGTTCAATCCACTCATTGACAACTGCGACCATACTGACATCAGCGATGTGCTTGTAAAAGATGGAGCAGAAGTACTTTCAGAGAAACAGGTGTGTCCGTCACACAGCTCTGGCTTCGAAATGTTGGAGATGTGACAGGCGTTTTATATAAGACTTACGTAACTCCAATACTTTATCCTCAATGTCACTTCTCTCTCTCTCCTCACATCACACACACACACACACACACACACACACACACACACTCACATACACACACACACATATATATATATACAGACAGACAGACAGACAAACAGATGTCGATGCACTGTAACCTACACGACGAAAAGACACAAAATAGGAAATATGTGAATATTACCCCTAATCTACACGAGTTAAGTTGAGTTCAGAACCGAAAACATTTCACCCGGGGCATTCCCATAAGCTCTAAGTCCCCATCTTCAACAGCCAGCGAAGAGTGCCAATATTAATTATGCCCGTTATAATCTGATGATATGTCAGTCTTGCTTTACCTCTGTGTGATGTTTGTCTACCAGGTCCTCTGACCATCCCTTGCTGCTGCATTCTCTCACTCTAGACCAGGGGTGGCCAACCTTTTCAGCAGGCGGGCCAAATTTCCTGCCAAATAATATTTCCTGCCGGGCCACGTACCTATTTTTTTTTTTTTTATTAAAGTAAGCAAGCAAGCGTGCTACAGCTTCGACCACATCGTCGCTTCCCAGTAGGTGAGATCGTGCTCAAACGCTTGCCTGGTTTAAGATTATATATATATATATATATATATATATATATATATATATATATATATATATATATAATTATTATTATTATTAAGTATTAATATATAATACATCAAATTGTTGTATTTCTTGTTGCAAATCAAACACTCTTTTCAACAATTTGGCACGGGTCAGCCATCTTACTTCTGTAACGTCATTATAATCTGAGTCCAAAGACTTTAAAAATTCTTGGAACTGACGGTGATTCAACCCGTTCGACTTAATGAAGATCACTATTTTGACGACCACTTTCATGACATGGTCCATGTTGAGGGCCATCGAACATAAATTCTCCTGATGAATAATGTAATGAAAAAAATATTTTTTTTTTTAAATTCGCATATCCTTTACAGGGCATCGCTGTCAACATCAGCACCTTTTAGCTGTCCGTTGATTTCTTGGTAGGATTACGCTCTGTAGTTTGCCATTGTTTTCTGAGCGGCCGGCTCAGTTATCCCGCAAGTCACCAACGCGGGGAGAACCGCTTCCAGTTCTCGCGCGCTGCGTTATCCTGCATGGATAAACGGAATTACGAAGAAAGTCGTGTAACCCCTCGGCCAGTGAGACCGGCAATGAATATTTAGCATAGAAGTATTACCGACTTTGAAGGCCTCATTTTCAATCAATTATACTAAACCTTCGTGTTTCCCAGTCATTGCTGGGGCACCATCTGTTGTTAAGCCCGATAAGTTGTTAAGTTGTAACGAAAAGCGATTCAATGTCGATGTAACTGCTTCTAACAAATCTCGTGACTTAGTAGTGTCCTTAGGTGGATACAGTGCCGCTAATTCTTCTGTCTTTTTAAAATGGACATCAACAACCACGATACAAATTGCCAGTTGGGCAGTATCTGCCATATCTGTGCTTTCATCCACTGCTAGAGCATAAAATATAAACTCGGATGCTAGAATTTTCAAATTATCTTCTATATGTTTTCCAATATCATCCACACGCCTAGTAATAGTCTGACGAGACATACTTATTTTTGAGAAATCCTTCTTCTTTTCTGGACACAGAATTTCAACGACGCTCTCCAAACATTCCTTAACCATTTCACTATCTGAATATGGCTTCGATTTTTTGCTAGTATCCTGGCTACTGCATAACTAGCTTTTACATAGCATGTTGACTCTGATCCCGCTCTAGTAAATATCCTTTGTTGTGCAGAAGTTTGTTTAAAAGTCATTTACTTGGTCTTGTCGAAATTTCCCTTTGTACTTATAAAACTTATTTGCATGTTTAGTCTCGTAGTGCCGTTTGATGTTATACTATTTTAAGAAAAAAAACAGATTCGTTGCATATCAAGCATATGGGCTTTGTTTTAATTTCCACGAGAAAAAAAAAATAGTTTATAGTTCACCTGTCTTGAAAACTTCTTAATTCTTCTGTGATTCTTCTCTTATTTGGTCCAACGTCTTTACTACTTGACGCCATGGTTACGTAATTCCTCAAAAACACATAATGAATATTCACATAATAAAAACCCACACCAGAATAGTATTAATAATATATAGTAACCATACCTTTCTCACTAATTTTCTCAGCCAGTATCCAACCAATATTATCTCATCCTTCAACAACATCCACTCAGAGAAATATCAGGAACACAGAGTTCATACCTAATACCATAAAGTCTTTTCACAAACTAAAACACTATGGTTACTACAGTCTATGGTCCATAAAATTCCCGTTACGAATGTTCATGTTCAAGTCACTGGAGTAGAATTAGCCAGGTTAATAAGTTCCCAAGGTGCACATATTCATTCTGTTAAATGTTCCGGAATTGGGAGTATCCAGTGCAACATTCCTAAAGGGGTAAAATATCCCTCATACTAAATTTCCTCAGAAGTTATAAATATCCACAGGGCAGATAAACTTCAGGAGTTGTAAATGTCCATCGTTCAGATAAAGTTCAGACTTTATAAATATCCACTGGTAAACTTCAAATGTTACATATATCCATAGGACAGATAAGCTTCAGGAATTATACATATCCACAGGGCAGATAAACTTCAAGAGTTCTAAAAATCCATAATGATACTAGTCAAGGAGGGAAATTATCCATAAATGATAAACGACGGGCAGATATCTATGGTAATAAGTTTCAGGCGGTGAAAAATATCCACGATGATACCGTTCCGGTTTTAAAAATGTCCTGATGGAAACAATCCAAGTTTTGTAAAAGTCCATCTGGATAACTGCCAGATTTTGACAATGTTCATAACCCTTCTCCTGACCTTAATAACTAGCCATGAAGGTAGGACTCAGCCAGTGTATTTACTTGAGTAGAAGGTACATTGGTGTTGGCCAGGTCATCCTCTTATATATATTGATCAGTCACTCAATGGAGTTCTATATTGTTTAGGTTGCCTTAAACTTGGAGAGCAAATAATATTAAGGAAACTCGGCTCTTACATCAATATGAATCCTTTTTATCCTGTGCCGATGAATCAGCCACTCCAAATGAGAACTAGAGCATTTGTACTATGCTTCCGGTTCGGCCAAGGTTTAGTCCACCATCCTGACCCAACTGTATCCAATACGGAAAATACAGTTGGTCGCTAGAAAAGCATTTATCAGACTCCTTACAGTTCTCAATTTCACCCCTTAAAAACTTCTCAATTCAATCCACCCACTCCATTTATTTTTAATATACCTATCCTAGGCACACTTTTGGCACAGAACGCGACACAGCTTGATGGGGATGGTGTCGCGGACAAGGCCGGGCTGGAGAAAGAGAGGGGGGGGGGGGCAATAATGTTGTAATCTCCCGTCTTCTTGTCACTCGCCAGACGGTCGCACGTGTTCATATGTCGCGTTGACGCAGTTTCAAACTCCTGTCAACTTCAAACGCCACGGCGGGTTAAATGTTATGGTTAGAAAATTAGGCTTGGCCTCGAATTTACATTGTGACCTCTGGATACACAGTTTAATAGGGAATCCAAGGGTCGTTGATAGGCAGACAATATTGGAAATATGTCACAACGACTCATGATGTAATGTTCTTTTGGTGATATGTACAATAAAGTTAACATTTATGTGCATTTGACCTAGCTCCGCGGGCCGCAACATGACTCCCGGCGGGCCGCATGCGGCCCGCGGGCCTCGCGTTGGCCACTCCTGCTCTAGACCATGGTAATCTACCCGACGATAAACTACCAACAGAAAATATGTGGATAGTTCTGCAGAACATGGATTTGGGCAGGGATGTGTACTGTGTCAACAGAAACCCTCTAACAGACACATCGTGGAGGGATCTGTA